>WNYA01000224.1:47024-220247 GCA_019512145.1 Engystomops pustulosus | reverse complement strand
AGCCTTGGTCCCCTTGAAAAATGCTCGAGTCTCCCATTGACTTCAATGGGGCTCGTTATTCGAGACGAGCACTCGAGCATCGGGAAAAGTTCGTCTCGAATAACGAGTACCCGAGCATTTTAGTGCTTGCTCATCTCTAGTCCTGATTCCTTTGAAGAACTGTTTGAAAACAGTTGCTCGAACATTTGGATTCTAGCTGAGCATTGAGCGCTGGTCACTTCCGGTTGGCTATATAATCCGGCGGCTCTCATCATTCCCCGCTTGATCTTCCAAGGACATTCTCCATGGCTGCTACCAAGCTTCCAAGCTACTCCTGTGAAGTGAAAGTCCTCTGTGTTCCTTTGTTTCCAGTGTTCCTCCATGTTCCTGTGTTTCTCTGTGTTCCTGTGTCTACAGCATTCCTGTGTCTCCAGTGTCCCTGTGTTCCTGCGTTCCAGTGTTCCGGTCTTCACCTGCAACCCTTTCTGTTCCTTTGTCACAGCCTGCCTCCGTGTTCCTGCTGTGCCTTCCAGGGTTCCAGTCCAGCGCTGTACACCTACACCTGCTGTCATCTCGGGCAGTGAGTACCGTCCTGTTTGTTTAGATAATAAACCGAGATTCGTTGTTTGATTGTACTAAGACACTCTAATGTCTTATAGTCTTATAGCCCTCTGTTCCTTTAAATTGGAGGACTCTTTTCTTGAGGAGACCAGGGACGTTGTACTCAATGATTGTTCACATGAGCAGCCCCAGCCACAAAAGTAGGCATCCAACATGGACCTTACTTGTTGATGATCCTGCCCATCCTTAACCTGCTTTTCCGGGTCCAGCAAACCAGGTCTGCTTTGGAGTTGGGTGAAAGAGACATCAATGAGTCTAGACCTTGAGGTTTCTTGTTCCATGAAGTAAGGATATTCCATCTTATATTGCACAAGGGACAGTGTCCAATATGGATGTCATATGACCCAGCATTTTCATCACTTGACAATAAGACACCTTTCGAGCAGAAATAAAGGACAAGATGCCCGCCATGAGCTTCTGTCTCCTGACTTCCGACAATTTCAGGGTCATTGTGTGGGAATTGATTATGAACGCCAATATTTTTATTTCATGCTCCTCTAACATTTTCCAAACAATCTGGTGACGGACAATGTTGGATTGGGACAGAATAATATATACAATTGTCCAAGTATGGCACTATCAATATTCCTTGTAGATGCAGGGCTGCTGTCAATACCACTATGACTTTGGTGAACACTTTCGGTGCCAAGGCTATGCCGAATGGAATGCGCTTGAACTGAAAGTGACAAATTCCTGCTTGTGTACGGAGTGATATTCTGAGAAATCCTGAATAAGGCACATGAGATTCTTGTCACAGTCGGGCGTACTCTAGGGCGTAGCCTTTTGAGATTGAACCCACATGTGTGAGGATGTTTTTAACCATGCCACAAATAATAGACTTAGTCTTCCTCCTACAGGCTGTGACTGGAATGTGGCATCATAACTCTAAAGGCTTTTTCTTTTCCCCTGGAAACAAAAGGATTTGAAGGACTTGTTATGCTTCTCTGGCTGAGGAAAACAAAATTTCTTCTCAGAGAGCGATTCAAGGATCCCTGTCAGTTGGGAACTGAACAGGCTTTCTGACTGCAATGGAAGATTACAGAAACTCAGTTTCACTGGTATATCTCCTTTCCAAAATTTGATCAAAGCTGCTCTTCTCGCTGAACATCACCATTGATCTGGAAGTAATTTTGACTATACCACAGAGGTATTCTGAAGAATTTTTGAGCAACGGCAAGGATTGAAGAATTTCTTCCCTTGTAACCTTATCCTTGAGATCTTGAATGAGTTGGCTGGGCCAAATTCTCAGTACCCTTGCCAATGGCACAGAGGTTAGAGCTACCTTACAGGCTGCTGAGGCAAATGCATATACTTTCCTTGCAAACAATGCAAGAAACTTTCTGCCTTTCTGTCCACTGCGTATGGCAGCAACACAGCCACTTCAGAGGGAAGATTGACTTCTTTGAAAGCGTGATCACTGGTTGATCCACGCTAGAGATTGATTCCCACTCCACACTGTATTGGGGGTCCAACCTGAAGGAAGAATTAGACCTCTCTCCCGTGATCAAACACTTTAGAGGGAGCCTTCCATTCCTGTTTTAACAGTTTGTTCAGGACAGGGTGTAACTCTTTATCTTTTGTTATTGGGAAATAGAATAACTTTTTCCTAGGAGCTTTATTATCAATTTTCTTAGAGGAATCTATTGTAGTCTTCAGAGCCGGATCTACATTGGCGCTGCTGAAGCACTTGCGCCGGG
Organism: Engystomops pustulosus; assembly: GCA_019512145.1. NCBI lineage: Eukaryota > Metazoa > Chordata > Amphibia > Anura > Leptodactylidae > Engystomops > Engystomops pustulosus. The sequence goes on along the minus strand of WNYA01000224.1, from coordinate 217,950 downwards.
ATCTGTCCGCCCTCTATAGGGCCCCGCAGTCTGGCACTGTAGATCCGGCCCTGCACACACATTCAGATCGGGGCCCCCATAGGAATCCACTATTAAACACTAAACACTATTAAACTAAACACTGTTAGCAGCCCCATACTGACACATGGTCACTATATGGTGCCTGTGCCTTTAAGGAACTGATACCATAAAGTGTCAGAAGTGCAGTCAGAGTGACCTCTCCGTGCACGTTCTGTCCTCCACAGAAGGCCGATCTTTGACTGCCAGGGATCGTCTGGAAAGGTGAGTGGTCTTTTATTATTTTACAGTTAAAGGGGCCTAGTAAAAAAAGACAGGGGGGTGTAATTTATATACATAAAGAGGCAGAGGCAGCAAATGTATAGTGGACAGGGGAGGGTGTAATTTACATATAGAGACAGGGGGTTAATCTATATATAAAGGAGCCACTGTATAGGGGACAGTGGTGGTTAATCTATATGTAGAGGAGCCACTGTATAGGGGGCAGGGGGTTGATCTATATATAGAGGAGCCCCTGTGTAGGTCCCCTAAGGGACATAAGGTGTAATCTACATATAGAGGAGCCACTTTATAGGGGAAAGAAGTTGTAATCTACATATAGAGATTACTGTACAGGGGGTTAATCGACATATAGAGAGGCCACTGTATAGGGTAAGGGGGTGTAAACTATATATAGAGCAGTCACTGTATAGGGGACAGAAGGTGTAATCTACATATAGAGGAGCCACTGTATATGGTAATGGGGATATAAATTAAATATAGAGGAGCCACTGTATAGGGGAGAGGGGGTTAATCTATATATAGAGGAGCCACTGTATAGGGGACAGGGGGTGTAATCTAAGTATAGAGGAACCACTGTATAGGGGACGGGGTGTAATCTATTTATAGAGGAGCCACTGTATAGGGGACAGGGGGAATATGTATATAAAGGAGTCACTGTATAGGGGAATAGCAGACAGGGGGTGTAATTTATAGGTGAAAGGTGAGTAAACTTTTATTATTTTACAGTTAAAGGGGCCTAGTAAAAAAGACGGGGGGGGGAGGGGCGTAATTTATATACATAAAGAAGCAGAGGCAGCAAAAGTATAGTGGATGTAAGTGGGGAGGGTGTAATTTACATATAGAGACAGGGGGTTAATCTATATATAAAGGAGCCACTGTATATGGGACAGTGGGGTTAACCTATATGTCGAGGAGCCACTGTATAGGGGACAGGGGGTTAATCAATATATATAGAGGAGCCCCTGTATAGGGGACAGAAGGTGTAATCTACATATAGAGGAGCCACTGTATAGGGGACAGGGGGTTAATAGATATATAGAGAGGCCTCTGTATAGGGTAAGGGGGGTGTAACCTATATATAAAGGAGCCACTGTATAGGGGACAGAAGGTGTAAACTAAATATAGAGGAGCCACTATATAGGGGAGAGGGGGTGTAACTTATATAAAGAGGCACTGTATAGGGTACAGGGGGTTAATCTATATATAGAGGAGCCAATGTATAGAGGACAGGGGGTGTAATCTATATATAGAGGAGCCACTGTATAGGGGAGAGGGGGTGTAACTTATATAAAGAGGCACTGTATAGGGTACAGGGAGTTCATCTAAATATAGAGGAGCCACTGTATAGGGGATAGGGGGTGTATATATAACTTGGTAAGACACTGACCTGTGACACCAATTCCAGTAGGTTCCCGCAGGTCCGATAGATATATGCAGCAGTGTGTTTTCTTAAGTTCAGGTTCGCGTTATACTAACGCTGGCGTTCCCCGTTATAATCCACTCAATGGCAGATCAGTAGAGAAGCCCTGGCCGGCAGCTTCACTGAATCTGACTGACAGCTGCATGTAGTGGTGACGTCACCCAGTACGGATAGTCCAAAGAGACAAAAAATAAGTTTTCACCGACGCGTTGTCGAAAGCAGCGGCTTTCTTCCTCAGGGTCGTTTTGTTCCTTGGGTGACGTCACCCTGAAACACACTGCTGCATATATCTATCGGACCTGCGCGAACCTACTGGAATTGGTGTCATAGGTCAGTGTCTTACCAAGTGTAACGCATTGGTCACTTTAGAGATAACTTCGGTGAAGGAAAGTTTAGTTCCCTTTACAGAATACACGCACATATATTCACTCTAGCCAGCGTAGGTATATATTATTATTGTTTTTCATTATACAGAGGATCCACTGTATAAGGGACATGGGGTTAATCTATATATAGAGGAGGCACTGTATAGGGGACAGGGGGTGTAATTTAAATATAAAGGAGGCACTGTCTAGGGGAAGCGGGTGTAATCTATATATAGAGGAACCACTGTATAGGAGTCAGGGGGGTTAATCTATATAAAGTGGAGCCACTGTATATGGGACGGGGGGTTGTAATCTGTATATAGAGGAGCCACTGCATTGGGGACAGGGGTTAATCTATATGTAGAGGAGTCTCTGTATAGGGGACAGGAGGGTTTATATATGGTGGAGCCACTGTATAGGGGACAGAGGAGATATAGAGGAGCCACTGTATTGGTAACAGGGGGTTAAGTTATGTTTAGTAGTAGTATATAAGGTCGGAAAAAGATGCAAGTCCATCAAGTTCAACCTCTAAGAATTAATAAATGTTTTATCCCCATAACCCAGTGGTGGCGAGCCTATGGCACGGGTGCCAGGGGTGGCACTCAGAGCCATTTCTGTGGGCACTTGCCCCAGTACAGAGTTCACCAGACAGGAACAAATCCACCAAATCTTTCTGCAGTCCCAGGCAACTTAAGAGATGCTGCTCTCAGTGCTATTTTTTAGCGACACTTCATTGGCTGTTTGGAACTGCGGGAACAGTGAGAAGGTGTGGACAGGGCTGCAGTATCTTTTTGAGGTCCCCCTGCTGGACCCTTCAATTTGAGTCTGCATTTGTACTCTTTCTTTCAACTGTATTTGTGTCCTCACAGGGCCGATTGAAAGACGCGGAAGAACCGGTAGCAATACTGTAAGTTACTGCTTAAAATGCCATGTTGGCACTTCACAGTAAATAAGTGGATTTTGGTTGTAGCTTGGGCACTCGGTCTCTAAAAGGTTCACCACCACTGCCATAACCCGTGATATTTTTCTCTCCAGAAAGGCATCCAGGCCCCTCTTGAACATGTACACTATGGGCTGGCAGGCTGTATACTGGGGGTGTGGGCTGGCAGGCTGTATACTGGGGTTGTGGGCTGGCAGGCTGTATACTGGGGCTGTGGGCTGGCAGGCTGTATACTGGCGCAGGGGCTGTATACTGGGGCTATGGGCTGGCTGGCTGTATACTGGGGCAGGGGCTGTATACTGGGGCTATGGGTTGTCTGGCTGTATACTGGGGCAGGGGCTGTATACTGGGGCTATGGGCTGGCAGGCTTTATACTGGGGCTATGGGCTGGCAGGCTGTATACTGGGGCAGGAGCTGTATACTGGGGCTATGGTCTGGCAGGCTGTATACTGGGGTTGTGGGCTGGCAGGCTGTATACTGGGGCTATGGGCTGTCTGGCTGTATACTGGGGCAGGGGCTGTATACTGGGGATATGGGCTGGCTGGCTGTATACTGGGGCAGGGGCTGTATACGGGGCTATGGGCTGGCAGGCTGTAACTGGGGCAGGGGCTGTAATACGGGGCTAAGGGGCTGTCTGGCTGTATACAGGGCAGGCTGTTATTACTGTGGGATATGGGCTGGCTGGCTGTATACTGGGGCAGGGGCTGTATACTGGGGCTATGGGCTGGCAGGTTGTATTGTACTGGGGGGGGGTGCAGGCTCCTAGTAAACTATTCCTGTACATAGGGGGCAGTGTTGTAGCAGTTATATTCCTTTACATAGGGTGCAGTGTTGTAGTAGTTATATTCTTGTACATATGGGGCAGTATTATAGTAGTTATATTCTTGTACATAGGGGGCAGTATTATAGTAGTTATATTCCTGTACATAGGGGGCAGTGTTGTAGTAGTTATATTCTTGTACATAGGGGAGAGTATTATAGGAGTTATATTTTTGTGCATAGGGGGCAGGATTATAGTAGTTATATTCTTGTGCATAGGGGGCAGGATTATAGGAGTTATATTTTTATATTCTTGTGCATATGGGGCAGGATTATAGGAGTTATATTTTTATTTTGTTGTGCATAGGGGGCAGGATTATAGTAGTTATATTTCTGTACATAGGGGGCAGTGTTGTGGTAGTTATATTCTTGTACATAGGGGGCAGTATTATAGGAGTTATATTCTTGTGCATAGGGGGCCGGATTATAGGAGTTATATTTTTATATTCTTGTGCATAGGGTCAGGATTATAGTAGTTATATTCTCGTACAGAGGGGGCAGTATTATAGTAGTTATATTCTTGTACACAGAGGGCAGTATTATAGTAGTTATATTCTTGTACATAGGGGGAAGTATTATAGTAGTTATATTCTTGTACATAGGGGGAAGTATTATAGGAGTTATATTCTTGTACATAGGGGGCAGTATTATCGGAGTTATATTCTTGTACATAGGGGGCAGTATTATAGGAGTTATAGAAACAAACAATGGCAAAAAGCAAAAGAAGGTATGATTAAGGACTAACAAACTATAGTCCGAAACGCGTTACCGCTGTATTTTAGGTCGGTCCTGTGCGATTACCATTCATGTTACTTCCATGTTGTTCTACTATTGGAATTTTTCCTCTGTTTTTTAAAGGATATGAAGAATAAATTTTTGGACATGTTTTAACAGCAAGTCTTTTTCCTTTGGATTTATCGGATGTTGAATGCTGGATTCCCTTCCTTTGCTTTTTGCCATTGTTTGTTTCTATATACCTGACCCTGGATTTCCGGACCAGCGTCACAGGGATTCCCTTTGCACCCGGCCAGATTACTCCACTTGCAAGATTGAAACCAACTGTGGGTGAGCCGTTACCGTAAACTTTTTTTTCTTTGATTTATTATAGGAGTTATATTCTTGTACATAGGGGGCAGTATTATAGGAGTTATATTCTTGTACATAGGGGGCAGTATTATAGTAGTTATATTCTTGTACATAGGGGGCAGTATTATAGGAGTTATATTTTTGTGCATAGGGGCAGATGCATAGAGGAATCGTGCGTAACGAAATTTCCATTTCCTGAAGTCCAAGCGCAGCAACACATATGGTGATTTATCAGGGATTACAAATTCAGAAAGCGCAGGTTTAACAAGCCAATGAAACGTTTCACAACCAATCCCTTGGTTAGCCCGGCCAAGAGAGGCCATGAAACTGCACACCAAGGCCGTTTTGTAATGATATGCATCCAGTATGTTCTTTATTAGGGTGGGAAGTATTGTGCGCACCTCCGGGACTCAGAAAGGGAAATGGTTCGGTAAGCCAAATCCTCCTGTTTCCTTATCTTCCGTCGGCAGCACACATATGGGAATTAGCAAGCAATATTACGGGGGGGGTCTAAGTCGGCCTCTTGTAGCTAGCACACACTTGCCAAAGGCGGAAATCCTCGGAGGCTGAGAATATGTCCCAATATTATATAGAGTCGCACAGGTTGATGGGCATGACCAGAGTGGCTGCTTCTGCAGATCTGTTCCCTCGCACTTGACCAAGCTCACCCAGAAAACCGAAGTTGGTCTCGTAGAATGCGCTCGAAGAAGTTCTGGAGCATCTCTTCCAGATGAACGAATAGCAGTTTCTCTATAGTATCATTAGCCTCTAGACAATCGTTGCTTCGAGGCTTTTTGACCCTTTGCATTGCCAGGAAATTGTAGAAAAAGGGACTCGACTTCTAAATGGAAGTGTTCTTTGTAGATACTAGAGGCGCCCTCTCACCTCCAGAGTGAGAGATTTGACTGATGTTCATCTTCTCGGATTTGGGGATAGAACACAGTGGAAACGCTTGTGCTGGCATGCTTCCCCCACGATGACGCCACTTTGGAAATAAACCTGGGGAGTACACAGATGACACACTCTCGGCAAAATTCTTAGATAGGCTCCTTACAGGACAGTTCGCTGCAGGTGCCCCAATTTCTTTTAGTGCAATTTACATGCACAAGAAATAATGTTTTTAAAGAGAGAAGACTGGATACGCAACTCAGAGAGAGGCTCACAATGTGGGTCTTGTAAGAGCCTGAGAACCAGACCAGGTCCCAAAGAAGGCAGGGGATTGTGGACAAAAGTGTCCCTAACTGTCTTCTGATGGCTTGAAGAACGCCGAACGAACCAAGAATCTGTTTGGAGCTCTACGATTCTCTAGACCGCTGTGCATATAGTGTAAAAATGACGCCTTAAAGTGGTGTTCTCTCAGTCCACTCTCAAACCCTCATTGTATAAACTACAACGAAGAATCTACACGGCATCTGAAAAGCAACATTCTTAGGGACGCAACCAACCCTTTAGATAAGTCAATACTAGTCCACTCATTTATAAACCGCCATGCAATAGTACAGGCTTTCCTGTCAGCAAGCAATGGTCGCTGAATGTCCTGACTGCATGACAGATCCTCCCTGCTGAGTATAGGATTCCGCCTCGCCAATGCCAGGCCGTAGGTGTACTGCGAGACACTTGTGGATGAAGAAATGTCTTCTGATAAAGACGATCCTGTTCGGGAGGGAATTTCCAGTATCATGCCTTTTGAAAGATGCAAAGCAGAGAGGAACCCAGGCTCTCAGAAACCAGGAGAATTATGGCAATAGACTTCTGTCTTTCTCTTCCAAGAAGATTTTGCTATTCTTTTCGCCTAGACAAAACCGCTCGAATGAGAGGGAGAGAGTGAAACATAACTATGCCTCGGACCGGTATGGACAGTCTATCCGCAGCCGTCTGATGACGGCTCATTGGTGGGACCTCAGTGGGGACGGACATCGAGCAGAATTTCTGAACCTCTCTGTGTCGTCCTTGGGCGGAGTCCGAACTCTAATAGGGGGAAGATCCCCATCTTCAATAGTGACTACCTGATTCGAATATTTTCTGGTTCGCGACTCCATACCCCGCTGAAGAACCATTTTGCGACCGAGAGAGGTCGGCCTGGCTCTGCAATTCAGAGTACCTTTTGAATATGTGCAAATGCTGAAATGTTACACAAACACATCGCGTTGTTCTATTTTCTGGCCCAGTCAAGCCTGTCTTGCACCTCAGTGCTCAGCTTGAACACTGCGGGCTCCACCCCTGGGTTGTGAGGGTAGAATTGCACGAACCGCCGCAAGAGGTTTAGTCTTTGGGGTATATTGTCTGTCAACAGCACCAAAGAAATGTATCATGTGCTTTTGACCAACAGAGATGGCGGAAAATGAGGGAGAGCCACCTGATAGCCCTCTTCCCGTCGTGTGGGGAAGAGTCAGCCCTCTCGGGCTCCGTTACTAAGGACCCATTTTGTTGAGTCCCAAAGCATACACCAAAACTACAGGTAAGCAGCCCCCCCAGCCCCGAGCCGGTCGCCCTCTACCCGTCGTGATGACGATCCCGGAAGGCGAAGAGGCTGGATCAGTTTGGTTCTCCTAAACCATCCCTCTATGGATCCATGTGCGGATACCACCACTTCGAGGGAGAGTCAGCCCGCGATGGCCAACGATTCTGGGAAGGGGTCATTACTTGTCCAGGGACAGAGGGTTCTGCTTACTGCATCTGTCAGAAGAAAAGGAGACTGCTTGTAAGCCCTCACTGTGTGCCTTCCGCCCAGATGAACAAGGAGAGAGTGCGAGGCGTCCCAGACCCCCAGACTAGTATCTCAACACGCATGAACGCGATCAACGATCGGAAAGAAGCGCGAGGGGGAATGTGAGAACTATGCTTGATCATACGCTCTGTCCACCCCTGCTTTATAACTCCTCACGAGCTAGTGCCATTAAGGGTACAAAGGCGTAGGGAGCATGAGAACAAGACCCCCCAGGAAACTTGTCTCTCCTGACTGGAACCCAGAACCGAGATTACGTGGACCAGCCATAATTCACTTATACAGGAAACACAACCCAGGATGGGGCAAAGGAGTCGCAGAGTTAAGCGTCCTAAATGGAGAGTCAGACGTACTACCTAGCACTCCTCTGAAGATAAGTGGTGCATACACTTAACAACTAGGCCAAATTGCTCCAGTAGGGCCTCACTGTTCCCCTTGAGACGGAGATGAGCTGCGCACAAGAATTTTTGTAATGAGTTCCTGGTGTAGTCGATGATTCACAAAAAGTGAGCATGTGAATTGACAATGAAGGTTCCCTGATGAGTCGGGAGGGCAATCCTCAAAATCTCGTGGATGGTAGTATTGGAACATGCAGATATGCATCCTCAGGTCGATTGGGCCATGAAAACAATTTCTTGTAGCAGGTAAGAGCTGACGACTGAATAGTCTCCATCCTGAACTTCTGGCAGAAAAATTGTTTAGAAAATAGTCAATTAATAACGTAACGCCCTACTTTGTGAGGCTTTGGCACACAAAAACCTCTTGAATAAACCCCTTGTGACCTTGAAGGGAGGGGACTGGGTCGAGGCCTACTCTGTTGAGGATTCCTTGACCCAGATTGAGAACCGGGGACGTTTTTGTGACAAGTATCTGTCTGAGGGAAGTTCTGAAACTCTAGAAGACGACCCCTTCTATGGTGACACAACCCAGGCATCGAGGACATCTCTGACCATTCGGGCGAATAAAAGGAAATTTCGCTCCTATTGGCAGGTCTTTTGCCTGCATCAAAGACCCCCCAGTGTGGGTTTTGATTTCCTTTCCCCAGGGCAGGGAATCTGGGCGCGGGTCTGAACATACTGGAAGTGGGGGTCTTTCTAAATTTTTGGGACTCTTTCCCCCTCGGATACCACAAAAGAATGGCTGCCCCTGCAAATGCTGTTTATTTGGCTTGATGGGAAGGGGGGACCGGTGGGCGAAGACTCAATATACGTTCCAATTGGAGGACAAAGAGACTGTTATCTTGTTATGGTATCCACAGATTTGCTGCTTTGCGGACAATCCCCCTTCCACAAACGTAATCCATATGGACACGCCGGGGGCTGATAGAGGCTACCATGGCCCTGTAGGATACTTCAGACATCCAAGGAGCATCACATGAAATCTCAGATGCATTCTTCGAAGTGGCAGTGATTTCAATCTCCTACCTTGGGGCACCATCTTTAAATATTGGGGTTAACGGACTAAAACCAAATTCTCAGAGCTCTGCCACTGGAACCTAAGGCTAAAGCTACTTACAATGGAAAGGGCTAGGTAGTTCTTTTCATACAATGAAATCGGCTTTCCGATCCAATGGAGCAGCCATCATGGCCAGAATCTCAGCTATCAGTCGGAAAAACTGATCGTTTTGAAACTTGAATTGGCACTGGCAATCAATCTGTGGACTGCGCCCCAGCCAGTACGGTCTGTGAGAATCCATTCTGTAAAAAATGTTAAACTGGGGGACCAAAGAGTATCCGCTTAGCTGACTTACCCATTCATCTGCTCAGATGACCAAAGAGGGACATGAAGCCCTGGCTCTAGAAATAGGTAAATACAGCTGTGATCTGGAAGGCTAAATATTAATACAGGACTGTCACACGGTGAGATGCATGAGAGTGATCTCAGGCCGAGCAACCTCTCTCAAAGGAATGGAAGTGCGCCACAGGTGCAGGTGCTGCTTATATGGTAGATGCATGGAAGCAATTCTAATCCAGCAGAGGTGTTTACAAGAGGACACTTAACCCACACATATAGGTCTGTGTAAAAACCCAGACTAGTACCGGGATCGGGAGGACGATGACCAGCCGGACCTTGGTATACAGCCCGGATAAAGGGTCAGTACAAGAGTGTAACAAACACAGAAAAGACCTGACTTGAAAAGCCTAGAGAAAAAAGAAATACAAAGCTGGTGTGCGTTCATGCCTCTTATAGCGGGCAAAATTGATTGGTTGAAACGTTTCATTGCTTTTTACCTGTCCTTCTGATGTACTAGGGATAAACACTATGGTGCGTGCCGACGGACGATAAAGGAAAGGTTATATTCTTGTGCCATAGGGGCGGACAGGATTTAGGGAGATTTTATATTCTGTGCATATGGGCAGATTTAGGAGTTATATTTTTTATTTTCTTGTGCATAGGCGATTAAGATCCGGTTATGGGCAGTGTTGTAGTATTTTAATATTCTTGTACAGAGGGGGCAGTATATAGGAGTTATATTCTGTGCATAGGGGGCAGGATTTAAGGAGTTATATTTTTATTTTTGTGCATAGGGGGCAGGTAAAATCTCGATACAGAGGGCTTATTATAGTATTTATATTCTTTGTACAAGGGGCAGTAATAGTAGTTTATATCTCTTGTACATAGGGCATTATTCAGTGAGTTATTATGTACATAGGGGGCAGTATTATATAGTTATATTGTCATAGGGGAAGTAAGATAGGAGCTATATTCGTGTACATAGGGGGCAGTATTAGTAGGAGTTATATTCTGTATAGGGGGCAGTATGGGGTGGCAGTATTACAAATATTACTTATCACAAGGCCACGCCTACTTGTTTTGACCCCCCGCCCAGAAGATGGGGCACTTTTACAGTTTTTTCCAGGCCCTTTAAATTCCCAGTCCGCCCTGTATGTATGGAGGAGGTTTATGTATGAAAATATGTGCCTATGTATGGGTGAACAATGCTATCAAAAATTGGACAAAATCCACCGAAGACATTTAAAGACTATGTTAAATTACTTGCGACTCTGGCACGAGAAATCGTTTCTGAACAGAACACAGTTTATGCTGCCTAAGCATCCTCAAATTGAGGGTCCCAAGTAACAAGGGGTATCTCTCCTAAAGGCAGACCAAAGTCTCAGGTAGACAATGAACACAAAAGCAAGCTGCTATCTAGATAATTTGTTGAGCATCGACATTTCACCCGTCCCCTTGCATCAAAAGGAGAGACCACATGGTGTTCTTATAAATTGGTTACCTCCAGTTGATAGCTAGTCCCTTCTCGCAGAGTAGACCCAATAGCTTCTTCCCACACAGAAGAGAGATTGAGCAGTTGTTTCTACAGGCAATGGGGTGAATACTACGATCACACTGAGTTCCTTGTAGAGGAGAGGGGGGGGGACGGAGAGGAGTTTACTAAGTGAGACAACATGTCCCATATGCGATGCATGTAATAGTATTGATGTGCTGTTGATCTGGAACTCACCAGAAGAATTGAGAGACTTTGGGACCAATTGAATTGTAACAACTTGGGTGGGAGAGATTGCCTTCTGGACCATAGAGGTTAGCAAAACAGCAGATTGACAATAACTACTAATACGGAACATGCAGAATGAAGCCACTAAATCTATTACATGGGATAGCTGTCATCCGTACCCCCTGAAAAAGGGATCCCAAGGGACAGTTCCTCTGCATGAGAAGGAACTGCAATGGCTTGAGAATTTCAAAAGAAGTATAAAGACCTGATGATCGTTTAGACGACGAGGATTTCCATCATGGATCCTAAATGAATACAACCATAAAGCTTGTACGGTGGATAGAGTTTATTACTTACACCAAAAGAAAGAGACAGAGTTTCGACAAGCACACGAATCACACATAGGAGGTCAGCCAGCATTGGGACCTCCTCTTGCATGAAAGAAAGCTCAGATTCCCCCCAAACCAGCACTAAGCTATAGAAGGGGAAAAAATCTGAAGACCTAGAGCCTCATAGCTACCTATACTAGCCATCACGTAGAACTCCCAGTGAGACATGGCTAGAAAGAAGACCTAAAGGAACTTTTCACGTGGACACTGCTTTGGTGGCAGTGATGATAACACCCTGTAAATATGTAACAAGTGCACATGTTGGAAAAATTTGAGAATGGGGACTTCATAATTATTCCACATCAGGATGGTGTGTACATAGACTCACCGCACTTCCTGCAGTGTTGGGAAAAACATTCAGACTGTTCTACAGAAAAGGATTAAGACAATGAACATAGCTAGACACATAGACAACAAAGATACCCAAAGCCAAGCATATGTGGAGGATACCATCAGGGAACAACGAAAGCAATATCATTCAGTTACGGCATAAGGAATGAGAGCCAAACTAGAGAGGCGGATGGGACAGAATGATCCTTAGGAAGGCGTGGACTCAACTGTAACAGAATAAACAGCAAACCTCATCAAAACCATGGAATAAATGACTTTATTTCTTATGCAAGTTTTTATTGAAAAAGATGATGGACACCCGAGCAAGGGACATAACATCCTAGGTTTCTCCATTTAGATGAAACAATGGTGATGGGTAGAATGGGCTATAGGAAGGACTAGCCTTTCTCCAGTGGGATACAGCGTACTAGCACTGATGTCAGAGAGTACAACTACTTGACTAGACACGTGTGAGATACCGCAGGCCTCTTGCGGATCGCTAGACCTAACACAGCAACTTATGTAATTGATTACACTAACCCTTAGTTATTGATTTACTTTAATCTAATATACCTGTGCAAAACCGGACACACCACAAATGCTACTAAGTGCACACTCGATGAAGTATCACTAATGACAGTCAGGACACTGTGATAAAGCACTGGAAAGCAGTGCTGCAATGCGTACCTTACAGTAATTCGATCCTCCTATGTCCTAAAAGTTATAACAATCGTGGCATATTCATGCTGAACTAGTAGTCAACTATTCAAACACTCGCCAAAAACACGCCCCTAATATGCCAACTTGTCACTGATCGGAAGAAAGCGGATAAAAACGTTTCGATCCATCATATGTTCACTGGTGCCCAGCCCAGAACAGAATGCAGGACATCTAAAAATCACATGGTATGGTAGATCACCGTGCGTGCATGTATCGACAGTTATTTACTTTCTCATTCCAGTCAGTCGCATCCATCGCCGACTGTATGTATTACGAGCGGACTGGGGGGACACGCAACTCTGGACACCTCCTCAGCATGATAGGCTAACGTACCGGCTGAGGGAAACACACCCCTCTGAAGCTAAGCCCAGCAGATTAAAACGATTGTAGCGGATCACAGTCTACACAACACCAGAGTCAGTAAAAACATATAATATTTTTCAATATCTCTTTAAAAATTACAGAGGCAGATGAACATGTAAGAGAAACACACATACACAGCTAAATGCCTACGCATTTCAGAAAAATCCTGCGTCATGGCAACATGAAAAGATCCTTATCATGGCATCATATTTTTTTGGAAATCGTAGGGATTTATGCTGTATGTCTGTGTTCTCCAATGTTCATCTGCCTCGTGAATTTTTAGAGATATGAATAAATTGCCAGGTTGACTGACCCTGGAGTGGTTGTGTGAAGCTGAATCCGTTACATGTTTTTGTTCTTGTGCTGGACGGAGACAAGAGGTCCGGGCTCCAACTACCAGAAGCCTACACAAAATCTTCAATGTCTGACTCTACACTCTTCAGTATAAGCCCGATGATTGGTTCCATTGGGTATCTCGGCGGCGGGGTGAGCCTAGGATTGAAACAAAGTAGTAAGGGCTGTACACAGGCGCACGCTGCGGCCAGCTACGATATGCATAGCGACCAACGATTCACAGACCTCCGTGATATAACACGTAGAGAAGTATATGCATCGTTTTGACCCTGAGAATCCACTAACTACGCAGCAGATGAACCGGGGCAACCGTTGGGTCCGCAGTTACTATTGTGTCTCAGTTGACAAAGGTCTATGTTAGTGGCAGGACTTGAGGGCAGTCAGTCTAATATAATCAGATCTAGCAAGGAGATACAAGAAAAGATGGAAAGCATTGTTACTTTACAGACATAACATCTACTGTGTAAACCCGTCATCCAGACATCTGGTACTAATCTATAACATGACCTCACCAACATAGCATCTATGTTTAAAACCCAATATAAAACAACACGGAACAAGGTTTTAAATTTCCCTATTGACCTTTAGTGCTTGCAGAAGTAAAAGCAACAATCAGAGTGTGGATTAAATCAGAACAGAAAGTGGCGTTGTAGTCCCCATTTAGGATTAGAACACTGAGAAACCAAGATATGTAGTGTAAGGTGTAGAATGGATTACATGTGTGGTTCGGACCAGGGATATCTGTATAAGGAAATTAATGGGCACATTGTACTTAACGCAGGCCCGTCCAATAAGGTGTGCGCCATATGCAGCAGTGTGCCGCTGGCTGCTGCGACGATGGTCCGCAGAGTGTCACCTTCTTCGTCCCGGTGCATGTAAGTGCTGATCATGCAGCATCTTACGGTTTTTAAACGAATCCGTTGCCGGGGTGCCCATCGCACACGTGTGCCCGATTGTCTGTTCGGTGAAGACGAGCGCTCGGATGCGTACCCAATTCAATCCCACTGGCCAAAAATCCTGGGGGACTATCGGCGCAATCAGACCCTTAGTAAATGGAGCCCCCAGTCTGTCTTTAATCGTGTCGAGAATATTCTCCTATGATACGTGCTCCATAATTTATTTGCTTTAGGCAAGCAGCGCACTGGTCTGGGTCACTAAAGCTGAAGTGTCCACAATCCGGCAATCAACCCCCAATTCTCTCAGCTCCAATGGGACAGAGTAACTTGGAACTGTTTCCAAACCTAAACTATACATGTGTGTCATGGCCGCAGGCATAATGTTTTACAAAAAACAAGTGTATGTCTACATTAAACTCTCATCAACCATTCTGCGTGCACCGGCAACTCCCACAAACCTCTCTGTAAGTCAAACTATCGACCCTCGATATTGTAGTACTCTTACACAGCTAGTATCATGCGCAAATATTGACCCTTGCATATGTTACCCACTTCCCCTCACCCGCCATTATACTAAAACTTATAAGACGCTCCAACTTGATCTTATACAAAAGGTTCTTAGAATGCTGTTTGGGCGGTAAGCCTAGCAGACAGGGGCTGGAGTGGCCGAAAGGCTCGCCTGGCAGCGGAGCCCAGCTTCATGCACCAGGATCCAACTAATAGTTTTAACTTCAGAAGCAAGCACCTTTAATCTACTACTAGTTCACCTGCCCTCATACATGGTCCCTTCAAAACGAGCTGTGTCACATGCATATTTCGGGTTTGTTGACATGGATTCCATTTACTTGTCGCAGCACCACTGCCGTGAATTCCACAAAATATACTGCAACCTTTTATCATGTACCGATATTATTTGAGCGCTTCTGCTCACTCCTTTGGTTCCTCTTCTGCCACCCATTGGTTTGAAGCCCGAGTCCATTAGGGATTCGTTCCATGCCCCACACCTGCCTGTCGCTGCCGTCTGCATGCCGTCCCTATAGTGTCAGGGTCAATTATTGGGATGTTTTAGATGCTATCTAGCTTCATTCTGTCACTGTCATGGCCATGTGGTGCCCATAAGTTTGGCATAATGTGCGATTAAGCATCCTCAGAGGCATCATGCATGCTGCCCTGCTGTTTTCCTGCCATTCCGTGGTGGTTCATCCTTGTTCTGAGTTCCTAGGTGTTTGGGCCAAGCTCCCTGTGCAGAGCCTTGGTCCCCTTGAAAAATGCTCGAGTCTCAGGGACTTGCAATGGGGCTCGTTATTCGAGACGAGCACTCGAGCATCGGAAAAGGTTCGTCTCGAATAACGAGTACCACCGTCATTTTAGTGCTGTCATCTTGCCCTGATTCCTTTGAAGAACTGTTTGAAAACAGTTGCTCGAACATTTGGATTCTAGCTGAGCATTGAGCGCTGGTCACTTCCGCGTGGCTATATATACGGCGGCTCTCATCATTCCCCGCTTGATCTTCCAAGGACATTCTCCATGGCTGCTACCAAGCTTCCAAGCTACTCCTGAAGTGAAAGTCCTCTGTGTTCCTTTGTTTTCCAGTGTTCCTCCATGTTTCCTGTGTTCTCTGTGTGTCCTGTGTCTACAGCATATCCTGTTGTCTCCAGTGTCCCTGTGTTCCTGCGTTCCAGTGTTCCGGTCTTCACATGCAACCCTTTCTGGTTCTTTTGTTCACAGCCTGACTCGTGTTTCGCTGTGCTCCAGGGTCATGTCAGCCGCCTGTACACCTACACCTGCTGTCATCTCTGGCAGTGAGTACCGTCCTGTTTGTTTAGAATAATAAACCGAGATTCGTTGTTTGATGTAATAAGAAACGTAATGTCTTATAGTCTTATAGCCCTCTGTTCCTTTAAATTGGAGGCTCTTTTCGTAGGAGACCAGGGACGTTGTACTCAATGATTGTTCACATGAGCAGCCCCAGCCACAAAGTAGGCATCCAACATGGACCTACTTTGTTGATGATCCTGCCCATCCTACCCTGCTTTTGGGTCCAGCAAACCAGTCTGCTTGGAGTGTGGTGAAAGAGAACATTAATGAGTCTAGACAGAGGTTTCTTGTTCCATGAAGTAAGAGTAAGAATCCATTTATATTGCACAAGGGACAGTGCTCAATGGATGTCATATGACCAGCATTTCATCACTTGACAATAAGACCACCTTTCGAGCAGAAATAAAGGACAAGTGCCCGCCATGAGCTCTGTCTCCTGACTTCCGACAATTTCAGGGTCATTGTGTGGGAATTGATTATGAACGCCAATATTTTTATTTCATGCTCCTCTAACATTTTCCAAACAATCTGGTGCGGACAATGTTGGATTGGACAGAATAATAAATACAATTGTCCAAGATGGCACTATCAATATTCCTTGTAGATGCAGGGCTGCTGTCAATACCACTATGACTTGGTGAACACTTTCGGTGCCAAGGCTATGCCGAATGGAATGCGCTTGAACTGAAAGTGACAAATTCCTGCTTGTGACGGAGTGATATTCTGAGAATCCTGAATAAGGCACATGAGATTCTTGTCACAGTCGGGCGTACTTAGGGCGTAGCCTTTTGAGATTGAACCCACAGTGTGAGGATGTTTTTTAACCATGCCACAATAATAGACTTAGTCTTCCTCCTACAGGCTGTGACTGGAAGTGGCATCATAACTCTAAAGCTTTTTCTTTCCCCTGGAAACAAAAGATTTGAAGGACTTGTTTGCTTCTCAGCTGAGGAAAACAAAATTTCTTCTCAGAGAGCGATTCAAGGATCCCTGTCAGTTGGGAACTGAACAGGCTTTCTGACTGCAATGGAAGATTACAGAAACTCAGTTTCACTGGTATATCTCCTTTCCAAAATTTGATCAAAGCTGCTCTTCTCGTGAACATCACCATTGATCTGGAAGTAATTTTGACTATACCACAGAGGTATTCTGAAGAATTTTTTGAGCAACGCAAGATTGAAGAATTTCTTCCCTTGTAACCTTATCCTTGAGATCTTGAAGAGTTGGCTGGGCCAAATTCTCAGTACCCTTGCCAATGGCACAGAGGTTAGAGCTACCTTACAGGCTGCTGAGGCAAATGCTATATACTTTCCTTGCAAACAATGCAAGAAACTTTCTGCCTTTCTGTCCACTGCGTATGGCAGCAAACAGCCACTTCAGAGGGAAGATTGACTTCTTTTGAAAGCGTGATCACTGGTTGATCCACCTAGAGATTGATTCCCATCCACACTGTATTGGGGGTCCAACCTGAAGGAAGAATTAGACCTCTCTCCCGTGATCAACACTTTAGAGGGAGCCTTCCATTCCTGTTTTTAACAGTTTGTTCAGGACAGGGTGTAATCTTATCTTTGTTATTGGGAAATAGAATAACTTTTTCCTAGGAGCTATTATTCAATTTTCTTAGAGAATCTATTGTAGTCTTCAGAGCCGGATCTACATTGGCGCTGCGAAGCACTTGCGCCGGGATCTGTCCGCCCTCTATAGGGCCCCGCAGTCTGGCACTGTAGATCGGCCTGCCACACACATTCAATCGGGGGCCCCCATAGGAATCCACTATGAACACTAAACACTATTAAACTAACACTGTAGCAGCCCCATACTGAACTATGGTCACTATATGGGCCGTGCCTTTAAGGAAATGGATACCATAAAGTGTCAGAAGTGCAGTCAGAGTGACCTCCGTGCACGTTCTGTCCCCACAGAAGGCCGATCTTTGACTGCCAGGGATCGTCTGGAAAGGTGAAGTGGTTTTTTATTATTTTACAGGTTAAAGGGCCCTAGTAAAAAAAGACAGGGGGTGTTAATTTATATACATAAAGAGGCAGAGGCAGCAAATGTATAGTGGACAGGGGAGGGTGTAATTTACATATAGAGACGGGGGTTAATCTATATATAAAGGAGCCACTGTATAGGGACAGTGGTGGTTAATCTATATGTAGAGGAGCCACTGATAGGGGGCAGGGGGTTGATCTATATATAGAGAGCCCCTGTGTAGGTCCCCTAAGGGACATAGGTGTAATCTACATATAGAGGAGCCACTTTATAGGGAAAGAAGTTGTAATCTACATATAGAGATTACTGTACAGGGGGTTAATCGACATATAGAGAGGCCACTGTATAGGGTAAGGGGGTTGTAAACTATAATAGAGCAGTCACTGTATAGGGGACAGAAGTGTAATCTACTATATAGAGGAGCCACTGTATATGGTAATGGGGTATAAATTAAATATAGAGGAGCCATACTGTATAGGGAGAGGGGGTACTCTAATATAGAGGAGCCACTGTATAGGGGACAGGGGTGTAATCTAAGTATAGAGGAACCACTGTATAGGGGACGGGGTGTATATTTATAGAGGAGCCACTGTATAGGGGACAGGGGGAATATGTATAAAGGATTCACTGTATAGGGGAATAGCAGACAGGGGGTGTAATTTATAGGTGGAAGGGGTAGTAAACTTTATTATTTACAGTTAAAGGGGCCTAGTAAAAAGACGGGGGGGGGAGGGGCGTAATTTATATACATAAAGAAGCAGAGGCAGCAAAAGTATAGTGGATGTAAGTGGGGAGGGTGTAATTTTACATATAGAGACAGGGGTTAATCATATATATAAAGGAGCCACTGTATATGGGACAGTGGGGTAACCTATATGTCGAGGAGCCACGTATAGGGAGCAGGGGGGTTAATCAATATATATAGAGGAGCCCCTGTATAGGGGACAGAAGGTGTTGTATCTACATATAGAGGAGCCACTGTATAGGGGACAGGGGGTTAATAGATATATAGAGAGGCCTCTGTATAGGGTAAGGGGGTGTAACCTATATATAAAGGAGCCACTGTATAGGGGACAGAAGTGAAACTAAATATAGAGGAGCCACTAATAGGAGAGGGGGTGTGTGTAACTTATATAAAGAGGCACTGTATAGGGTACAGGGGTTAATCTATATATAGAGGAGCCAATGTTTATAGAGGACAGGGGGTGTAATCTATAATAGAGGAGCCACTGTTAGGGAGAGGGGTGAACTTATATAAAGAGGCACTGTATAGGGTACAGGGAGTTCATCTAAATATAGAGGAGCCACTGTATAGGGATAGGGGGTGTATATATAACTTGGTAAGACACTGACCTGTGACACAATTCAGTAGGTTCCCGCAGGTCCCATAGATATATGCAGCAGTGTGTTTTCTTAAGTTCAGGTTCGCGTTATACTAACGCTGGCGTTCCCCGTTATAATCCACTCATGGCAGATCAGTAGAGAAGCCCTGGCCGGCAGCTTCACTGAATCTGACTGACGGCATGTAGTGGTGACGTCACCCAGTACGGATAGTCCAAAGAGACAAAAAATAAGTTTCACCGACGCGTTGTCGAAAGCACGGCTCTTCTTCCTCGGGTCGTTTTGTTCCTTGGGTGACGTCACCCTGAACACACTGCTGCATTATCTATCGGACCTGCGCGAACCTACTGGAATTGGTGTCATGGTCAGTGTCTTACCAAGTGTAACGCATTGGTCACTTTAGAGATAACTTCGGTGAAGGAAAGTTTAGTTCCCTTTACAGAATACACGCACATATATTCACTCTAGCCAGGTAGGTATATATTATTATGTTTTTATATACAGGGATCCACTGTATAAGGACAGGGTTAATCTATATAGAGGAGGACTGTATAGGGGACAGGGGGTGTAATTTAATATAAAGGAGGCACTGTCTAGGGGAAGCGGGTGTAAATCTATATATAGAAGGAACCACTGTATAGGAGTCAGGGGGTAATCTATATAAAGTGGAGCCACTGTATATGGGACGGGGGGTTGTAATCTGTATATAGAGGAGCCACTGCATTGGGGACAGGGGTTAATCTATATGTAGAGGAGTCTCTGTATAGGGGACAGGGGGTTTATATATGGGAGACCACGTGATAGGGAAGAGGAGATATAGAGGAGCCACTGTATTGGTAACAGGGGGTTAAGTTGTTTAGTGTAGTTATAAGGTCGGAAAAAGATGCAAGTCCATCAAGTTCAACCTCTAAGAATTAATAAATGTTTATCCCCATAACCCAGTGGTGGCGAGCCTATGGCACGGGTGCCAGGGGTGGCACTCAGAGCCATTTCTGTGGGCACTTGCCCCAGTACAGAGTTCACCAGACGGAACAAATCCACCAATCTTTCTGCAGTCCCAGGAACTTAAGAGATGCTGCTCTCAGTGCTATTTTTTAGCGACACTTCATGGCTGTTTGGAATGCGGGGAAAAGTGAGAAGGTGTGCGAGGGCTGCAGTAATCTTTTGAGGTCCCCTGCTGGACCCTTCAATTGAGTCTGCATTTACTCTTTCTTTCAACTGTATTTGTGTCCTCACAGGGCCGATGATTGAAAGACGCGGAAGAACCGGTAGCAATACTGTAAGTTACTGCTTAAAATGCATGTTGGCACTTCACAGTAAATAGTGGATTTTGTTGTAGCTTGGGCACTCGGTCCTAAAAGGTTCCCCACCACTGCCATAACCCGTGTATTTTTCTCTCCAGAAAGGCATCCAGGCCCCTCTTGACATGTACACTAGGGCTGGCAGGCTGTATACTGGGGGTGTGGGTGGCAGGCTGTATACTGGGGTTGTGGCTGGCAGGCTGTATATGGGGCTATGGGCTGGCAGGCTGTAAGGGGCAGGGCTCTATACTGGGGCTGTGGGCTGTCAGGCTGTTATACTGGCGCAGGGGCTGTATACTGGGGCTATGGGCTGGCTGGCTGTATACTGGGGCATGGGGCTTTATACTGGGGCTAGGGTGTCTGGCTGTATACTGGGGCAGGGGCGTGTATACTGGGGCTATGGCTGGCAGGCTTTATACTGGGGCTATGGGCTGGCAGCTGTATACTGGGGCAGGAGCTGTATTGGGCTATGTCTGGCAGGCTGTATACTGGGGTTGTGGGCTGGCGGCTGTATACTGGGGCTATGGGCTGGCAGGCTTATACTGGGGCTAGGGCTGGCAGGCTGTATACTGGGGCAGGGGCTGTATACTGGGTATGGCTGGCAGGCTGTATACTGGGGCTATGGGCTGGCAGGCTGTATTAACTGGGCAGGGCGCGTGTATACTGGGGCTGTGGGCGGCAGGCTGTATACTGGGGCAGGGGCTTGAATGGGGCTATGGGCTTTCTGGCTGTATACTGGGCAGGGGCTGTATACTGGGGATATGGGCTGGGGCTGTATACTGGGGGGGGCTGTATACGGGGCTATGGGCGGCAGGTTGTATTGTACTGGGGGGGGGTGCAGGCTCCTAGTAACTATTCCTGTACATAGGGGCAGTGTTGTAGCAGTTATATCCTGACTAGGGTGCAGTGTTGTAGTAGTTATATTCTTGTACATATGGGGCAGTATTATAGTAGTTATATTCTTGTACATAGGGGGCAGTATTATGTAGTTATATTCCTGTACATAGGGGGCAGTTGTTGTAGTAGTTATATTCTTGTACATAGGGGAGAGTATTATAGGAGTTATATTTTTGTGCAAGGGGCAGGATTATAGTAGTTATATTCTTGTGCATAGGGGGCAGGATTTAGGAGTTTATTTTTTATATTTTGTGCATATGGGGCAGGATTATAGGAGTTTATTTTTATTTTGTTGTGCATAGGGGGCAGGATTATGTAGTTATATTTCTGTACATAGGGGGCAGTGTTTGTTGTAGTTAATTCTTGTACATAGGGGCAGTATTATAGGAGTTATATTCTTGTGGATAGGGGGCCGGGATTATAGGAGTTATATTTTATATTCTTGTGCAGAGGGTCAGGATTATAGTAGTTATATTCTCGTACAGAGGGGGCAGTATTATAGTAGTTATATTCTTGTACACAGAGGGCAGTATTATAGTAGTTAGTATTCTTGTACATAGGGGGAAGTATTTATAGTAGTTATTCTTGTCATAGGGGGAAGTATTATAGGAGTATATTCTTTACTAGGGGGCAGTATTATCGGAGTTATATTCTTGTACATAGGGGGCAGTAATAGGAGTTAAGAAACAAACATGGCAAAAGCAAAAGAAGGTATGATTAAGGACTAACAAACTTAGTGCCGAAACGCGTTACCGCTGTATTTAGGTCGGTCCTGTGCGATTACCATTCATGTTACTTCCATGTGTTCTACTATTATGGAATTTTTCCTCTGTTTTTTAAAGGATATGAAGAATAAATTTTTGGACATGTTTTAACAGCAAGTCTTTTTCCTTTGGATTTATCGGATGTTTGAACTGGATTCCCTTCCTTTGCTTTTTGCCATTGTTGTTTCTATATACTGACTGCCCTGGATTCCGGACCAGCGTCACAGGGATTCCCTTTGCACCCGGCAGATTACCACTTGCAAGATTGAAACCAACTGTGGGTGAGCCGTTACCGTAAACTTTTTTTTTTGATTTATTATGGAGTTATTCTTGTACATAGGGGGAGGATTATAGGAGTATATCTTTAGTACATAGGGGGCAGTATTATAGGAGTTATATTTTTGTGCATAGGGGGCAGGATTATAGAGGAAATTTGCTTACCGAAATTTCCATTTCCTGAAGTCCAGAGGCAGCACACATATGGGATTTTATCCCTAGGGTACAAATCAGAAGAGACAGGTTAACAAGCAATGAAACGTTTCAACCAATCATTTGGTAGCACCGCCTATAAGAGGCATGAACGCACACCCAAGCTTTGTATGATATGCAGCAGTAATTTCTTTATTAGGGTGGGAAAGTTGTGCTGCCTCCGGACTTCAGGAAATGGAAATTTCGGTAAGCAAATTTCCTCTTTCCTTATCGTCCGTCGGCAGCACACATATGGGAATTAGCAAGCAATATTACTGGGGGGGTCTTAAGTCGCCTTTTGTAGCACCACTTTGCCAAAGGCTGAATCCTCGGAGGCTGAGATGTCCAATTTATAATGTCGCACAAAGGTTGATGGGCATGACCAGGTGGCTGCTCTGCAGATCTGTTCCATCGACACTTGACCAAGCTCAGCCCAGAAAACCGAAGTTGGTCTCGTAGAATGCGCTCGAAGATGTTCTGGAGCATCTCTGCCAGATGACGAATAGCAGTTTCTTATAGTATCCCTTATCCATCTAGACAGCGTTGCTTTCGAGGCTTTTTGACCCTTTGCATTGCCATGACATTGTAGAAAAAGGGACTCTGACTTTCTAAATGGAAGTGTTCTTTGTAGATACATTAGAATCGCTCTCCTCACATCCAGAGTGAGGAGATTTGACTGATGTCCATCTTCTGGATTTGGATAGAACACAGGTAGTGACACTTCTTGGTGCAGGTTAGCCACAGATGGCACTTTGGAAATAAAACCTGGGGAAGTACGCAGGATGACACAGTCTGGCAAAATTCTTAGATAAGGCTCCTTACAGGACAGTGCGTGCAGTTCCCCAATTCTTTTAGCAGATGTTACAGCAACAAGAAATAATGTTTTAAATGATGAATACTTGAAGCTATTATCAGAGAGAGGCTCAAATGGTGGTTTTGTAAGAGCCTGAAGAACCAAAGACAGGTCCCAAGAAGGCAGGGGATTGTGGACAAAAGGTCTAAGGTTTCTGATGGCTTTGAAGAAGCGACGAACCAAGATCTGTTTGGAGAATCTAGATTCTAGCTGTGCATTTATAGGTGTAAAATGGACCTTTAAAGTGTTGTATCTCAGTCCACGTTCAAAACCATCTTGTAGAAACTGCAGAATTGAGGCAAGGTCATGAAAAGCAACATTCTTAGGGACGCACCACCTTTTATAAATGTCCCAAACTCTGTTATAAACAGCAATAGTAGCAGGCTTCCTGTCAGCAAGAATGGTGCTAATGACTGATTCAGACAGTCCTTCCTGTATTAAGGAGTTCCGCTCAGCCTCCAGGCCGTAAGGTGTAGCTGATGCACTTGTGGATGAAGAAAGGTCTTCTGATAAAGAAGATCCGGTTCTGGAGGGAGTTTCCAGTATCTGCCTTTTGAAAGATGCCAAGCTAGAGAGAACCAGGCTCTCCGAAGCCAGTATGGAATTATGGCAATAGCTTCTGCTTTCTCTTCCAAGATTTTCTTCAGAACCCTCGGAATGAGAGGAAGAGGAGGGAAAACATAAACTAATTCCTTTGACCAGTCTATTGACAGACCGTCTATGGCCAGTGGGTGACCTCTGGGGGACAGAGAGAAGAATTTCTGAACCTTTCTGTTGTCTTGGGATGCCATAACATCTATAGTTGGAATTCCCATCTTCATAGTGACTTCTTTGAATATTTTCTGGTTCAGACTCCATTCCCCTGCATGAAGACAATTGCGACTGAGATAGTCTGCTCTTGAATTCAGAGTACCTTTTATGTGAACTGCTGAAATGTTCAACAAATTGGTTTCTGCCCATAGCATGATCCTTCTGCACTCTCTGGCAAGTTGAACACTGCGGGTTCCACCCTGTTTGTTGATGTAGAATGCAGAGACCAGGTTGTCTGTTTGCACCAAGACATTTTGCTTGAAGAGAATGGGCTGAAAATGATGGAGAGCCAGCCTGATAGCCCTCAGTTCCCTGTGGTTGGAAGATAGCCTCTTTTCCTCTAAGGACCACTTTTGTTGAGTCCAAATCTCTCCCACATGAGCACCCCAGCCCCAGGGGGAGGCATCCGTCGTGAGAGTCGTCTGACGAAGATGGATCAGTGTTTTCCCTAAACTCAACCTCTGGGGCTGGGTCCACCACTGGAGGTCTATTCTGGTGAGTGGGGAAGGGGTCATTAACTTGTCCAGGGACAAGGGGTTCCTGTTCCAGGCAGAAAGGATATCTGCTTGTAGACCTCTCATGTGTGCCTTCGCCCAAGGAACAGCGTCTATCGAGGAGGTCATCAGCCCCAAGACTTTCATCGCTCGACGAATGGAAATCCTGTGAGTTGAAGTTAGGAACAATGCTTGATGCATGAGTCTTTGCCTTCTTTCCTCTGTTAGCTTCAGGGTCATAGTACATGAGTTTATAATAAACCCCAGGAACTTTATCTCCTGGACTGGAATCAGATGGGATTTTGCCATATTTATTAAGAACCCATGAGTTTTCAAAGTATTCAGAGTTATCTGTAAATGGAGAGTCAGAATTTCTCTGGATGGAGCCATAACTAGCCAATCGTCCAAGTACGGGACTACTGTTACCCCTTGAAGATGGAGATGAGCTGTCAGCACAATTATAATTTTTGTAAATGTTCTTGGTGCTGATGTTATCCCAAAGGGTAGGCATGTGAATTGAAAATGAAGGGTTCCTGATGGAGTCTGGAGGGCTATCCTCAGAAATCTGCGATGGGATGGTAGTATTGGAACATGCAGATATGCATCCTGCAGGTCGATTAGGGCCATAAAACAATTTCTTTGTAGCAGGGTAAGAGCTGACTGAATAGTCTCCATCCTGAACTTCTTTTTGGCAAGAAAATTGTTTAGAAAAGTCAAGTCTATTATTAAACGCCACTTTTTGTGAGGCTTTGGCACCAAAAAAAGTCTTGAATAAACCCCTTGACCTTGAAGGGGAAATGGGCCTTCTTGTTGAGGAATTCTTGAACCAGATTGAGAACCCTTGGATCGTTTTTGTTGACAAAGTATCTGTCTGGAGGGAAGTTCTGAAACTCTAGAGAGTATCCTCTTCCTATTGTGGACACAACCCAGGCATCGGAGGAAGTCTCTGACCATCTTGCTGAAAAATGTGATAATCTTCCTCCTATTGGCAGGTCTTTTGGCCTGGCATCAGAATTCCCCAGTTTTGGGTTTTGATTTCCTTTTTCCCAGGGCAGGGAAATCTGGGCGAGGTCTGAATCTTCTATTCTGGAATTTGGGGTTCTTTCTAAATTTTGGGGACCTTTTCCCCTGGAAACGAAAGGACCTGCCCCCAAATTGCTTCTTTGGTTGTGGGAAGGAGTGCCTGTTGTCTGAAAGGGACTCAAGAATACGTTCCAATTGAGGACCAAAGAGACTGTTATCGTGGTATGGTAGTCCACAGAAATTTACTTTGGCTGGAATATCCCCCTTCCACAACTTAATCCATAGGGCACGCCTGGCTGAGTTAGAGGCTACCATGGCCCTGGAGGAATACTTCATGACATCCAAGGGAGCATCACATAGAAATTCAGATGCATTCTTCAGAAGTGGCAGTGATTTCAGGATCTCCTGCCTTGGGGCACCATCTTTAATATCTTGGGTTAACTGACTTAACCAAATTCTCAGAGCTCTTGCCACTGGAACTGAGGCTAAAGCTACTTTACATGATGAAGAGGCTGAAAGGTAGGTTTTTTTCAGGAAGCCATCTGCTTTCCTATCCACTGGATCAGGCAAGATAGCAGTATCTTCAGATGGAAAAACTGATCGTTTTGAAAGCTTGGCTACTGGCAAGTCAATCTTTGGGACTGAGCCCCAGCCAGTACTGGTCTGTGGATCCATTCTGTAAAAAATGTTAAATCTGTGGCCAGAATAGTAGCGCTTAGCTGGACTTACCCATTCTCGCTTCAGATGATCCAAGAGTGACATGAAAGCCCTTTGTCTCTAGAAATAGGGAAATAAAACAGCTTGTCTGGAGGCTAAGATTTAATAAGGATCTGTCTACTGTGAGATGCATGAGAGTGATCTCAGGCCAGGAGCACCTTCTTCTCAGCACTGCAGGACATGGCTGCACAGGTGCAGGTGCTGCTTATTGGTAGATGCATGGAAGCAATCTAATCCAGGCAGAGGTGTTTATACAGAGTACACCTAGCCCCACTATATATGTCTGTGTAAAAACCCAGACTAGTGACACCGGGCTCATCGGGACGAGGGACCAGCCGGAGCCTTGGTATACAGCCCAGTGTATACAGGTCAGTACAAGAGTGTAAAAACACAGAAAGACCTGACTCTTCTGAAAGACCTAGAGAAAAAAGAAATACAAAGCTTGGGTGTGCGTTCATGCCTCTTATAGGCGGTGCTACCAATTGATTGGTTGAAACGTTTCATTGCTTGTTAACCTGTCTCTTCTGATTTGTACCCTAGGGATAAAATCCCATATGTGTGCTGCCGACGGACGATAAGGAAAGGAGTTATATTCTTGTGCATAGGGGGCAGGATTATAGGAGTTATATTTTATATTCTTGTGCATGGGGCAGGATTATAGTAGTTATATTCCTGTACATAGGGGGCAGTGTTTGTAGGTATTATTCTTGTACATAGGGGAGGAGTATTATAGGAGTCTCTTATTGTGCAGGGGGCAGTGTTATAGTAGTTATATTCCTGTACATAGGGAGCAGTATTATAGTAGTTATAGTCTTGTACAGAGGGGGCAGTATTATAGTAGTTATATTCTTGTACATAGGGGCAGTATTATAGTAGTTATATTCTTGTACATAGGGGGAGGATTATTAGTTAATTCTCGCTACAGAGGGACAGATTATAGTAAGGTTGAGTTATATTATTGTACATAGGGGGCAGTATTATAGTAGTTATATTCTTGTACATAGGGGGAAGTATTATAGGAGTTATATTCTTGTACATAGGGGGCAGTATTATAGGAGTTATATTCTTGTACATAGGGGGGCAGTATTACAATATATTTTACTTATCACAAGGCCACGCCTACTTGTTTTGACCCCCGCCCACAGAATGGGGCACTTTTACAGTTTTTTCCAGGGCCACTTTAAATTCCCAGTCCGCCCCTGTATGTATGGATAGGGTTATGTATGAAAATATGTGCCTATGTATTCTTGGTGATATCCAATGCTATCAAAAATTGGACAAAAATCCAACGAAGACATTTAAAGACGATGTTAAAATTATCTTGGACTCTGGCACGAGAAATCGTTTCTGAGACAGAACACAAGTTTATGCTGCCTAAGCATCCTCAAATTGCGGTCCCAAATGTACACAAGGGGTATCTGCTCCTAAAAGGCAGACCAAAAGTCTCAGGTATGAACAATTTAACACAAAATGCAAGCTGCTATCTAGATAATTTGTTGAGGCCTTTCGTACTGTCCCTTCCATCCTACATGAGAGACACCATGGAGGTTCTTAAGAAATTGGAAGTACTCCAGGTTGATGCTAGTCACTTTCTGGCAAGTTTAGACTTCAAAGCCTTCTTCCCACACGAGAAGAGGATTGAGGCAGTGTGTTTTTTCCTACAGGCAATGGGGTGCAGTACTATCAGCACAATGAGTTCCTTGTAGAGGATAGGGTGGCATTCGGAGAGGAGTTTACTAAGTGGACACAACATGTCCCATTATGGCTGAGGTACATAGTGTGATGATGTGCTGTTGATCTGGACATCTACTCCAGAAGAATTTGAGACGTTTGTGACCAAATTGAATTGTAACAACTTGGGTTTGCGTTTTCGTCATAAGATTGCCTTTCTGGACCTAGAGGTTAGCAAAACAGCAGATTGACAAATAACTACAACGGTATACAGAAAGACCTCTGCCACTAATAATTTCTTATGATGGGATAGCTGTCATCCGTACCCCCTGAAAAAAGGGATCCCAAAGGGACAGTTCCTCTGCATGAGAAGGAACTGCAATGGCTTTTGAGAATTTCAAAAGAAGTATAAAGACCTGAGTGATCGTTTTAGACGACGAGGATTTCCATCATGGATCCTAAATGAATACTACCATTAAGCTTGTACGGTGGATAGAGTTTATTTACTTACACCAAAAGAAAGAGACAGTAGTTCTGAACAAGCAACACGAATCACACAATAAGGAGGTCAGCCAGCATTGGGACCTCCTCTTGCATGATAAAGAAATAGCTCAAATGATTCCCCCCAAACCAGCAATAAGCTATAGAAGGGGAAAAATCTGAAGGACCTACTAGTCCATAGCTACCTACTGCCATCTAAACCCAGTGAGACATGGCTAGAAAGAAGACCTAAAGGAACTTTTCACTGTGGACACTGCTTTGTGTGCAGATGGATAACACCCTGTAAATATGTAACAAGTGCATCCATGTTGGAAAAATTTGAGATATGGGACTTCATTAACTATTCCACATCAGGAGTGGTGTACATAGCCATCTGCACATGTCCTGCAGATTATGTTGGGAAAACATTCAGACTGTTCAGAAAAAGGATTCAAGAACATATGCTTAGTATCATAGACAACAAAGATACCCCAATAGCCAAGCATATGTGGAGATACCATCAGGGTAACCAAAAAGCAATATCATTTAGAGGCATTAAGGAAGTGAGACCAAAAACTAGAGGAGGGGATTGGGACAGAATGATCCTTAGGAAGGAAGCTCAATGGACATTCAGAATTAACTCCATCAAACCGCATGGAATAAATGACTTTATTTCTTATGCAAGTTTTATTGAATAAAAGATGAGATGGACACCCTGAGCAAGGGACATGAACATCCTAGGTTTTCCATTTAAAAGATACCAATGGTATGTGTAGAATGGCCTATAGGAAGGACTAGCCTTTCTCCAGTGGATACAGCGTTACTAGCACTGATGTCAGAGAGTACCCAATTACTAGCACTGATGTTGGAGATACCGCAGCCTCTTGCGGTATTTAACATACTTCTATACCACACATGCAATCTTATGTAATTGATTACACTAACCCTTAGTTATTGATTTTACTTCTTAATCTGAATTACCCTGTGCAAACCGGACACACCACAAATGCTACTAAGTCATCACTCGATGCAAGTATTCACTTAATACAGTCAGGATCACTGTGATAAAGGCACTGGAAGCAGTGCTGTTTCAATGCTATACCTTACAGTAATTTCAGATCCATCCTATGTCCTAAAAGTTATACCAATCCGTTGGCATATTCATGCTGAACTAGTAAGCAACTATTCAAACACTCCGCCAATAACACGCCCCTAATATGCCAACTTGTCACTGATCGGGAAAGCGGCACAACATGTTGCGATCCATCAATATGTTCACTGAGTGCCCAGCCCAGAACATATGCATGACACAATAAACCTGGTATAGAGATCACTGTCGCGTGCATTATCTTACCTGTTATTTACTTTCTCCGTTCGCATCATTCACCGGGATGTATTACGAGCGGCCTGGGAGGTGGACCACGCCACCTCTGGCACCTCCCCCTCAGCACTGATAGGCTAACGTACCTGGCTTGAGGGAAACACACCCCCTCTGAAGCTAAGCCAGCAGATTAAAAAGATGTAGCGGATCCAGCTTCACACAACCATCCAGAGTCAGTAAAAACATATCAATTTATTTCATATTCTTTAAAAATTCACAGAGGCAGATGAACATGTAAGAGAACACAGACATACACAGCGTAAATTCCTAAGCGTTTCAGAAAAAATCCATCGTCATGGCAACATGAAAAGATCCTTCATCATGGCATCATGATTTTTTCTGAAATGCGTAGGCATTTATGCTGTGTATGTCTGTGTTCTCCTACATGTTCATCTGCCTTTGTGAATTTTTAGAGAATATGAAATAAATTGCCATGTTTTTACTGACCCTGGATGGTTGTGTGAAGCTGAATCCGTTACATGTTTTTGCTTGTGCTGGACTGAGAACAAGAGTTTTCCGTGCTCCAACCTTACCAGAAGCTGCTACAAGATCTTCAGATGATCTGACTCTACATCTTCTTAGTATAAGCCAGCTGATTGGTTCCATTGGTAGGCTCGTCGGCGGTGACGAGCTAGGGATTAGAAACAAAAGTAGGGCTGTAACAGCGCACGCTGCGGCCAGTACAATGCCAATATGCGCACAGCACAGACCTCCGTGATACATAACGTAGAGTAATATGCTGTTTGTAGAGACCCCTGATGAATCTATGGCAGATGAAACGCGTTGGGTCCTAGGGTTCTATGTGTGCAGTTGGCAGGAGCTAGTTTGAGGGACAGTCAGTCTAATTATTCAGTCTAGCAAGGAGATACACTTAAACTATGATACATAGTTACTTTACATGACATAAGCTACTGTGTAACCGCTCTATCCAAGACACTGGTACTAATCTATAACTGACTGGCACCAACATAGCATACTATGTTTAAAAACCCAATATACACACTGGAAAAGGTTTTAAATTTTCTTAGTGTGTATGTGTTGCAGAGATTAAAAGCAACAATCAGAGTGGGATTAAATCGCAGAAATGTGCTGTTGTACCCATTTAGGATTAGAACACTGAGAAAAACCATTTATGTATGTATGTGTAGAATATTCCATGTGTGGTCTGACCAGGGATTTGTATAAGGGCAAAATAATGGGGCACATTTACTTACACGGTCCAGTCCACTAAGGTTGTGCGCCCAATATGCAGCAAGTGTCGCTGCTGCGCCGAGGTCCGCTAGAGTTCACCTTCTTCGTCCCGGTGCATGTAAGTGCTGATCATGCGATCTACGGTTTTACGAATCCGTCGGGTTGCCCAACGGCCACGTCCCCGATTTCTGTCGCGTGAAAGACGGCGCCGATGCGACACAATTCAATCCAGTGCGCCAAAATCCTGGGGCACTTCGGCGCAAATCAGACCCTTAGTAAATGAGCCCCATTGTCTTTATCGTGAGAATCTATTCCTCTCTTGATACATCCCATAATTTTATTTGCTTAAGCAGCAGCCGCCTGGCTCTGGTCACTAAACTTAAGTTTCCAATCCGGCAATACCCCCAAATTCTCTTCAGCTCCAATTTTACAGAGTAATTGACTGTTTACAACCTAACTATACATTTTGTTTACATGGCCTAAGTGCATAATTTTACATTTATCTACATTAAACCTCATCAACCATTTCTCTGCCACTCGTCAAGCTTCCACAAATCCCTCTGTAATGCTAAACTATCGACCTCAGTATTTATTACTTTACACAGCTTAGTATCATCTGCAAATATTGACACTTGACTGTGTCAACCCACTACAAGGTCATTAATAAAAATATTAAAAAGAAGTGGCCCCAATACTGACCCCTGTGGCACTCTACTGGTAACATCAACCCAATCTGAGAATGTGCCATTAATTATGACCCTCTGTTTTCTATCACTAAGCCTCTATATACAGAGGAGCCACTGTACAGGGTACAGGGGGATTAATCTATAAATATAGGAACTAATGTATAGGGGCGGGGTTTAATCTATATATAGAGGAGCCACTGTATAGGGGACAGTGGTTAATGTATACATAAAGGAGCCACTATATAAGGGATGGGGGTGGGTGCAATCTATATATAAAGGAGCCTCTGTATAGGGGACATGCAGGTTTAATTTATATATAGAGGAGCCAGGATATAGGAGGCAATTGAGGGTGTAATCTACATATACAGGAACCACTATATAGGAGACAGGGTGGTTTAATCCATATATAGAGGGGCCACTGTATAGGGGACAGGAGGTGTAATCTATTCATAGAGGGTACACTGTATTAATCTATATATAGAGGAGCCACTGTATAGGGGATGGGGGAGGGTGTAATCTATATATAGAGGAGCCACTGTATTGGGGTCGGGAGGGGGGGGCGGTAATTTATACACAGGAGAACCACTGTATTGAGGACCGGGTAGGTGTTAATTTATATGTAGAGGAGCCAATGTATAGGAGACAGGGGATGTAATTTTTATGTAAAGGAGCCCCTGCATAGGGGACGGAGTGTAATTTATATACAGAGGAGGCATTGTATAGGGGACGTGGGTGCCCTATACAATAGAGCAGCCACTGTATACAAGACAGATGGAGGGTATAATTTATAAATAGAGTAGCCACTGTATGGTCGACAGGGGGTGTAATTTATATATAGATTAGCCACTGTATAGGAGACCGGGGGATGTAATTTATATATAGAGGAACCACTGTAAAGGAGACAGGGTGTTTAATACATATATAGAGGAGCCACTGTATGAGGGACAGTGGGTGTAATCTTTTTGTAGAGGAGCCACTGTATAGGAGACAGGGGATGTAATATTTATGTAAAGGAGCCACTGAATAGGGGATGAGGGTGTAATTTATATATAAAGGAGGAATTGTATAGGGGACAGGGGTGTAATTTATATATATAGGAGCCACTGTATAGGGGACGGGTGGTGTGATTTATATATAGAACAGTCACTGTATGCGAGACAGGTGGAGGGTTATATTTATATATAGATAAGCCACTGTATAGGAGTCGGGGGGGGAAGTAATTTATATATAGAGGAGCCACTGTATAGGGAACAGAGGGGTTGATCTATATATTGAGGAGCCACTGTGTAGGAGACAGGGTGATTCAATCCATATATAAAGGAGCCACTGTATATGGGACAGGAGGCCTAGTAAAAAAAGACAGGGGGGTGTAATTTATATACATAAAGAGGCAGAGGCAGCAAATGTATAGTGGACGGGGGATGGTGTAATTTACATATAGAGGAGCCAATGTATAGGGGGCAGGGGGATAATCTATATATAGAGGAGCCACTGTATAGGGGACAGGGGTGTAATCTATATACAGAGGAGTCACTGTATAGGGTAAGAGGGTAGTAAACTATATATAGAGGAGCCATTGTAAAGGGGACAGAAGGTGTAAACTAAATATAGAGGAGCCACTGCATAGGGGAGAGGGGGTGTAATCTATATAAAGAGCGACTGTATAGGGTACAGGGGGTTAATCTATATATAGAGGAGCCAATGTATAGAGGACAGGGGGTGTAATCCATATATAGAGGAGCCACTGTATAGGGGACAGGGGGTGTAATTTATATATAGAGGAGCCAATGTATAGGGGGCAGGGGGTTAATCTATATATAGAGGAGCCACTGTATAGGGGACAGGGGTGTTATCTATATACAGAGGAGCCACTGTATAGGGTAAGGGGGTAGTAAACTTTATATAGAGGAGCCACTGTAAAGGGGACAGAAGGTGTAAACGAAATATGGAGGAGCCACTGCATAGGGGGGAGGGGGTTAATCTATATTAAGGAGCCAATGTATAGGGGACACGGGGTGTAATCTATATATAGAGGAGCCACTGTATAGGGGACAGGGGGTGTAATTTATATATAGAGGATCCAATGTATAGGGGGAAGGGGGTTAATCTATATATAGAGGAGCCACTGTATAGGGGACAGGGGTGTAGTCTATATACAGAGGAGCCACTGTATAGGGGATGGGGATGTAATCTATATATAGAGGAGCCACTGTAAAGGGGACAGGGGGGTTAATCTATAAATAGGGGAACCACTGTATAGGGGAAGGGGGTGTAATCTATATATAGAGTAACCACTGTGTAGGAGACAGGGTGGTTTAATCCATATATAGAAGAGCCACTGTATAGGGGGCAGGAGGTGTAATCTATATATCTAGAGGAGGCACTCTATTAATGTAATTATAGAGAATCCGCTGTATAGGGTACAGGGGTATAATCTATATATAGAGGAAACACTTATAGGGGATGGGGGAGGGTGTAATCTATATGTATAGGAGCCACTGTATTGGGTTCGAGGGCTGTAATTTATATATAGAAGAACCGCTGTATCGGGGATGTGGGTGTGTAATTTATGTATAGAGGAGCCATTGTATAGGGGACGGGGGTGTAATTTATATATAGAGCAGCCACTGTATACGAGACAGGTGGAGGTTGTAATTTATATATAGAGGAGCCACTGTATAAGAGACAGGGGGATGTAATTTATATATAGAGGAGGCACTGTATAAGGGAGGGGGCAGTATATAGAGGATGGGGGGTTTAATTAATGTATATAACCATTGTATAGAGCACCATGAGTGTAATTCATATATAAAGGAAGTGTATAGGGAACAGGTGATGAAAGTTATGTATAGATGCACTGTATAGAGGATGGGGGGTGTAATTCATATGTAGAGGCACTAAATAGAGGACAGCTGGGTGTAGTTCATGTATAATGGGCTTGAGCGGTGTAATTCATATATAGAGGACAGGGAGGGGTGTAGCTTATGTATATAGACAGGGTGGTGTAATTTACTTATAGAGGCACTGTATAGAGAATGGGGGTGTGTAAGTCAAGTATAGTGGGTGTGGGGAATGTTTTTAGGGGGAGCTGTAAAGAGGGTCGGCTTTGGATAGGGGAGGTCACTGTGTAGATGAAATGGGCCATTGTTTTTTGGGAGGGGGTTGTATAGTGGGGGTTGCTTTATAGCACAGGCAGCTTTATATAAAAGAATGAAAATAGCAGTGTATAGTGAGTGGCGCTCTATAGTAGGTGTACCGTTCATTCATAAATGGAGCTGCGATTATACTGAAAGTGATTGTGGTATCTTTAAGGGCACAGATGTGCTGCCAAGAGCTGAAGACATCCAGTGGCGAATTCATCACAGCTGGAGGAGCTATGCCGGATGAAGAAGGGATCCCAGACTAGAAGGGGCACTAAAGAGGCTGTAATGAGGTTGTAATGAAGAAGATAGTAAACGGTGAGTGATCTGATATAATTATATTATAATCTCTTAGATTGTCGGCATTTAATTTTTAATTTGGAATAATTTTTTGTTATTGTCTTTTGAGTATGCGTTAGATGGTATTATTTTGAAGTGGCAGGGGTGTGGTGGTATTATTCAGGCATGATGTAGTGGTGTGGTAGCGGTGTGGAGGTATTATTCAGTCTTGCTGCAGTGGTAATGGTAGTGGTGTGTTGGTAATATTCAGTCATGTTGCAGTGGTAATTGTAGTTGCTCTTGGAGGACATTTTGGTACCATTCTTTATTCATGGATGTGTTTTTAGGCAAGACTGTGAGAGAGCCGATTTCCTTGGCTGAGAAGCAACCCCACACATGAATGGTTGCAGGGTGCTTTACAGTTGGCATGAGACAAAACTGGTAGTATCGCTCACCTTGTGTTCTCTGAACAAGCGGTTTTCCAGCTGTTCCAAACAATTGGAAAGGGGATTCATCAGAGAAAATGATTTTACCCCAGTCCTCAGCAGTCCACACCCTGTACCTTTTGCAGAATATCAGTCTGTCCCTGATGTTTTTTTCTGGAGAGAAGTGGCTTCTTTGCTGCCCTCCTTGACACTAGGCCTTGCTCCAAAAGTCTCCGCTACACAGTGCGTGCAGATGAACTCACACCTGCCTGCTGCCATTCCTGAGCAAGCTCTCCACTGCTGGTAGCCCGATCCCAAAGCTGAAACACTTTTAAGAGACAGTCCTGGCACTTGCTGGTCCTTCTTGGGCGCCTTGGAGCCTTTGTGGCAACAATGGAACCTCTCTCCTTGAATTCCTTGATGATGCGATAGATTGTTGACCGAGTTGCAATCTTTCTAGCTGTGATACTCTTCCGTATTAGGCGAGTTTTGTGCAGTGCAATGATGACTGCACGTGTTTCTTTAGAGATAACCATGAGTTAACAGAAGAGAAACAATGATGCCAAGCACCAGCCTCCTTTAAAAGTGTCCAGTGGTGTGATTCTTACGTAATCATGACAGATTGATCTCCAGCCCTGTCCTCATCAACACTCACACGTGTTAATGGAGCAATCACTGAAACAATGTCAGCTGCTCCTTTTAAGGCAATCCTGCAATGAAGTTGAAATTTGTTTTGGGGGAAAAAAGTCATTTCCAAGGCAAATATTGACTTTGCACGAATTGCTGTTAAGCTGATTACTCTTTATAACATTCTGGAGTATATGCAAATTGCCATTATAACAACTGATGCAGTCCACCATAACACTGGGTTATAAAACCCCTGCACTGTTTGGGATCTCAGTCAAACTTGCCGGGCATAGACAGTCGTAGGCGGGGTTCAGCAGCAGGAAGACAGACCGCGGGAGCAGACAAGGAAACCTGTTGCTGTTGCTGAGCGGCTAGCAGCTGTTCACGTTGAGCAGCAATCTCCCGGGATTGCTGGACCACTATGGTGGCAAAGTTTGATCAAGTGGGACCTCGGCGGGATCTATGGCCAGATCTTACTGTCAGTGTACGGGTCAGGGGATCCTCTGGACCACCGCGGGAGATGGTACTAGCGGACACCTGGTTTTCGCCAGAGGTCCAAGCGGAAGGGAACGGGCACACAAGCACAGCAACACGGAGGAACTCGGGTAACACGTCAACACGGAGAAACTCGGGTAACACAGCAACAAGGCAACACAGGACTCAGGAGCAGGACCACACAGGAACGCAGGAATAACTGCTAGGAAGCTTTCTCTCAGGCTGTGAGACACAAAGATCCGACAAGGCAGGAATGGAGGTGCCGGATTATAAAGTGGAAGTGAAACGGTGCGCTGGCCCTTTAAATTTTCGGCAGCCACCAGGCTCGCGCATGCACGGCAGTCTGATGGAGACCAGGAGCTGGGACAGGTGAGTCTGGGGAAGCGGGGGCCGCGGGAGCACCCGTGACACATTAAACCTCATCAACCATTTCTCTGCCCACTCCTCAAGTTTCCACAAATCCCTTTGTAATGCTAAACTATCGACCTCAGTATTTATTACTTTACACAGTTTAGTGTCATCTGCTAATATTGAAACTTGACAGTGTAAACCCACTACAAGGTCATTAATAAAAATATTAAAAAGTAGTGGCCCCAATACTGTGGCACTCCACTGGTAATGTTAACCCAATCTGAGAATGTGTAATTAATGACGACCCTCTGTTTTCTATCACTAAGACAATTACTTACCCAAATACACAGATTTTCCCCTAATCCCACCAGTCTCATTTTATGTACCAACCTTTTATGCGGCACGGTTTCAAATGCCTTTGAAAAGTACAGATATATATCCACAGCGTCCCCCAGATCCAGCCTGGAACTTACTTCCTCGTAGATTAGTCAGGTATTACTAAAGATTACTAAAGTATTATTAGTAACATTTGACAAATATAATTTTCTATGTAATATTTGATTAAATATGTATACTTTTAAATAATTTCTATCTGATTCATTTATTTTTGTTTGTAGAAACCTGTGAAGAGAAGATCTTCATTAATGCCCCGAGGGGCAATGTTACTCAGTCTATAAATCCACCTTGACTCTCTACGCAAAAGTTCAGATGTCAAATTTCCCCCTTGTATTGTGGGTCGAACAGTACTCAAGGCCACTAACTTAATGCCCCGTTGATAGTTCCTTTCCTTGGGAGAAGCTTGATTCTGCATTGGTTATGGTCGAGAAATGCTGTTGGATTCTCTTTCTCAATTCTTGGGAGGTTTGTCCCACATAATTTTTTTCACAGGGACATATCAGAGCACATATGACATTTTCAATCTGCAATTTATATAGTTGTACAGAGAGTAAGTTCCAAAGTCTCCAGTATTCCACTGATCTTTAGTTACTTGCACAAGGGGACATACGGAACATTTTCCTCATAGAAAGGAGCCCCGCAATCTGATGCCAGTACCAATTGGTGTAGTTGGGCTTTGGAAATGGCTGTGTGATAGTTTATCCTTGAAGTTTTCTGCCCTCTTGGCTATCAGACTAGGTCGATTAGAGAGAGGATGTTTTGTTTTGGGTTCAGCCATCACGATGTTCCAATGTCTCCTTTAAAATGTTATGTACATCCTGCCATTGATTGTTGCAAATGGTGGTTATACTTGGTTTCAGTTCATTTCGTCTCTGGCGTGGTTGACAAAAGTTCCTGCATTGTGGAATTCCATGCTCGTGTATAGGCTCAGGCTATGATTTCTTCATGTACCCCCTATTCCTAAATCTGTGAGTCAAGTCCACAACATTTTGGCGAAAGTCTGCATCTGTACTGCAGTTCCTTCTTAGGGGAATAAATTGACCCAAAGGAATCACAGTTTTTAAAAGTTCCGGATGGAAGGTTCAAGGAACATACAAACTCCTGACAAGAAGATAACGAACCATTCCATATTAGAAGCACATCATCTATAAAACGAAACCATCCAAACTGTGATGTCGAAAAATCATCCCTTGGGTACACGTGTGCGCCCTCCCACCAACCCAAAAATAGGTTGCCATAGGAGTGTAAACATTTACAATTTTTAAGTGTTTTTTATAGTTTTTTGGTTCTTGTCTGTGTATATATGTTTTCTATTGTATAGTGGCGTATTTATGGCACACAGTCTTTCTCTTGTAGTTCATAAAGTGCAATTTATATGTGTTTGGCCAGTTTGAATAGTCTGCTGTGCAGGACCCACAATCTAGTTTGTACAGATCCAAATGCTTTCCAGCAAACTTCAGAATGGCCAAAATATGTACTGACTTAAGCAGGAGGACATGTCTGGCACTGCAGGATCTGAATCCCTGGCGGTGTATTGTGATACTGACTTTGTTACATTGGTCCCAGCTATTTGCAGGTCACTTACTAGGTCCTCATTATGACCCCATGAGGTGAGATCTTGTGTGGAGCCCCTGATCAATGGAGATTATCAGTGGTCCTGCATGTTTTCCCATTATCTTATCATTGCTCCCACAGTTGATTTCTTCATATCAAGCCGCTTGCTGTCACGGGTGCTCCTGCGACCCATATTGCGGGTCGTGGGCTCACCCGTGCCCCTCTGTGTTCACAGGCGCGGCGCTCACGCTGCTCACCTCTCCTCGCTCCTGGGTTCCGTCCGCGGTCTGTGTGTGTGGATCTCCTAGGGCGTGCGCGTGGTAAAATTTAAAGAGTCAGCACACCGTTAATTGGCATTGGCCATTTCCCAGAAGGCTATTTAAATCTGCCTCTCCCATCACACCCTGCCAGATCTTCATGCCTTGTGCCCTAGAGAAAGCTTTGTCTGATGCCCTGCGCTATTATTGTGATTTCCCGTTGTGACCCCAGTTCCATTCCTTACTACACTCCTCCGCTGCCTGCCTTGACCTATTGCTACGTCCCCGACTCTTATCCCGTGCTGCTCATCCTGCCTCGGACTGTCCCTGACTACGAGATTGCTTGCCCTTCATGTACCTCGACCATGGCTGCCACTGCGGACAAGTCACGTCTGTGGAATTACCTGGTGGTAGCACGCCACGGCAAGTTCAACCCGCTTTGTGGTGGGCTCTGGTGAAAACTGGGTTCCCAGGTATTGGTTTGTGTCGTCTGCGGGGTTCAAAGGATCCAAAAGCTCCAATCCTGAAACTTGCCTTTTGTAGATTCAGGCTTCCCAGTCTAGTAAAAATCTACAATTTTGTTTCTGGTGTCCTTCGACAGCTCTTTGGTCTGTGGAGTTTGGAATGTAACTCTTTGAGGTTATGAACAGGTGTATTTTATACTTATAACAAGTTCAAAACAACTTATCATAGTATCATAGTAGGCTGGAAAAAGACGCAAGTCCATCAAGTCCAACCTTTAACAATTAAATAAATGTTTTATCCCCATAACCCATGATATTTTTTCTCTGTAGAAAGGCATCCAGGCCTCTCTTGAACATGTACATAGAGTCCGCCATAACAACCTCCTGCGGCAGAGAGTTCCATAGTCTCAAAACTCTTACAGTAAAGAACCTTTGTCTATGTTGATGGTAGAATCGCCTCTCCTCTAGGCGTAGAGGATGCCCCCTTGCCCTGGTCACAGGACTAGGTATAAAAAGATCTCTGGAGAGATCCTTGTACTGTCCGTTCAGGTATTTGTACAATGTATGAGGTCTCCCCTCAGTCGTCTTTTTTCTAAACTGAATAATCCCAAATTTTGTAATCTGTCATTGTATTCTCTTTTGTCTTTGAGAACATTATCCCAGTCTATGCCTTTAAGGTCTTCACTTAGTTGCTGAAAATTTGCCCTCCTGAAGTTTAGAGTGTTGGTTGCCCCTTCCCTAACGTTCTTAGTAAACTGTAGTACAAAATCAATGATATTATGATCACTCTTCCCCAGGTTCCCCCCAACCTGTAGTTTTGATACCCTATCAGGTCTTTCCCCAGGTTCCCCCCAACCTGTAGTTTTGATACCCTATCAGGTCTGTTGGTAAGGTCCAGCAGTGCCCCCCCCTCTTGTTGGCTCCAAGACTATTTGCGACAGGTAATTGTCTTTTGTTGTTGACAAGAACCTGCTGCCTTTGAATGGAGTGGAGCCTCTTAAAGAAGAAGGAGCCTCTTAAAGAAGAAGTTATAGGTCTGTGAGAGCTAGATAACTAACTTGTTTTTTGGTGACCAAATACTTATTTACCACAATAATTTGCAAATAAATTCTTTCAAAATGAGACAATGTGTCAGGCTAGTGGGTTGTCGAACCTCTGGACCACTGCAGACGATGACTCAAGCCACTACCTGGGACCGGAGTCTAAGTGGTACCTGGTTTTCACCAGAGCCCGCCGCAAAGCAGGTTAGACAAGCTGCGGCGTAGTACCACCAGGTCGTTGCTCAGGTGTAACTTGTCTGCAGAGGCGGCCAAGGTTGAGGCACAGGAACGGCAGTCAATCTCAAGGTCAAAGTCCAGGCACAGGGTCAGGGCAGGGAGAAGAGAGCAGAGGGGTACAGGAACACAGCACAGCAGCACGGAGGAACACTGGTACACAGGAACACGGAGGAGGTCAGGTAACACAGGAACACGGAGGGGCTCAGGAACGCAGGAGACACAGGAACGCAGGAGACAGGAACGCAGGAAAATTGCAATAGAGCACTCTTTCAGGCTGTGAGGCACAAAGATCCGGCAGGGTGTGATGGAAGAGGGAGGTCTAAATAGCTTCATGGGAAATGTCCAGCGCCCTTTAAATTTTCTAAAGCTGCCGCGCAACCTAAGACACGGGAACGCGCGCACACGGAGCGAGGCCAGGACTCAAGAGCGGGGACAGGTATGAGGCGCTGGCGCTGTGCCTGCAGGAAGTGAGGGGCCAGGTGAGCCTGTGACCCACGATATGAGTCGCGGGACCACCCGTGACACAATGTGTTTGTCCTTATTTGTTTTCGCATCGGCTAGCATTGTTGCGGTATACCTAAGATGTCAATTACAGGCCTCCTTCCACAAAAAATAAGCCAGACAGATAACATCCACATTATCAAAAAATAAATAAAACCCTGTACAACATGATAATGCAAATCTACTGCTTTCGTTTGATGCCCCGTCATGTGCCCATTAAGTTTGCCAGCACATATGGGCTATTGGTATACTAAGGAGAAATTGAGTATCAAACTTTGCAGTGCATTTTGTCATTTAATCTATTATCAGCTTTCTTGTTGGCTAAATGAATATATTTTCCAAGAAAAATACCCGTATCCCGTATCTGGATCACGGCAGAACTTACCTCCCCTGGCTCCAGAGGCACTCTCTCTTACTGGTTCGGCGCGCTGGCCTGCTATAATTCCTGCCCCTTCGTGTGACGCCTGCCGGATCATCAAGCCATCCCCTGAAGAGAAAGCTCCGCTGTGTATCCTGCGTTCCTGATCCGTGTGCCAGTCCGTTGCTGTGTTCCTGATCCGTGTGCCAGCTCCTGCGATTCCTGACTGTGCCTTCACGTGCTGTTCTCCCGCTATCACCCTGGATACAGACTGTCTCCTGCATTATTACCTTGTAGAAAAAGGAAAAAAGACCGGAGTGCACGCGGAGCGCTTGTAGTGCCGGTACGCAAAAGAATCCACAAAACACAATTGCAGTAATAGGTTAAGAAAAATAGCAAGTCTTTAATGTTTTTCCAAATGAGTTAAAATGTCCAAGTAATGCCGTTTCGGTGTTCAAGACCTTTCTCAAATAACGGACAAGGTGGATAATCTATAGCTACAATGAGACAGTAGTAAATGTAAAACGGGATATATGGGAGGTGTGGTATTACTGATGCTGATAGACGGACGTGCTCCTCAGGGTTTCGGAGAACAGTCAGCGAGTGCCGGGGGGTCATGCGCATGCGCATGGTCATGGTATGGTATACGCGCATGCAATAGTTGTCAGTGGACATTTCACCAAATGCGCGGGTCGTGCCCAGAAAAGGCCGTCCACGGGAGCGGCGCATGCG
Organism: Engystomops pustulosus; assembly: GCA_019512145.1. Classification (NCBI taxonomy): domain Eukaryota; kingdom Metazoa; phylum Chordata; class Amphibia; order Anura; family Leptodactylidae; genus Engystomops; species Engystomops pustulosus. Next base: position 175,046 of record WNYA01000224.1, on the reverse strand, counting down.
TGATGGGCACTAAAACGTGGATTACATCGATCCTAGGGAATTATAGATAGTCAATCGGTTAGCGTGGAGGTATCGGCAAAGTATTTAAAGTGGAGGCCTGTTTAAAAGATCCATAGGCGTAAACACATGAACACAGTGTGCATAGTTATATTTAAAAGTATGGGGAAAGTGTGGAGAAAATTAATGAGGATATTAAAATGAATCATAAATAACTAAAAAATAATGAAAAATTCATAGATATGAAAGAAGCATATATTAAGAAGCACATTATAACCGTTAGAACATAATTATAACCATTTACATAGATGGATGTGATAAAAGACATAAACTACAACGTATAATAAATGATAAATAAAAAAGGGCTACACATAGGTACAGAATAAAGCTTATAATAAAACGGGGGGGGTGAACCTTTAAAGGGATCAGAACCACATTTTCTTCTAAACTTTCATTCAAAACTAAAGGCGTCAAGGCATTGAAGTTTGAACAATCCAAACTTTTCTCTTCTTTTTAACTGGGCAAACCTTTGGTGTTGACGGCAAGGGGAGGATGACATTCTATTTGGTATAAATATTAAAATCTTTCATATTGCAGCTGTGATGGTCGCGCGTGACGAGAGACACTATGCAGGGCATCTCATTTTCTTATATTATGCCTATGTTTGTTTGTCTCTCCGACGTGGTAAGATTGTGCGGCCAATGTTGAACAATACACTTACACTCAATACAAATATATGATGTACTTAGAGCTGCAAGTCATAAGCTTTTTATTTTGGAGATCTCTCTAGTGTGTATGGGACATGACTGTGCTCGTCGTAGTGCCTGATTGGAGTCGCAACATTTAACACGATGGTGCCACATTACAGCTTCATACCATTTTAGGGAACAAGGAAGAGGGTGGTTGTTGTTTCATTTTAGTGGACTGTAATCTGGGCGCTAAAATGTTTTTAGTGTTTGAGAGACCTCGTAAGGAATACAGTACCTGGATTTGGGGAAATCCTCCCTTTCGGTAAGGTCATGTAGCAAAAAAAACAATCCAACCCCTCTTCTTTTTCCTAACTGGTAGGAAGCTTTTAAATGTGGACACCTCGTTGTAAATGATGGGCGAACTCCTATCAGGCACAAGGACAGAGCACATATATGTCCCATACAACTAGAGAGATCTTCAAATAAAGCTTTATGAATTGCATCTAAGTAACATCATTATTTGATGGAGTGTAAGTGGTGTTACGTACATGGCCGCAAATCTTGACACAATTGAGAGAGACTAAAACAAACATGGCATAATATAGAAATATGGAATGCCTGATAGTGCCTCTTCGTCACTGCGGCGACTATCACAGCTTCAATATGAATGATTTTAATATTATACCGTTATAGACTGCTCCATAACCGTCAAACACCACAAGGTTGTGACCCATTTAAAAAGAAGAGAAATGTTTGATTTGTCAAACTTCAATGCTTGACTCTTAGGTTTGATGAAAACGTTTTAGGAAAATGTGTTTGATCCATTTAAGGTTCCACCACCCACCGTTTTATTATAAGATTTATCTGTACCTATGTTAGCCAGTTTTATTATCATTAAGGTATCTAGTTTGTATTTATTTATTATCAAATCATTATTAATGTTATAATTATGTGCTACTGTTATAAGTGCTTCGTGTATAATCATGCCTTTTCATATCTATGATAGTTTATATTATTTATTTATTTATTTATTTATGATCTATGAGTTCGATTTTATTTCAATTAATTTCAACCAACTTTCCATATTTTAAAATAAAACTTTATGGAACACTGTGTCAGGTATTTACGGCTATGATCTTTTTTAAAAGGGACCTCCACGTTTGCGACTCAGATACCTCCACAACGCACGATTGAATCATTAATTCTAGGCTCGTATTAATCCACTTGTTTAGGCCATCACGCAATGCGCCAGCCCGTACGGCGTTTTGGTGGCTACAAGCGCATGCGTGAAACGTCAATGAAACTATGTGCTTTCCTGGAACTGCGCGGTAATACCACTGAAAGACACCATTGGCATGGCATGACCCCCTCCGGCCGCGCGAACGGGATCGAAAACGCTGAGGAGCGGCGCGCGTTTCGATAGTCAGAAAAAGTAAAATGACCATTGTAAGTTTTTAGTATTATATGACACTTGTATTGCATGGTTGTTATTGGTACACAAACTTGCTCCGTATTTGGAGAAGGGTCTTGCATACACCGAAGCGTCAGTTATGGACATTTTAATTCATTTGGAAACAGCATTAAGAGAATTGCTATTTTTTAGAAACCATTACGAATTGGTGTTTGGGGTTTTTTGCAGGTACAGGCATCATACAAGCGTGCCGGGTGCAACTCGGTTTTCTTTATCTCTACAGTGTACGGCCCCATGGGAATCCGTGGGTCTTTGGAAGTTTGTGTGAGCTGCTGAATAGTTCGTTGTGCCCTTCCACTCAAACAACACCTTTCAGACGCTTATACGTCTGAGAGCTGGGTACTCTATCCAACGGTGGCGTGGACCTTTACATAATACTAAACTTTGATTGCCAAGAAGAACTGAAGGGAGCCCGTAAGTCTTTGATCTATTACCGAGTCTACGAGATATTACCCGAGGCGCGTTCGGTGTTGTTCCTCTGTTTTCTTACCTCTGCGTATCTATGCCTACTAAACGCTTGGCCGCACCTCAGGCTAGTGACTGTGGAATGGGACAGGTGGTACCTGTCACAGCAAGACATCCGCTTGCGGGTGGGCTTTGTGAGAAACAGGTGCTTCTTAGTACTAGCCGAACGAGGGACGGAGGTTACTACTCCCACAGTGGCTCCATTAAAAAAAATGCGAGGTGCAATTGAGAAATTCTCATTTTTTCTTGGAAAAATATGTTCATTTGCCAAACAATAAAGTGATAAGGATTGTAAATGACAAAATTGCCTGCATAGTTTGATACCCAATTCTCTTAGTTTACCAATAGCCCATATGTGGTGTAAACTTTTGAATGATGACAGGGCATCAGAGGGAGGAAGCAGTTAGATTAGTAGATTTGCATGTCATGTTGTACAGGCCAAACACTTTTATGTATTTTTTGATAAGTGGACGGTATCTGTTTAGGCTATTTTTTTGATGGATGAGGCCGGTAATTGACCATAGGTAGACAAATTATGGTGGAAAATAAGTACTACACAAAACACGCAAGATTTCTGGCTCTCACAGAGCCTATAACTTCGGCTTAAGAGGTCCTCTGTCCTCCACTCTTTACCTGTTTGAATTTGTAATAACTATGAAAGACATCTGTTCAAAAACTCAAAGAATTACATTCTAAACTCCACGATGTTGAAGACCAAAGAGCTGTCGAGGACACAAGAAACAAAATTGTAGACTTTCACTTAGACTGGGAAGCCTGAATCTACAAAGGCAAGCAGGTGGTATGAAGAAATCAACTGTGGGAAGCCATCGGCAATTTCAGTCAGCTCATAGAGATTACTGGAACAGAAAGGTTCATATGCGGAAGTCTGCGTTCCATTGAGATCTGAGGAGTGAACCGACGGGGTCGGTCGCACTGAGGACCCACCACTGACAGCAAGTTAGGGCCATCCTTTTACCCCACCTTTGTCGCTCATGTAGGAGGAGGGAGCTGTACAAGACACAAAAGGTGGGGGCTAAGATCTGAAGATGTCTGGCAGCAACAGAAAGTCACATGTTGTTTTTTGAAATTGCATCCAAACCACAAGAGGCGGCGCCCCCAGTGACTACCCCCGAATTTTGTCGGTGTGCAAATGCTTATTAAAGGCAGATAGGCATTTTGCCTGCAGGGTGTGTGGGCTTCTGAACATGTCTATCGTGAAAAAATGCGGTCCCGGCTCGTGCCTTGGCCCCTTTTGTAATTGACTGCATCGCCTTTCATATGTATAACTTTTCCAAACTGGTGAACATACCAAAGTGCTTTTGAGAATGTTTTTTTCCTCACGTGTTTACTAATTTCAGGACGAGTTTGGGCAGTATTCAAATATATAAATTGTTAACATTTTAAAAAAAAAAAAAAAAAAATTGCTGCTTTCAAAATTCTACAATCTCTCTTTCAGAAAATGGTAACTTCCGTGCTTCATAGAAATACAACAAATGGAGGTGAAATGAAATTTCAATTGTTTATTTTGTCAGGATACGTATTAGCCCTAAAATTCCACCTCCATTCACAAAAGACAAAACGCACAAGTTTCGAGGCGTCGGACGTGATATACAGTGTCCACACAACCTCCCGTATGGCCTTGACGTAGTCACTGTCAGGATCAGTGGTAGTGGATTTCTTGTACCCACCGCCGCACAATGACATAAGCGACATCTGACTGGAAGTAAGTTGTATACCCCAGGAGGTTCCACAGCGCGAATTTTGTGCCCGGTGGCGTCCAAAGAGCGGTTATGAAAGTTCATGCAAAACTTGTGGTCGGGGACAGACAGGCATAACAGGATCGGAGTTGGGGATTGAGCAGAACGGTCAGGAAGGCGGCCACGGATCTGCGTCCGGGAAAGAAGCCGAAGCCCAGGACAGGTAGCATGGGATCGGAGTCAATAACGGAATCGGGGGGTCACAATGGGAATTCGGAAAACCTAGCAAAACGCCAAGGAACATTTCCCAGGCCATCCCAATTAGCGGGCGCTGGCGTTTTGTAAAGCCTGTGTGCGCTGGGATGGCGAGCCGAACGTGGACAGGGTAAGGGGCGGAGAAGAGTAGGGAGCACAGCAGGGGCGACAAAGGTTGTGATCCCCACCCGGATGTGGGGCACCGTGAAATCACAATTTTGAATGCTGCACTTCCCCTGTTACTAGGATCCATGAAAGAGAGAGTGAACATAACTGTTCTTCTCATTTGATATAAAACACGTCCATGACAGGAACTCATATAATAGTATAGGAAATTACCCCGGCGTTAGCAAATATATGATGAGACAAAGAACATGTGGATCATAGAATGAGATAAAGAAAAAACCGCAGGTAACAATTTATCTCCAAAAAGTGGAAGGAATTCTATGTAGCCAGCTTGTCTTCCGGAATCTTAAAGGGCTCCTAGAACATGAAAGGAAAGCTCTCAAATTTGAATCCCATAGGGGTGTTGTGGCATCTGCTGAACATGGCAGTGTGAGAAAGCACAGAGCTGCGCTCCCCGTACCCCCAGCAGTTTTATTATACCGAGAGGTCTGATGAATTATGGGGGAAGGGCTGTGGAAAAGTACAAACAGAACCCACTCAACCATGGAAACCTACTGAGTCATCTAGCGCGCACTATTGAAGGTGAAAGTCGCTTAAAAAAAAGCACCCATTCCATCCTAACCATCCAGGCCACCCGCGGCCTCTAGCAGGAACCCTCAAGCCTCGGCACATCTCTGACCCACTCCCCGCTTCCGCTATCCTGGTGGGCGCTCACAACAAATAACTGACATCAGCTGTAAGACAAACCTACTGGTACATGCAGAGGCGTGCGACAGCATTCCACACACATGCCAGCGCCACAACTGTTGCCAAAATTAGCTGCCATTCCTCCCCGCTGTACAGGGCTCTACAACACCGCACCCACGGAGGCTTCAAACGCCCCTCTTGGAACAACCACCAGCTGTGGAGTTGCAACAAACAGCCAAGGGCATATGATATGGGATGGGCCCACACCAGCATCACCGCTCCAGCTCCTTTGAGGGCGAGCTCACCCCACATGGAGAATAAGGCACCCCCTCTCCAGCACTAAGACATCAGGGGACCCACCATATGCCAGTGAAGCCCTGGCCTCTCCACCCTTCACCTCCCCTCCCACAATACCCTTCATCAGCTAATGGAGCAACCCTTGGTCCCCCCACCCACCAGATCTGGCATATGCCCCACTCGCTGGGCTCACACTACCAGCTCCTCAAGGGGACGATCCCCAAGTGCCAGGACATCAAAAATTCTCTTTACCCATTAGAGAGGATCTGTCCAATTTGCTTCTATAATACTGGATGTATGCCAACAAGAATTTTCTCGTCTGCGATCTGATGTTACATCCCTGCTGCTAGGGAGATGCCCTGGACTAGCACATCTTCTATAGCTGGGGTATGAAGGAATGCCAAAAACCACCCTGCCAACAAACCCAAATGCAACACAGCCGGCAGCAGCAGACAGAAAACAACATTGAGAATAGGAGCAGATGGAATAATCTACATTTAAACGGCCTCTGCCCAGCGTCTTGGTCAACCTGTATCTCTGGTTCTCCCAGGTACAAAACTTCTTAATGGTCTGGTGACGCCACTACACACATAGAAATAGACAGCGTCACCAAGCGCTCGCTCCACAATGACAGGAACCAAAGAGATGTGGTGTGGCTGTGCATCCAATTTTTCCTCCTTCAAGGAACAGGTCTAGGAAACTAAGGAATAGAGATGAGCGAACATACTCGCCCCGAGCTGATGCTCGTTGATCGAAGAATATTTAGCACCCAGCTAGAGAAAATTTCATCTCCCGCAGTTGATTTTTGGCGGCCAGAAACCGAGCCATTCAGAAGCCAGGAGACTCGGCAGTAACACCAGCACTTACGTGATTAAACTTACAGTTGATGCAGTGTTGGCGGCTGATAATGGGACCTGGAATATACTAGCCACGGCCGCAGTGCTCGCTTCATTCTTGGCCGGATTACCATTAGGTTAGAGCTGCTACTGGTCAGGGATAGCGTGGAGCGTGTGCTATTAGATACTGTTAGGCAGGAGTGATTTCTAAAAGAACCCAACAGCACTTGTTAGGGCTCAACGCGTTTTTATTAATTTGCTTGGGGCGGCTTTATGGACTAGTAGTGACAGCTACTACCATATTGTGACGAATTGCAGGGAGGACTGCCGAACGTTATGTTGGCTCTTAGTGACCAACAATCCATTTCAAAACACAAGTGGGACATTTATTGGGGGTTTGATTGAATAAGGCACAGCCTGCCGTTTTTTTTTTCTTCAAAAGTGAAAGTCAAAGTCGCAGCACAAAATCGTTTTGTATGCTGTCAGTGGTGCAAATGTAATACAGAAAGAGGAATGTTGATGAGGGGCACTGCACAATAATTCACATGGATCCATGCGTCAAATTTCTGACAAAGAAGAAAAGACATGCGTCTTGTAATGATAGCCAGCAAAATAGTGTGAGTACGGTGGTGATCTATCTAATTGGTAAGTCCAAGGAGATGCAAATAGTCGTAAAAAGTAGACAAGACAAAGAAAAAAATAGGATGGCACTACCAGTTAAAATACATTTCTTTAAAAGACATCGTTGCGGGAGGGAGCGGACTGAGGGGAACTGACAACGGGGACGGTCGTTGGCAGCTGTATCAGCGCTTAATCCGACAGGGCACAGCGGCGAAACGGACCGTCGGCCGTGGTCAGTTCCGCGTCTCGCTCCCTCCCGCAACGATGTCTTTTAAGTGCAGGATACAGAAAGTATTTTAAGCGGTGAGTGCGGCTCTATTTTTCTTTCTACTTTTTACGAGTGGTTGCAATTAATTCATTTGCCTTAGTCTGCCTGATAATGTTTAGCAAGCTAGTCTCCAGAATACAATCCAATTCTCTCGGTGAAGCGTACTGTACATTACGTGGGGGTTGTAATCAACTACAGTCTTTTGTCACATCAATACCATTCAAAAAAATTGTCTGTGCTGATTAGCAATAGCCATAGCATTCATCTTCGGAGGTTTCTCTGTTCGATTCTTCTGCACGTATGTTCTGCAGAGAAAGCCCAAAAAAACCAAAAAAAAAAAACAATTTACCAAAAAAAACAATTTTTTTTACAGTTTTATGATTTCTTTTTGTCGATAAAATAGTCTTTTATTTGGAAAATGTTGAAACTGAGGGCTATGGGTAGCGAACAAGGAGTGGGGATCCAATTACTCAGCGGTCTAAGAGGCCCGTGGGATGGGCGGGGTTGAAGAGACACTACTGTGATGACGGAGCAGGGGAACGCCGCCAGAGCTACACTCGCTAGCTCATGTCTTCAAATTACTGTGAAGAGCACTGTTGAGACCAGAACAGTGCGAAACAGGTGAGTGTCGTGGATTGGATTGAGGGACAATGCTTCAAGTTCATTTGTCCACCAGTAGTATTCCACCAATGTTACCCAAGTGAGCCTCATCCAAGTCCTCAACATTACCACCTCCTTCCCCCAGTCCAGCCCCCTACCAGGAAAGTTGAGAATTTGATCCGGGCATACTCTGAGGAACTGTTTTCTGGACCCTCCAGAGTCACACATCACTCTCAGGTTTCGCTGCTGAGCTCTTTCCAATGCCCAGGTTTTCCAACCGGTCGCCAGTAAGTGGGTGATGATAAAAGGTTGAGTAGTGAAAAGAAGTGTGTAAAGAGGTGTCGGACGATGAGGGAAACACGGTTGTAAGACCGTGGTGGATGAAGTTTTTGTAGGGCAGGAAGTTCCGAGGGGGGTAGCAGGATTAGGGATCGGAGGAGAGGATAGGGAATCATGATTTTTTTTTTTTTTTTTGGTAACAGACCAAAGCTGGGTTGGATAGGCGGGTGACCCAGTGCTTCTGAGCTGGGGCGCGTCCCATACACGGAACAGGTTGGAAGAGGCAGTGGTGGCGCACAAAATGTTTCACATAGTGAAGCTCCGTGGCGAGGGCTTAATTTTCTAGTCTGGAGGTTCTTCAAAGAAAAAAGACCAACGGACTGTGGGGGCACAAACACTCGCAAATCGAAAACCACCCCTTCGCCTCACGCTCCTCCACAGGGTCCAACCAATGTCGCCAGGCGAAGCGTTTCAGCTGTTCTACCCCAGGACGCTGGAGCACAAGAGGAAGGAATAACATTTCCCCACACCACAGCACAATCCCTCAACGTCCACATTTCAATTACGAGCCTGGCGATGCTGCACTATAGGCTGGTAGGAGAACAAAGGCCTGTCAAAACTCAGGCGGCGGCCGCCCCTCGGTCTTGGTTCCCTTGCCGACTACTTTCCGATGTGCCGTCCCAGCCCTGCACAGCAAGTGTCAGAAAACATACATAAAGCGCCCGGGCTATATGACTATATGTCACTGACGGCACCATTTGGGTTGAACTTGTGGAGGCTGGGACCAGTAGGACCCTGGGGTGCTCGTATAATGCCGACGCCGAGGATTGCGGGGGCTAACCTCGGTACAGTTATATCAGGCCTACTATGCGACTCCTCATCCCACCCCTCCTCCAACTCTCCTTCGCAAGCTACACCGTGGGCAGGGAGCAATCAGTCGGTAGGCTTCTAGGTGCAGCAGCGCCGTCGACATAAGCGGCCAGCAGGCCGCCCTTGTAAAATCTTGGGCGGTGGCCGTTATAGGACTAGGTCAGCCGTTTGAGCACCCGCTGCCCGATTAGCTGAACTGAGCCAGGCATGGTGTGTTGTGGACAACGGCAATACCTGGTGGTGCTCTCTGCAACTCGGCAGATGCACATGTGCCAGCCTGGACCGTGTTCAATTGATAGTTCAGGGGGTTCCTCAAGACAGACACCAATATGTCTATGTCATAAAGGGCCCACATCTGTGCGCATTTCAGAAAGTCGACCAAAGAGCCGTCACTATCAGGGCAGCGCAGTGCCGCTTCCAAATGCCGGCTCACCGAGTGTTGTGCAACGTGAACACGAGAGGAAATCCACAGTAACCATGTTATCCGAGTTTACCCGCAGCGCAGAGTAGACGTACGATGGCAATTCCACAGGTCAGTCCGCTGCCCAGTTACAATGAGGAGTGGAGGGGCGTGGTGGCTGATATCTGTCAGGGTGAGGGAACTTTGAGGAGTCAACACAGTGGTCAGTGGCGATGCGCCATCATCAGGCCTCACCATCCCGCTGATTGGCTGTTGACAAAAAAAATTCTGGCAGCATGATTTAGGAAGCTTGCGCTCAGCAAGGAGAAGGGGAAAGAAGATTAGGTTGTGATCGCCCAGAGCACACTCCGTTCTGTTTCTCAGCGAGTATCGGAGGGGTGGAGAGGATGAGGAGAAGAGGAGAAGGAATTGCCCGCGAGAAAGAAGACGGGACATGCTCGTCCCTATTACTGTTCAGCGGGATTGAAAGAAGAAGAGGATTGTGAGGAGGAAATGGAGCAGTCAGGCCAGTGGGGGAGTGAATCTGCGCGTTGGACTAGGAGCATATGGAAGACATTTCATGCTAGGATCGACATCCACTGTGACACGCGAGTGCAAGAGCAAAGAATTTTTTCCCAGCCAACACAAACCCATTACTGGGTATTAAATCTCTGGACCCCGATAACAAGCAAAATCTTTCCACTTTATAAATGTAGAGAAAGCGGGTGAGAGTGAATGAATCCAGCAGGCCCGGGGCACAAGTGGAAAACGTCTTTTCCCAATCGGAAGCGCTAGCTCGACGGGCACGTACTTCTGCACTCGGACAAGTAGCGAGGGGAATAGGGAGCCGAGAAGGAAGCTTGGCCAGAACTGGCAGGGGTACGCATTTACAAGCCTTTGCCAGTTTAGGTCAACCCCAGCAAGACCACGTCACTGCCCCAGTATCGGGCGAGTAGGGTTCTCGTTACAGAAAGATGGGGGGTATATGTGATGGTAGTTGACAATACCTCATCATAAAGATCACAGAGCAACTACTGGGTTTCAAAGGGACATATGGCCGAAAATGGCCGCGTGTAGCATTGGCGTTGTGTGTCTCTTTGCCGCATCCTGCCATCTAGTGTGTCGCCGTCCCGAGGGGTTTTCAGGTGCAGCTGATGGCATGCATGATAGCCACACGATGTGAATGACAGGGCTGACGGAGGACATATTCAAGTGAATCAAGCTGCATTCTCATGATTTCATTTCACAAGGTGAAGAAGCTACACCTGAATATTATAATATATAACTCTCCTCATAGTCTCCCTCTTTGTACACTAAAGAGGCAAAGGGTATTGGCCAGGCCACGGCTTAGCTATCGTTACTGATGTATGTGAAAAAATAATACGTATGTTTGAACATTTTGGACTGCCACATACAGGCACTATTTAAATTAATGCTCCATTGAGCTGCACTACACACGCGTTATACTTGCTGAAGACACACGTTGTCACCCCTTAGCAAATGAGCTGTGTCAGGCTAAAGGAAAAAAGACCGGAGTGCACGCGGAGCGCTTGTAGTGCCGGTACGCAAAAGAATCCACAAAACCAATGCAGTAATAAGTTCTAAAAAATAGCTATTTTTGTTAATTAAACAGGTGAATTATAGAAGTTGTTATTTTGTTCCTGATATATTTAAGAATTCTTGTCTCATTGAATACCCATTTAAGTCCTTTCTTATAAACTAACTCATGACCTATAGACAGATAATCATTTCTGCCAAACAAAATGGAAGCTTACTTTTAAAGGGTATGAAGGATGGTCTAACAAATGGAAAGTCTACTTCAGCCATTTTATCATTAAAATGTGAATAGATTTAAAACATACTGTATTCAAATTATTACAGGAAGAATTTAGTAAAGCAACTTTAGAAAGATAATGAAGCTTTCACTGCTACAGTAATTGAAAGAACTCTCGGAGGCCTACAAATACAAGCACTACTTTTCATTTTCTCAGTGATGTATTTCAAAATGTGTACTTTTTTCACAAAAAACTTATAAAGACTTGTGACTGCAGAATCGTGTAGTTTATATCCACTCTTATGGGTTACATATAAAACTTAGTGTTGAATTTTGGAATTCACAGATTAGAGAATAATTTTCAAGGTAAAATTAGTGCCATAATAGGTTTGCAGTTACATTAATTTGGTTATGAGGGTCATGTTGAGGTTATTAAAATATTTTTTCTATTTTATTTAATCATTATAATTCAGATATGATTAATTTCTCCAAAAATGTAATTTGATCAATTTTACTGCATGGTCAGGCACTGGACCTGGTCTTGGAAAGATTATGTCAGATGGGGGAGGATCTCAAAAAGTAGCTGACCTAGTGAACCGGGAATTGTCTCCTAGATAAAACAGAGGCCAGTGTTAGGTAAACCAGAGCGGACAGGTCAAAAGGGAGCATTCAGCGGGAAGAGCTTTACTGAAGTGAGAGCAGATGGATATAGTCTCACCCCCCCCCCCCCTTTAGAGACCCCAGGTCTTGGCAAAAAATTGCTGTGGCTGGGGCAAGTGCCCAGAAGCTGGACAGTGATCCCAGGAGGTCAGATATGAATTCCACATCCATCCGAGTTTCACCACAGACCCCAGGGTCTGAGCACAGGGTCAACTGGAAAAATGAGAGTGATTACAGGTCTAATGATTAAAGCGAGCCAGGGCCCAGGAAGCGGCCTTACAGGAAAAGTCTAGGTACAGGAGACCCAGCTTCCGTCGGACAAGTCAGATCAAGATGGCTACCTTTTTTTTTTTTTTAATTTTTATATAAAATTTTTTTATAAATTTTTAACAGTACAGCTGAAGTATATCACACATTGACAATATTCAATTATGCTGTGATATTAGCATTGCTGCAATGTTGCTATCCTCTTTTGTCATTAGCTGGCTTTCCTGAACACGATGCTGTTTCCTTCGGTAGATGGGATTGAGGAGTCTTAGATTCTGGTGCTAACAGTGATACATGAGAAGACTCAGAAGGGCTGCACCTCTCGGGGTCAGAATGCCCAGTATATACGGCAATCTGGTCCACCAGTCTTTTCGTAGTCAAATGATAGTTTTGGTGGCCATTTCAATTACAATAGTATAATCTAATCAGAGGTTAACAAAAAAAAAACACTTCTGTAAACAAGAAACAGAAGAAACAGAAACCTGAAAATAACATTCTTGACGACTCTGTCAATGCTGTATATTTCTTTATACGATTGTAGGCACTTTTCAGTCAACACCCCATGTTTCCCTGTGAATTATTGTGTTTCCAACTCCTTGCATGCGTCAGGTTTCTAATACATAAAGTAGTGTTCATTTGGGTCAATATTCTTTTTTGTGGGACTAGTTGGTTTTACAGTACATAGTGATTACGAGTTTCGTGGCCATGAGTATATGTGACACTACCAATCCCGATTTTGTGGGGAACTGATCCATATCTATAAGTAGTATAGCCATAGCAGGAGAGGTTTGAGAAGAGAGTGATATTGTCTACCAGTATGTTTGGCTATCATTAGAAGTTGTACTATCCCAAAACTTTTGTTTTTTTTGATTATTGGACATTAGCAATAGTGTGTGGAGGAGCGTCCCACTAGATCCGCAAAATTCCTCCAGATAAAGGTGCGGATTAATTCTGGGGAAGATCTTATTTATCCATGTGGGGGGAAAGTAGTACCATGCCTGTGGGATTTTAATATGGCTCACAGTGTGATACAACAGCAGGAAGCATTTGTTGGCATCATACACAAGTCGCCTCGACATTGTTTCTCGTAAGTCAGCCTAGTTTGTTCCATCTTATCATGTGTGGGAGTTTTTGGAATATATTTCTACCTCCTAGTATATTATAAGAAACCGAAATCATTTTTTATGCATGGGACCTCCTAAGTTCAATAATGTTTTCTAAGTTTGTTGAGCATAGAGGTCTGTGCTCTTGGTTATGTTGTAGAAGTTTCTTATGCAAGAAATGGGAGAAATTTTTAAAAACTGAAATCGAGTAGTGTTTCATCATCAAGTTCAAATGAGGAGATAGCTGTTCCTTGCATTACCTGTCCTGTAAGGAATGAATACCTAAAACTTTCCATGTGGATTATGTCTATGTGGTCTAGAGGAATCCCCATGATTTCTATTGGAATATGCTGTGGAGGACTAATAGGTGATTCTTGGTGGCAAGTAGATGACTTGTTCCCATGGCGGTCAAAGGGCTGTTAATAGATCAAGTGATGTGGCGGTGGTATTTGGTTGCCACATATGGGACAGCAGCCTAAATTTCAGAGGGGCGTTTTGATTAATGTCTTCAATTTACACCATGATTTATCCTTTGGTTCATGCCAAAGTACAGACGATGACTAAAATGGATGCACTAAGTAGTAATTTTTCATCCGGACCCCTAGCCCTCAACCATTCTGGGTTTGTAATGGTTGACCAAAGCCAAACCTCTGGATGTTTGCCTTCCCAAATAAATTTTGTTTGGAGTTGGGCTGTAGTTGCCTGCGAAGAACGAATTTGGGATGGGTATAGGAATTGTGTGGGAACAAAAAAAGGATTTGTGGAGGATCACATCTTGTAGAATGCAATTCGCCCCAGCCAGGAGAGCATTGTCTGGTAGTAATAGAGAGGAGAGTTCAGTTTCGATGTTGGTTATTAGTGGTGCGGAAGTTGTGTTGAATAATTTGGAGATCGGAATGGGGTATACAGCTGGATACCTAAATATGTTATTTTGGTTGTCCTTGCCAATCTAGGTTGAACTTTTGTTTAAGGGAAGTTTAGTTTGTTTGGCTTGGTACGTTTAATATGGTTAGGAACTGTGATTGGTGTTATTTAACGTTGTAAAGGAGATTTTTCCAAATGCGTCATATTTTGAAAATGTTTGTGAGGGATTTTTTATATTGTAGGTACTAAGATGATATCATCGGCGACTATGCGACTATTTTGTCTGTGTGTTTATAGTAATGCCTCTAATATTGGGTGTGATCTTAATGCTATCGCTAAAGGTTCTATGGATAGAACAAAAATGATAGGGGCCAGAGGGCACCCCTGTCTTGTCAATTGGACAGAGTGAATCTTTGATCTAACTCCATTGACGAATGACAGTAGCTGTGGGTATGAGTAAAGGCCATGATGCCATAAACTTGGGAGCCTCAATTCCTAGTTTTTGTCAGCACTTAAAACGTGTATTCCCAATTTAAGGACCGGGATATGGGCGGAAATGGCTGGGGCGGTCTGGGGCCTTTTTTATGGTTGGGAATTTGACTCCAACATCTCTTGGGGGAATTCTCCTGTGGTAGCTGCTAATGAGAACACATTCAACAAGTGTGGGGATAAGACTTTAGATATTTTTTATAAACACACCAGGGAGGTTTGGTCCTGCGCTTATTGTGAGGTAGGGTTTGATAGTTTTGGGTATTTCTTCTACCGTCTTAAGGGCGCTTTAATTGATTCAGTTGCGTTTGTAAGACACTTTGGACTAAGGCTAAATCCTTTAGGAAGTTTAGTATTAGGGTCTTCAGCGGTTGTGGTGTTTGAAGACGTGTTTTGGATATGTTATACAGGTTTGAGTAGATTCCTATGAACGCAAGGGTTTTAGAGACAGAAAAAGAGGGAGGGGAACAACACGGACGGCGCATCTGGGGGTGGTAATATTGTCAGGATCGGTAAAGAGATGCAAGATGGTGCTCACTTTAGTGTCTTATTGGAATCAAGGTCCGGATATAGATGTAAAGGTCCACGTCCACGTTGGATAAGTACCCAGCTCTAGACTGTGGCCGTCTGAACGGTGGGTTTGATTGGTAGGGCACGCAACTATTCAGCAGCTCACACAAACTCAAAGTAACCCGGATTCCCAGAGGGGCCGGTACAATGTAGAGAAAAAAAAACAACACTGGAGGTTTGGGGGGGGTCCACGGCGGAGCCGCTGTTAGTGACCGGTACCCTAAATCTCCACCAAGCACGCCTTCATTCATAATTTTTCTACAAATAGCAATCTTTTAATGCTTTTCCAAATGATTAAAATGTCCAATAATGACGCGTTTCGGGTTCAAGACCCTTTCTCAAATAACGGACAAGGTGGTAAAATAACAATACAATGCAATACAAGTGTCATATAAATAGTAAAAACTTACATATGGGCAGGTGTGTTACTTTTCTGCTAGACGCGCGCCTCCTCAGCGTTTCGGAACAGTCGCGAGTGCCGGAGGGGTCATGCGCATGCGCAATGGCTTCAGTGGTATTACGCGCATGCTCAGAAGGCACATAGTTGTCAGTGACGTTTCACGCATGCGCTGTAGCCCCAAAACGCCGTACGGAGCTGGCGCATGCGTGATGGGCACTAAAAAGTGGATTAATACGATCCTAGGAATTATAATGATGTCAATCGGTAGCGTTGTGAGGTATCTGAGTCGCAAACGTGGAGGCCCTGTTTAAAAGATCATAGGCGTAAACCTGACACAGTGTGCCATAGTTATATTTTAAAATATGGAAAGTTGGATGAAAATTAATTGAGGATATAAAATGAATCATAAATAAATAAATAAATAATATAACAATTCATAGATATGAAAGAAGCATATTATACCAGAAGCACATTATAACAGTAGCACATAATTATAACATTAAATAATGGATGTGATAAAAGAATAAATACAACGATATAATAAATGATATAATAAAACTGGCTAACATAGGTACAGAATAAAAGCTTATAATAAAACGGGGGGGGGGGACCTTAAAGGGATCAGAACACATTTTCTAAACTTTCATTCAAACCTAAAGGAGTCAAGCATTGAAGTTTGAAAATCCAAAACATTTCTCTTCTTTTTAAATGGGCAAACCTTTGTGGTGTTGACGGAGGGATACATTCTATCGGTATAATATTAAAATCTTTCATATTGCAGCTGTGATGAGTCGCCGCGTGACGAGAGACACTATGCAGGGCATATCCATTTTCTATATTATGCCTATGTTTGTTTAGTCTCTCTCGAAGTGGTAAGATTGTGCGGCCAATGTTCGGAACAATACACTTACACTCAATCAAATATATGAGTACTTAGAGCTGCAATTTCATAAGCTTTTTTTGGAAGATCTCTCTAGTTGTATGGGACATGAATGTGCTCTGTGTGCTGATGGAGTCGCAACATTTACACGATGGTGCCACATTTAAACGCTTCCTACCATTTTAGGGAACAGGAAGAGGGTTGGTTGTTTTTCATTTTAGTGGAAGTAATCTGCTGGGCGCTAAAATGTTTTTAAGTGTTTGAGACCTTCGAAATGTAAGTCCTGGATTTTTGGGGATATCCTCCCTTAGGTAAGGATCATGTAGCAAAAACAACCAACCCTCTTCATTTTTCCCTAAAATGGTAGGAAGCTTTAAATGTGGACACCATCGTTGTAAATGTTGCGATCCTATCAGGCACAGACAGAGCACATTCATGTCCCATACAACTAGAGAGATCTTCCAAATAAAAGCTTTATGAATTGCAGCTCTAAGTACATCATATTTGATGGAGTGTAAGTGTTGTTACAGTACATTGGCCGCACAATCTTAACATTCGAGAGAGACTAAACAAACATAGGCATAATATAGAAAATGGATATGCCTGCATAGTGTCTTCGTACGACGGCGACTCATCACAGCTTCAATATGAAAGATTTTAATATTTACCGATAGATGTATCCGTCAACACCACAAGGTTTGCCCATTTAAAAAGAAGAGAAATGTTTTGGATTTTCAAACTTCAATGCTTGACTCCTTTAGGTTGAATGAAGTTTTAGAAAATGTGTTCTGATCCCTTTAAGGTTCCCCCCCCCGTTTTTTATAAGCTTTTATTCTGTACCTATGTTAGCCAGTTTTATTATATAATATTATATTTGTATTTATTCTTTATAATCATTATTAATGTTATAATTATGTGCTACTGTTATAATGTGCCTTCGTTGTTATAATATGCTTCTTCATATCTATGAATTTTATTATTTATTTATTTATTTATTTATTTATTTATGATTCATTTTATTTCTCAATTAATTTTCAACCAACTTTCCAATTTTAAAATATAACTATGGCACACTGTGTCAGGTTTTACGCCTATGATCTTTTTAAAAGGGCCTCCACGTTTGGACCCTCAGATACCTCACAACGCACGATTGACATCATTATAATTCCTAGGATCGTATTAATCCACTTTTTAGTGCCATCACGCATGCGCCAGCTCCGTACGGCGTTTTGGGGCTACAAGCGCATGCGTGAAACGTCATGACAACTATGTGCCTTCTGAGCAATGCGGTAATACCACTGAAAGCCCATTGCGCATGCGCATGACCCCCTCCGGCACGCGCGACTGTTCCGAAAACGCTGAGGAGGGCGCGTTTCTAGCAGAAAAGTAACACACCTGCCCATATGTAAGTTTTATATTTATATGACACTTGTATTGCATTGTATGTTATTTTACCAAACTTGTCCGTTATTTGAGAAAGGGTCTCTGAAACCGAAAGCGTCATTATTGGACATTTTAATCATTTGGAAAAGCATTAAAGATTGCTATTTTTTAGAACCTATTAGAGCATGGGTTTGTGGGATTCTTTTTGGGTACCAGGCATAAAAGCGTCCGCGTGCACTCCGGTCTTTTACTTTTTCTACATGTACCGGCCCCATGGGAATCCGGGTACTTTGGAGTTGTGGTGAGCTGCTGAATAGTTGCGTTGCCCTACCACTCAAACACACCTTCAGACGCCATACAGTCTAGAGCTGGGTACTTATCCAACGTGGCGTGGACCTTTCACTAATACTAATACTTTGATTACCAAGAAGAACGAAGGTGAGCACCCTAATTCTTTGCATCATTACCGATTACGAGATATTACCCGATGGCGCGTCGGTGTTGTTTTCCTCTTTTTCTCTACCTCTGCGTATCTATGCTATTAATACCTTGGCACGCACCTCAGGCTAGGTGAACCTGTGGGAATGACCTGGTGGTACCCTGTCACAGCAAGACCATCCGCTTTGCGGGTGGGCTCTGGTGAAAGCCAGGTGCTTCTTAGTACTGCCGACACTGGGACGGAAGTTCTACCTCCCACAGTGGCTCCATTAAAACAAAATGGAGGTGCAATTGAGAAATTCTCATTTTTTCTTGGAAAAATATGTTCATTTGCCAACAATAAAGCTGATAAGGATTGATAAATGACAAAATGCCTGCATAGTTTGATACCCAATTCTCTTAGTTTACCAATAGCCCATATGTGGTGGTAAACTTTTTGAATGATGACAGGCATCAGAGGGAGGAACAGTAGAGTAGATTTGCATGTCATGTTGTACAGGCCATAACACTTTTATGTTTTTTTGATAAGGTGGACGGTATCTGTTTAGGCTATTTTTTTGAGGATGAGGCCGTAATTGACTCATAGGTAGACAAATTATGGTTGGAAAATAAGTATACACAACAACACGCAAGATTTCTGGCTCTCACAGACCTATAACTTCGGCTTTAAGAGGTCCTCGTCCTCCATCTCTTTACCTGTTTGAATTTGTAATAATATGAAGAGACATCTGTTCAACGTCAAAGAATTACTTCTAAACTCCACATGTTGAAGACCAAAAGCTGTCGAGGACCAAGAAACAAAAGTTGTAGACTTCACTAGACTGGGAAGCCTGAATCTACAAAGGCAAGCAGGTGGTATGAAGAAATCAACTGTGGGAAGCTCATCGGCAATTTCAGTCAGCTCATAGAGATTATGGAACAGAAAGGTTCATATGCGGAGTCTGCGTTCCATTAGTCTGAGGAGTGACGAGGGGTCGGTACGACAACTGAGACCACCACTGATCAAGCAAGTTAGGGCCTATCCTTTTCCCCACCTTTGTCGCTCATGTAGGAGGAGGGAGCTGTACAAGACACAAAAGGTGGGGGCTAAGATCTGAAGAGTCTGCAGCAACAGAAAGTCAACATGTTGTTTTTTGAAATGCATCCAAACCAAAGCAGGACGGCGCCCCCTAGTGACCTCACCCCCAGAATTTTGTCGGTGTGCAAATGCTTATTAAAGGCAGATAGGCATTTTTGCCTGCAGGGTGTGATGGGCTTCTGTTAACATGTCTATGTGAAGAAAATGCGGTCCCGGCTCGTGCCTTGGCCCCTTTTGTAATCTGACTTGCCATCGCCTTTCATATGTATAACTTTTAAACTGTAACATACCAAAGTGTTTTGAGAATGTTTTTATTCTCACGTGTTTACTAATTTTCAGGACGATTTGCAGTTTAATTCAAATATATAAATTGTTAACATTTCTAAAAAAAAAAAAAAAAAAATTGCTGCTTTCAAAATTCTACAATCTCTCCTTTCAGAAAATGTAACTTCCGTGCTTCATAGAAATTACAACAATGGAGGTGAAACTGAATTTCAATTGTTTTAATTTTGTCAGGCATACGTATTAGCCCTAAAATTCCACCTCCATTCACAAAAGACAAAACGCACATAGTTTCGAGGCGTGGAGTGATTATACAGTTGTCCACACAACCTCCCGTATGGCCTTGACGTAGTCACTGTCAGGATCAGTGGTAGTGGATTTCTTGTACCCACACGCCGCACAATGACATAAGCCGACATCTGACTGGAATAAGTTGTATACCACCAGGAGTTCCACAGACGCGAATCTTTGTGCCACGGTGGCGTCCAAAGAGGGTTCAGAAAGTGTCAGTGCAAACTGTGGTCGGGGACAGACAGGCATACAGGATCGGAGTTGGGGATTGAGCAGAACAGGTCAGGAAGGCGGCAACGGATCTGCGTCGGGAAAGACATAGCCGAGCCCAGGACAGGTAGCCATGGGATCGGAGTCACATAACGGAATCGGGGGGTCACAATGGGAATTCGGAAAACCGTAGCAAAACGCCAAGGAACAGTTTTCCACCAGCCATCCCAATTAGCGGTGCGCTGGCCGTTTTGTAAACCTCGTGTGCGCTGGGATGGCGGAGCCTGAACGTGGACAGGTAAGGGGCGGAGAAGAGTACGGGAGCACAGCAGGGAGCGACAAAGTGTGTGCCCCACCCGGATGATGGGGGACACCGTGACCATCTACATTGTGAATGCTGCACATTTCCCCTGTAATTTACTTAGGACTCATGAAGACGAGAGATTTAACATAACTGTTACTTCTCATTTGATATAAAACACGTTCCTTGACAGGAAATCTATATTTGAATATTACCTCGTAGAAGTATAATTGTGACAAATCACGGCGATTATGGCAATAAGATGTGCAAGAACATGTGAAAGAATAGATAAAAAACGCAGGTAAATTTCATACTCATCTAAAAAGTGGACAGAGCAATTCTATGGAGCCCGGGTGGAGCTTGGTCTTGCCGGACTTAAGGGCTCCTGAACATGATAGGTACAAAGCTCTCAAATTTGAATTCCCAGTAGGTAGTTGTGGATGGGCCTGAACATGGGGCAGTGTGCAGGAACAAGCATTTGTGCAGGGAGTCGTGCGCTCCCGTATACGGTCCCCACAGACACGTTTTATTATACCGAGGTCTGATGAATATGGGTGAAGGGGCTGAAAAGTCAAACCATCAACCCACTTCCACCCATGGAAGCCTTTACTGAGTATCTAGCGCGCCTCTTGATTACGGTGAAAGGTCGCGTTTACGAACAAAAGCACCCATTCCTCCATAAACCCACTCCAGGCCCCCGCGTCAACCTCTAGCAGGAACCCTCAGCCCTCGGCACATTCTCTGACCCAACTCCCCGCTTCCGCTATCCTCTGGTGGGTCGCTAGCACAACAAACTACTAGACATCAGCTTGCAAGACAAACCTCACTGGTACATGCAAGCGTGCGATCTAGCATTTCCACAACCACATGCCAGCGCCACAATCTTTGGCAAAATTAAGCTGCCATATGGCCATCCCCCTGCTGACAGGGCTCTTACAACACCGCACGTCCACATGGAGACGCTTCAAACGCCCGCTCTTGGAAAACCCACCAGCTGTGATTGCAACAACAGCCACCCAGGGCATATCCAATATGGGATGGGCCCACACCACTATCACCGCTCCAAGCTTCCTTGAGGGGATGCTCACCCCACATGGAGTAATAAGGCCGCCCTCTCTCCACCACTGACTCGGGGACCCACCATATTTGCCATGACAGCCCTGGCCTACTCACCCTCATCCCCCCTCCCACAAACCCATCATCAGCTAGTCATGGAGCAACCCTGGAACCCCCCCTCTCCACAGCTGCGCATATGCCCCCACTCGCTGGCTCACACTAACCAGCTCCTCAAGGGACAGATCCCCAAGGCGAGGACATGCAAATGCCTTCTACCCATAGGAGAAGGATCTGTAGGCACAATTTGGCGGCTCATAATCACTGGTCGTGGATGCCAACAAGAATTTTCTGGCGTACTGCGATGCTGGAGATAACGCCTGCGGCTGCAGGGAAGATGCCCTGGAGCTAGGCACAGCTTCTACTAGCTGGGGTCTGAAGGACATGCCAAAATAACCCTGCTCAACACAACCAATGCAACACAGCCGCATGCACGACAGAATAACAACATTGAGAATAGGAGCATGATGGATAAGCTTACATATAAAAGTAAATGGCCCTGCCAGGCGGTCTAAATCGGTGCACTGTATGCTGCTGGTTGCCCCATAGCAAAACTTCAAATCTAATGGGATACTGGTGACTCCACTACCACACATAGAAATAGACAGTCTCACCAAGCCTTACCCGCCCACATGGACAGGAACCAAAGAGAGTGGTGTGGGTGCTATTGTCACGGATACTCTTCAAGGAACAGGTCTCGGACATCTAAGGAATAGAGATGACGAACATATCTCGCCCCGAGCTGATGGCTCGCTTGATCGAAAATATGTAGCGCCAGCTACGAGATAAATTTATCTCCCGCACGTTGATTGATATTATGGCGGCCAGAAACCGAGTCCCATTCAGAAGCCAGGAACTCGTGCGTAATCACCCAGCACTTAAGTGATAACACTTACATTGATAGCAGTGGTTGAGCGGCCTGACTACTGAGTTGACCCTGGAATATACTAGCCCGGCCGCAGTGCCTACGCATCATTCTTGCCGGGATTACCATGTAGGGGTTAGAGCTGCTACGAGTCAGGGATAGCGTAGCGTGTGCTATTAGATTTTCACTGTTAGGCAGGCAGTGATTTCTACAATAACCCAACAGCACTTGTTAGGCGCTCATATCGCGTTTTGAGTATTTGCTTGGGGCTGGGCTTTTGGACTAGTAGTGCAGCTACTACCATTTGTGACGAATTTGCAGGGAGACTGCCGAACGTTTATTTTTGTCTACTTATGACTCAACATATCCATTTCAAACACTATGGGACATTTATTGGGGTTTGATTGAATAGTGCACCAGCCTGCCGTAGTTTTTTTTTACTTCTTCAAAAGTGAACAGTCAAAGCGCAGACAAAAGTCGTTTTATGCTGTCAGTGGTGCAAATGTTATACAGAAGAGGAATGTGTGAATTGAGGGGCACTGCACACATCAATTCACATGGATCCATGCGTCAAATTTCGGACCAAAAAGAAAAGACAATCGCGGTGTGGGGCGTCTGTAATGTAGCAGCAAATTGTGAGTACGTGGTGATCTATGCTAATTGGTAAGTCCAAGGAGATGCAAATAGTCTAAAAGTGACAAGCAAAAAAATAGAGGCACTCCAGTTAAAATACATTTCTTAAAAGACATCGTTCGGGAGGGATGCCGGACTGGGGGAACTGACACGGGCGACGGTCCGTTTTGCGCGCTGTAATCAGCTGCATTTTCCGACGGTGCAACGCGCGAAACGGACCGTCGCCGTGGTCATTTTCCGCCGCTCCTCGCTCCCTCCCGCAACGATGTCTTTTAAAGTGCAGATAAGAAAGTTTTTTAAGCTTGAGTAGCCCGCTCTATCTTCGTCTACTTTGTACGAGTGGTTGCAATAATTCATTGAGCCTGTAGTCTGCCTGATAATGTTTAGCAAGCTGATCCTCCAGAAGTACCCAATCCAATTCTCCATCGGTGAGCGTACTGTCATTCACGTGGGGGTGTAATCAATACAGTCTGTGTTCACATCAATACCATTGCAAAAAAATTGTTGGTGCTGATTAGCAATAAGCCATAGCATCATCGTCGGAGGTCGTCCGTTTCGTCTTCTGCACGTAGTTCTTCTAAGAAGTCCAAAAAAACCAAAAAAAAAAAATTTACCAAAAAAAACAATTTTTTGTCACAGTTATGATGCTCTTTGTCTATAAAAAGGGCTTTTATTGTGGAAAATGTTGAAACGTGAGGCTAGTGTAGCAGAACAAGGAGCGTCGGGGCATACCAATTACTCACGTGCGGTCAGAGGCCTCGTGGGATGGGCGGGGTTGGAGACACTACCTGCTGATGACGGAGCAGATGGGAACGCCGCAGAGCTACCTCCGCTAGCTCACTGTCTTCATTACGTGACGAGCACTGTTGAGACAAACAGTGACGAAACAGGTGAGTGTCGTGGGATTGGGGACAAATCCTTCAAGTCATTGTCCACCAGTAGTATCTCCACCACATGTTACCCAGTGACACTCACTCCAGTCCTCCTCTCACCTCCTTCCCCCAGTCAGCCCCCTCACCAGGAAAGTTGGAATTGCATCCGGGCCCATACTCTGAGGAATCGTTTTCTGGCCCTTCCGAGTCACAAATCACTTCTCAGGTCTGCTGGCTCCCATGATTCTGCACCACATCATACCACCTTAACACTCCTACCCCCCCCACTACAACCCACATCCCCCACCCACCAAACCCCCGCAAACCACCCCCACCCCCAATCCCCCCCCCACCCCCCATGACCGTCAATCCCCCCGCCCCACCCACCCCCTCACCTCATCCCCACCCACCCCCCCGGTTCGCCAGTAAGTGGGTGATGATAACAATTGTGCTAGTGAAAGAAGTGTGTAAAGAGGTGTCGGACGATGAGGATACACGGTTGTAGACCAGTGTGGATGAACTTTTTGTAGGGCAAGGAAGTTCCGAGGGGGGAGCAGATTAGGGATTCGGAGGAGAGGATAGGATATGATTTTTTTTTGGTAACAGACCACAAGGCTGGGTTGATAGGCGGGTGACCACAGTGCTTCTGAGTACGGAGGCGACGTCCCATAAGGAACCAGGTTGGAAGAGGTGGCAGTGGTGGCGCCAATGTTTCACAAGTGGAAGCTCTCCCGTGGCGAGGGCTAATTTTCTAGTCTGGAGGTCTCAAAGAAAAAGACCAACGGACTGTGGTTGGCAACAAACACGCATCGAAAACCACCACCTTCGCCTTTCACGCATCCTCACAGGGTCCACCAATGTGCTCAGTGCGCAAGTCGTCTCAGCTGACTGTCAATTACCACCAGACGCTGGAGCACAAGAGAAATAACATTTCCCCACACCACTCACAATCCCTCAACGCCACATTCAATTACATGACCTGGAGATGCTGCCTCATAGGCTGTGTAGAGACAGAAGCTCTTTCACAAACCTCAGGGCGGCGGCCGCCCCTCGGTTTTGGTTCCCTTGCCGCAACTAACTTTTCCGATGTGCCGTCCCAGCCCGCACCAGCAAGTGTCAGACAAACATCATAAACCGCGCCCTGGCTATATGACTATATGTCCACTGACGCGCACATTTGTGTTGAACTTGGTGAGGTCTGGGACCAGACGACCCTGGGGCTGCCGTATACTGTGCCGACGCCGAGATGATTAGCGGGGGCCTACTACCATCGTACCAGTTTTTCAGGCCTACATGCGATCTCCTTCATCTCCCACCCCTTCCTCCACTCCTCCTTCGCAATTACATCCGTGGGCATGGGCAATCAGTCGGTGTGCTCTATGCGTGCAGCAGCGCCGTCGCTAAGCGGCCAGCAGTCAGCCCTTGATATAAATCTTGGGCGGTGGCTCTTTAAGCTAGGCTCAGCAGTTTGAGGCAACCCGCTGCCGCTTTAGCTGAACCTGAGCCAGGCGATGGTGTGTTGTGTGACAACGGCACATCACCTGGTGGTGTCTCTGCACTCGGCAGACTGACACATGTGCACAGCCTGGACCTGTGTTCAATTCGATAGTTCAGGGGTTCCCTCAAGTACATACCCAATATGTCTGATGTGCATCAAAAGGTGCCCAACATCTGTGCGCTCGAATTTCAAGACACAGATTCAGACCGTATCCACAGAGCCGTCACTTCAGGGCAGCGCAGTGCCGCTATCCAAATCCTGCTCACCCTGCGTGTTGTGCAACGTGATCCCCACGAGATGGAAGTGCCACAGTAACCATGTTTATCCGAGTTGTCCCAGCAGCGCAGATACGTACAGATGTCAACTTCCACAGGTCAGTCGCTGTCCCAGTCTAGCAATGAGGAGTGGAGCGTGGATGTCTGATATCTGTCAGGGTTTGAGGAACTTTGAGGAGTATCAACACAGATTGTCAGTGGCGATGCCAGCCATCATAGGCGTTTTCTATTGCACCATCCTCGCTGATTGGCTCGTTTGACAAAAATCTCTGGCAGCATTGATTTAGGAAGCTTTTGCGCTCATCCTGGAGAGGGGAAAGAAGATTGCTGTTGTGATCGCCCGAGCAGCCTCCGTTCTGTTTCTCAGCGCGTATCGGAGGTGACAGTGGAGAGAGATGAGGAGGAAGAGAGAAGGAATTGCCCGTCGAGACAGAAGAAGTGACAGTGCTCAGTCCCTACTTACTGTTCCACGGGATTGACAAGAGAAGAGGATTTGAGGGGAAATGGAGAGTCAGGCCATGAGGGGAGTGATCTTGCGCGTTTGGACTATGGACGCATATGGACCGGATTTCATGCTAGGACGACTCTCTCGTACACGCTGTCGATGCTAAACTTTTTTCCCGCCAACACAACATTACTGGGTATTAACTCTCCTGGACCCCGATACAACGCAAAACTCTTTCCACTTATACGTATGAGGAAAGCAGAGTGTGAGAGTGAACTGAATCCAGCAGGACCCGGGCACAAGCTGGAAAACGTCTTTTCCCAATCTGACAGGCAGCTCGACGGGCCGAGGCGTACTTCTGCCTCGACAAGTACGAGGGATAATAGGGAGCAAGGAAGCGTGGCCGACTCGTGCAGGGTTACGCATTACAAGCCTTGCCAGTTTAGTGTCACCCCCAGCAAGACACACGTCACCTGCCCAGTACTCGGCGAGTGGGTTCGTCTTACAGAAGATGTTGGGGTATGATGTGATGGTAGTTGACAATACCTCATCATAAAGATCACAGAGCAACTACTGGGTTTCAAAGGGACATCTGTTGCCAACCAATTGGCGCTGTAGCATTGGCGTTGTTGTCTTTTGCCTGCTCCTGCCATCTAGTGTGTCGCGTCCGAGGTGGTATTTCAGATGACAGCTGTATGGTCTAATGTCATGATAGCGCACACGAGGTGACTGAGTGCTGACAGGACATACTTCTATAGTGAATAAGCATGATTTCATGATTTCCATTCTCCACAGGTGAAACGCAGCTCACCTGATATTTATATATCACTCCCCTCCTCATTCTCCCTCTCGTTGTACACTAAAAGGCAAACTGCCATTTTGCCAGGCCACGGCTCTAGCTATGTTACTGTATGTATTGAAAAAACTAAGTACGTATGTTTGAAATTTTGTGACTGCCACATACAGGCACTTTTAAATTTAATGTCTCATGAGCTGCACCCTACCACACTCGATACTCTGCTGCTCCACACGTGTCACCCCTTAGCAAATGAAGCTGTGTCAGGCTATGGATTGCCCTGCATAGTGTCCTCCGCACGGCGGCCACTCATCACAGCTCAATATGAAAGATTTAATATTATACCGATAGAATGTATCCCTCCGTCACACCACAAGGTTTCCCATTTAAAAAAAGAAAATGTTTTGGATTTCAAACTTCAATGCTTGACTCCTTTAGGTTTGAATGAAGTTTGAAAATGTTTGTCTAGATGCTATCCTTTAAGGTTCCCCCCCCCCCCCCCCCCCGACCGTTTTTATTATAATCTTTTATTTGTCCCTATTTAGAGCCTTTTATTATATATCGTATTTATTATATCTTTTATTATCACATCCTTATTTTTTTATATTAGGTGCTACTGTTATATGTGCTTCGTATAATAGGCTTCTTTCATATCTATGAATTTTTATTATTTATTATTTATTTTTATTATATTATGAGTTCATTTATATCCTCAATTAATTTTCATCCAACTTTCCATATTAAAATATAACTAGGGACACTGTGTCAGGTCAGGCCTATGATCTTTTAACGGGCCTCCACGTTTGCCCTCAGATACCTCACAAACGCTACCATTGACATCATTATAATTCCCTAGGATCGTATAATCCATCTTTAGTGCCCATCACGCATGCGCCAGCTCCGTAGCCTTGGGGCTACACGGCATGCTGAAACGTCATGACAACTATTGCGCCTTCTGGCAGCATTCGGCTAACATCACTGAAGCCATTGCGCACTGCGCATGACCCCTCCGGCACTCGCGACTGTTCCGAAACGCTGAGGAGGGGCGTCTAGCGTTTCTCAGTCACCACCTGCCCATTGATTGTTTTTTCTTTTATATGACACTGTATTGCATTGTATGTTTTATTTTACCAACTTGTCCGTTATTTGAAAAGGGTCTTGAAACCCGAAACGCGTCATTATGGACTTTTTATCATTTGAAAAAGCATTAAGATTGCTTATTTAGAACTTTATACTGCATTGGTTTGTGGATTCTTTTGGGTACCGGCACTACAAGCGCTCCGCGTGCACTCCGTTTTGTTTTTTCTACATTGTTACCGGCCCCTCTGGAATCCGGGTTACTTGTAGTTTGTGTGAGCTGCTGAATAGTTGCGTGCCCTACCATCAAGACCCACCCTTCAGACGCCACCAGTCTAGAGCTGGGTACTATCCAACTGGATTGGACCTTCACTATATACCTTGATTACCAAAAGACAAAGGTGAGCACCTTATCTTGCATCTCTTTACCGATTCCTGAACATATTACCCGATGCGCCGTCTCGTGTTGTTTCCTCTTTTTCTGTCTCTAAAACCCTTGCGTTCATAGGAATCTACTCAAACCTGTATAACATATCCAAAACACGTCTTCAAACACCACAACCGCTGAAGACCCTAATACTAAACTTCCTAAAGGATTTAGCCTTAGTCCAAAGTGTCTTACAAACGCAACTGAATCAATTAAAGCGCCCTTAAGACGGTAGAAGAAATACCCAAAACTATCAAACCCTACCTCACAATAAGCGCAGGACCAAACCTCCCTGGTGTGTTTATAAAAAATATCTAAAGTCTTATCCCCACACTTGTTGAATGTGTTCTCATTAGCAGCTACCACAGGAGAATTCCCCCAAGAGATGTTGGAGTCAAATTCCCAACCATAAAAAAGGCCCCAGACCGCCCCAGCCATTTCCGCCCATATCCCGGTCCTTAAATTGGGAATACACGTTTTAAGTGCTGACAAAAACTAGGAATTGAGGCTCCCAAGTTTATGGCATCATGGCCTTTACTCATACCCACAGCTACTGTCATTCGTCAATGGAGTTAGATCAAAGATTCACTCTGTCCAATTGACAAGACAGGGGTGCCCTCTGGCCCCTATCATTTTTGTTCTATCCATAGAACCTTTAGCGATAGCATTAAGATCACACCCAATATTAGAGGCATTACTATAAACACACAGACAAAATAGTCGCATAGTCGCCGATGATATCATCTTAGTACCTACAATATAAAAAATCCCTCACAAACATTTTCAAAATATGACGCATTTGGAAAAATCTCCTTTACAACGTTAAATAACACCAATCACAGTTCCTAACCATATTAAACGTACCAAGCCAAACAAACTAAACTTCCCTTAAACAAAAGTTCAACCTAGATTGGCAAGGACAACCAAAATAACATATTTAGGTATCCAGCTGTATACCCCATTCCGATCTCCAAATTATTCAACACAACTTCCGCACCACTAATAACCAACATCGAAACTGAACTCTCCTCTCTATTACTACCAGACAATGCTCTCCTGGCTGGGGCGAATTGCATTCTACAAGATGTGATCCTCCACAAATCCTTTTTTTGTTCCCACACAATTCCTATACCCATCCCAAATTCGTTCTTCGCAGGCAACTACAGCCCAACTCCAAACAAAATTTATTTGGGAAGGCAAACATCCAGAGGTTTGGCTTTGGTCAACCATTACAAACCCAGAATGGTTGAGGGCTAGGGGTCCGGATGAAAAATTACTACTTAGTGCATCCATTTTAGTCATCGTCTGTACTTTGGCATGAACCAAAGGATAAATCATGGTGTAAATTGAAGACATTAATCAAAACGCCCCTCTGAAATTTAGGCTGCTGTCCCATATGTGGCAACCAAATACCACCGCCACATCACTTGATCTATTAACAGCCCTTTGACCGCCATGGGAACAAGTCATCTACTTGCCACCAAGAATCACCTATTAGTCCTCCACAGCATATTCCAATAGAAATCATGGGGATTCCTCTAGACCACATAGACATAATCCACATGGAAAGTTTTAGGTATTCATTCCTTACAGGACAGGTAATGCAAGGAACAGCTATCTCCTCATTTGAACTTGATGATGAAACACTACTCGATTTCAGTTTTTAAAAATTTCTCCCATTTCTTGCATAAGAAACTTCTACAACATAACCAAGAGCACAGACCTCTATGCTCAACAAACTTAGAAAACATTATTGAACTTAGGAGGTCCCATGCATAAAAAATGATTTCGGTTTCTTATAATATACTAGGAGGTAGAAATATATTCCAAAAACTCCCACACATGATAAGATGGAACAAACTAGGCTGACTTACGAGAAACAATGTCGAGGCGACTTGTGTATGATGCCAACAAATGCTTCCTGCTGTTGTATCACACTGTGAGCCATATTAAAATCCCACAGGCATGGTACTACTTTCCCCCCACATGGATAAATAAGATCTTCCCCAGAATTAATCCGCACCTTTATCTGGAGGAATTTTGCGGATCTAGTGGGACGCTCCTCCACACACTATTGCTAATGTCCAATAATCAAAAAAAACAAAAGTTTTGGGATAGTACAACTTCTAATGATAGCCAAACATACTGGTAGACAATATCACTCTCTTCTCAAACCTCTCCTGCTATGGCTATACTACTTATAGATATGGATCAGTTCCCCACAAAATCGGGATTGGTAGTGTCACATATACTCATGGCCACGAAACTCGTAATCACTATGTACTGTAAAACCAACTAGTCCCACAAAAAAGAATATTGACCCAAATGAACACTACTTTATGTATTAGAAACCTGACGCATGCAAGGAGTTGGAAACACAATAATTCACAGGGAAACATGGGGTGTTGACTGAAAAGTGCCTACAATCGTATAAAGAAATATACAGCATTGACAGAGTCGTCAAGAATGTTATTTTCAGGTTTCTGTTTCTTCTGTTTCTTGTTTACAGAAGTGTTTTTTTTTTGTTAACCTCTGATTAGATTATACTATTGTAATTGAAATGGCCACCAAAACTATCATTTGACTACGAAAAGACTGGTGGACCAGATTGCCGTATATACTGGGCATTCTGACCCCGAGAGGTGCAGCCCTTCTGAGTCTTCTCATGTATCACTGTTAGCACCAGAATCTAAGACTCCTCAATCCCATCTACCGAAGGAAACAGCATCGTGTTCAGGAAAGCCAGCTAATGACAAAAGAGGATAGCAACATTGCAGCAATGCTAATATCACAGCATAATTGAATATTGTCAATGTGTGATATACTTCAGCTGTACTGTTAAAAATTTATAAAAAAATTTTATATAAAAATTAAAAAAAAAAAAAAGGTAGCCATCTTGATCTGACTTGTCCGACGGAAGCTGGGTCTCCTGTACCTAGACTTTTCCTGTAAGGCCGCTTCCTGGGCCCTGGCTCGCTTTAATCATTAGACCTGTAATCACTCTCATTTTTCCAGTTGACCCTGTGCTCAGACCCTGGGGTCTGTGGTGAAACTCGGATGGATGTGGAATTCATATCTGACCTCCTGGGATCACTGTCCAGCTTCTGGGCACTTGCCCCAGCCACAGCAATTTTTTGCCAAGACCTGGGGTCTCTAAAGGGGGGGGGGGGGTGAGACTATATCCATCTGCTCTCACTTCAGTAAAGCTCTTCCCGCTGAATGCTCCCTTTTGACCTGTCCGCTCTGGTTTACCTAACACTGGCCTCTGTTTTATCTAGGAGACAATTCCCGGTTCACTAGGTCAGCTACTTTTTGAGATCCTCCCCCATCTGACATAATCTTTCCAAGACCAGGTCCAGTGCCTGACCATGCAGTAAAATTGATCAAATTACATTTTTGGAGAAATTAATCATATCTGAATTATAATGATTAAATAAAATAGAAAAAATATTTTAATAACCTCAACATGACCCTCATAACCAAATTAATGTAACTGCAAACCTATTATGGCACTAATTTTACCTTGAAAATTATTCTCTAATCTGTGAATTCCAAAATTCAACACTAAGTTTTATATGTAACCCATAAGAGTGGATATAAACTACACGATTCTGCAGTCACAAGTCTTTATAAGTTTTTTGTGAAAAAAGTACACATTTTGAAATACATCACTGAGAAAATGAAAAGTAGTGCTTGTATTTGTAGGCCTCCGAGAGTTCTTTCAATTACTGTAGCAGTGAAAGCTTCATTATCTTTCTAAAGTTGCTTTACTAAATTCTTCCTGTAATAATTTGAATACAGTATGTTTTAAATCTATTCACATTTTAATGATAAAATGGCTGAAGTAGACTTTCCATTTGTTAGACCATCCTTCATACCCTTTAAAAGTAAGCTTCCATTTTGTTTGGCAGAAATGATTATCTGTCTATAGGTCATGAGTTAGTTTATAAGAAAGGACTTAAATGGGTATTCAATGAGACAAGAATTCTTAAATATATCAGGAACAAAATAACAACTTCTATAATTCACCTGTTTAATTAACAAAAATATTTTCTATATTGTGCCTATGTTTGTTTAGTCTCTCTCGAAGTGGTAAAATTGTGCGGCCAATGTACTGTAACTTACACTTACACTCCATCAAATATATGATGTACTTAGAGCTGCAATTCATAAAGCTTTTTATTTGGAAGATCTCTCTAGTTGTATGGGACATGAATGTGCTCTGTCTGTGCCTGATGGAGTCGCAACATTTACAACGATGATGTCCACATTTAAAGCTTCCTAAAATTTTAGGGAAAAAGGAAGAAGGTTGGTTGTTTTTCATTTTAGTTGGACGTAATCTGCTGGGCGCTAAAATGTTTTTAAGTGTTTGGGACCTTCGAAATGTAAGTCCTGGATTTTTGGGGATATCCTCTCTTAGGTAATCAGACAGGTCATTATACATAAGTGGGAGGAACCCTTCATGTTCATCACCATGGACATCACCGCATTATACACAAACATCCCACACGATCTTGGAATACATGCGGTGTCACACTTCCTAAATAAGGACCCCACTATTGGTGACCATCAAGCCAATTTCCTCTTAAGGGCTATAAAATTCATTCTACAGCACAACTATTTTTCATTTCTAAATAACATCTTCTTGCAAAAAAGAGGTACCGCTATGGGTAGCAAATTTGCACCCAGTTTTGCAAATTTATTTGCACTTGCACTTGCACTTGCACTTTAATTGTTGTTTCCATTTTTGCCTCGTTACATTGACAGCTGTGGGGGTTTTTTGGCAGACAGGCATTTATTTATTGCGTACATGTGTATTTATTTGTATTGTGTTTTTGTGGTCAACAATATTGATACAGAATAGGAATTTCTCTCTTGCACCTTGTATATGCCTTTATACCTATTGTTAGGGGTGGTGGGTGGATTGGAGCAACTGTGCTTCGTCCATCCAGTGTGTTTTTTGTGTACTTATGTACTTTTAATTGATTTTAACCCTTGTGTAGTTGTAAATTTATGAATTAATAAAGATTATTTTGTACCTCATTTTCGGTCCATTATAGCACACTTCTTTTCTTCCAATTTTCAGTTGCTTAGTTGCCAGTGTGTGGACCAGTTAACACTAGAGCTGTGCTCGCCCCAATAGTCTGTCAGATACCTCACAACGCTACCTATTGACATCATTATAATTCCTAGGATCGTATCAATCCATCCTTTAGTGCCCATCACGCATGCGCCAGCTCCGTACGGCCCTTCGGGGCTACAGCGCATGCGTGAAACGTCACTGACAACTATGCGCCTTCTGCGCATGCGCGTAACACCACTGAAGCCACTGCGCATGCGCATGACCCCTCCGGCACTCGCGACTGTTCCGAAACGCTGAGGAGGCGCGCGTTTAGCAGAGAAGTAACACACCTGCCCATATGTAAGTTTTGACTATTTATATGACACTTGTATTGCATTGTATTGTTATTTTACCACCTTGTCCGTTATTTGAAAAAGGGTCTTGAACCCGAAACGCGTCATTATTGGACATTTTAATCATTTGAAAAAGCATTAAAAGATTGCTATTTTTAGAACTTATTACTGCATTGGGTTTGTGGATTCTTTTGGGTACCGGCACTACAAGCGCTCCGCGTGCACTCCGGTTTTTTTTCCCTCCTTCTATTCCATGAACGCGTCCGCATGATTTTCTCTCCTGTGTTTGGATGGAGAATAAAGGGAATCTTGGATTTTTGTGTTTTTTGTTTAAGGCGAAGAGCCAAAAGTGCTCCTGCTTTGTGGTCCTGTGAATAATGTTTGATTTTCAACTTTTGTAAGCTTTTAGTGTATTTGTGCAGTTAAAGATTCCTAAGTTGTAACCGTGCTTCATTTAACGTGTCTATTATGGATTGTGAGACTTGTGATTTATTTTGTCTTTCTAGAAATTGAATGTGTATTAAGACAGAGTTAGTTTCTCTGTCTCTTTCTCTTCGCAATCTGCTTTCGATTTTGATCAGTTCCTCCTTGACAAATAATTTGTGTATGTGCCAAGCTGAGAATGACTTTTTCTACATTGCTACCGGCCCCTCTGGGAATCCGGGTTACTTTGGAGTTTGTGTGAGCTGCTGAATAGTTGCGTGCCCTACCACTCAACCCACACCTTCAGACGCCATCAGTCTAGGAGCTGGGTACTTATCCAACGTGGACGTGGACCTTTACTATATACTATATACTTTGATACCAAGAAGAACGAAGGTGAGCACCCTTAATCTTTGCATCTATTTACCGATTCCTGACGATATTACCCGAGGCGCCGTTCGGTGTTGTTTCCTCTTTTTCTCTACCCTCTGTATCTATGCATTACTACCTTGGCAGCCACCTCAGGCTAGTTGCACCTGTGGAATGACCTGGTGGTACCCTGTCACAGCAAGACCATCCCGCTTTGCGGTGGGCTCTGGTGAAGACCAGGTGCTTCTTAGTACTAGCCGACACCTGGGACCGGAGTCTACCTCCCACAGTGGCTCCATTAAAACAAAATGGAGGTGCAATTTAGAAATTCTCATTTTTTCTTGGAAAATATGTTCATTTAGCCAACAATAAAGCTGATAATGGATTAAATGACAAAATGCACTGCATAGTTTGATACCCAATTTCTCCTTAGTATACCAATAGCCCATATGTGGTGGTAAACTTTTGAATGATGACAGGGCATCAGAGGGAAGCAGTAGATTTGCATTGTCATGTTGTACAGGCCATAACACTTTTATTTCTTTTTTGATAATGTGGACGTTATCTGTTTAGGCTTATTTTTTGAGGGATGAGGCCTGTAATTGACATCATAGGTAGACAAATTATGGTGGAAAATAAGTACAACAAACACGCAAGATTTCTGGCTCTCACAGACCTATAACTTCTGCTTTAAGAGGTTCCTCTGTCCTCCACTCTTTACCTGTTTGAATTTGTTAATAAATATGAAAGACATCTGTTCACAACCTCAAAGAATTACATTCTAAACTCCACTATGTTGAAGACCAAAGAGCTGTCGAAGGACACCAGAAACAAAATTGTAGACTTTCACTAGACTGGGAAGCCTGAATCTACAAAAGGCAAGCAGCTTGGTATGAAGAAATCAACTGTGGGAAGCACTCGGCAATTTCCGTCAGCTCCATAGAGATTAATGGAACAGAAAGGTCATATGCGGCCGTCTGCGTCTCCATTAGTCTGAGGAGCGACGAGGGGTCGGTCAGCACTGAGACCACCACTGATCAGCAAGTTAGGCCCTATCCTTTTCCCCCACCTTTGTGCTCATGTAGGAGGAGGAGCTGTACAAGAGCACAAAGGTGGGGGCTAAGATCTGAAGAGTCTGCAGCACAGACAAGTCACATGTTGTTTTTTGAAATGCATCCAAACCAAAGCCCGGCCCCAGTGACTACCCCAGAATTTTGTCAGGGTGCAAATGCTTATTAAAGGCAGATAGGCATTTTTGCAATGCAGGTGTGATGGGCTTCTGTAACCTGTCTATAGTGAAAATGAGGTCCCTGGCTCGGCTTGGCCCCTTTTTGTAATCTGACTTGCATCGCTTCATATGGTTATAACTTTTAAACACTTTTAACATACCAAAGTGATTTTGAGAATGTTTTTTCATCACGTGTTTTACTAAATTTTCATTGACGAGTTTTGCATTTATTCAAAATAAATTGTAACATTTCTAAAAAAAAAAAAAAAAAAATTGCTGCTTTCAAAATTCTACAATTCTCTCCTTTTCAGACAAATAGTAACTTCAGTGCTTCATAGAAATTAAAACAACATGGAGGTGAAATTTACAATTGTTTAATTTTGTCAGGCATACGTTCATTTAGCCCTAAAATTCACTCCATTCACAAAAGACAAAACGCACAAGTTCTAGGAGGCGTAGGAAGTGATATACAGTTGTCCACACAACCTCCCGTATGGCTTGACCGTAGCTCACTGTCAGGATCAGTGGTAGTGGATTTTCTGTACCACCGCGCACAATGACATAAGCCGACATCTGGGACTGGAATTAAGTTGTATACACCAGGATGTTCCACAGACGCGACTTTGTTCACGGTGGCGTCCAAAGAGAGGTTCAGAATCGTCAGGCAAACTTGTGGTCGGGGACAGACAGGGCATCACAGGATCGGAGTTGGGGATGTAGCAGAAGGTCAGGACAGGCAGCACAGGATCTGCGTCAGGGACATAGCCGAAGCCCAGGACAGGTAGCATGGGATCGGAGTCAATAACGGAATCGGGGTCACACTGGGAATTCGGAAACATAGCAAAACGCAAGGAACAGTTTCCTGGCCATCACCAATTAGCGGTGCGCTGGCCGTTTAAATCCTCGTGTGCGCTGGGATGGCGGAGCCGGAACGTGGACAGGTAAGGGGCGGAGAAGAGTCGGGAGCAGCAGGGAGACACAGGTGTGTCCCCGACCCGGGATGTGGGGCACCCGTGACACTCACAATTTTGAATGGCTGAAATTCCCCTTTTACTAGGCTCAATGAAAGAGAGATTTAACATAACTGTACTTCTCATTTGATATAAACCCGTTCCATGACAGGATCATATAATATCTGGAAATTTACCCCAGGGTAGCAAATATATAATTGAGACAAAGACATGGGGATTCATAGACTGAGATAAAGAACAACGCAGGTAAAATTTTATATTCCAAAAAGTGGAAGGAATTCTATGTATCCAGCTTGTCTTCCTGACTTAAAGGGCTTAGACCATGAAAGAAAGCTCTCAAATTTGAATCCCCTAGGGGTGTGGCCTGAACATGGCAGTGTGAGAAAGCACAGAGCTGAGCTCCTCCGTACCCCCAGCACGTTTTATTATACCGAGGTCTGATGAATATTGGGAAAGGGCTGAAAAAGTCCCCACAGAACCCCCCTCCAACCATGGAACCTACCTGATCATCTATCGGCCACTATTTCAGGGTGAAAGTCGCTTTAACAAAAGCACCCATTCCATCCGTCACCACTCCAGGCCACCCGCGCCTCTTAGCAGGAACCCTCCAGCCTCCGGCACCTCTCTGACCCACTCCCCGCCTTCCGATATCCCTGTGGGCAGCTCACAACAAACTACCTGACATCAGCTGTAAGACAAACCTACTGGTACATGCAGTGACAGCATTCCACAACACATGCCAGCGCCACAATCTGTTGCAAATTAGCTGCCATCATCCCCTGCTGTACAGGCCTCTACAACACCCGCCCACTGGAGGCCTTCCAACGCCCCTCTCTGGACAACCCACCAGCTGTGAGTGCAACAACAGCCCCAGGGCCTATGATATGGGATGGGCCCACACCAGCAATCACCGCTCCAGCTCCCTTGAGGGAGAGCTCACCCCACATGGAGAATAAGGCACCCCTCTCTCCAGCCACTCAGACCTCAGGGGACCCACCATATGCCAGTGAAGCCCCCTGGCCTACTCCACCCTCACCTCCCTCTCCCACAATACCCATTCATCAGCTCAATGGAGCAACCCTTGGAATCCCCCCCCCACCCACAGCTCTGGCATATGCCCCACTCGCTGGGCTCCCACTACCAGCTCCTCAAGGGGACAGATTCCCCATAGTGCAGGACATCAAATCTCTTTTCTACCCATTAGAGAGGATATGTCACAATTTGCTTCTCAAATACTGGCTGTATGCCAACAAGAATTTTCTAGTCTGCGATCTGATGTTACATCCCTGGCTGCTAGAGTAGATGCCCTGGACTAGGCACAATCTTCTACTAGCTGGGGTCTGAAGGCCATGCAAAACACCCTGCAACACAACCAAATGCAACTACAGGCCCTGCAGCAGCACATAAACAACATTGAGAATAGGAGCAGATGGAATAATCTACATATAAAAGGCCTGCCAGAGTCTGTTCAACCTGTATCTCTGTTCTCCTCAGTTACAAAAATTCTTAATGGAATCCTAGGTTGACCTCCCACTACACACATAGAAATAGACAGAGCTCACCAAGCGCTCCGCTCCCACAATGGACAGAACCCAAGAGATGTGGTGTGGTGCATCCACTTTTACTCCTTCAAGGAACAGGTCTTAGGAAAACTAAGGAATAGAGATGAGCGAACATACTCGCTCGTTGCTCGGAAGAATATTTCGCCAGCTCGAGAAAATTTCATCTCCCGCCGTTTTGATTTTTGGCGTCCAGAAATCCGGCAGGATTAAGCGCTGATACAGCCCGTGGTCAGTTCCCCGCAGTCTCGCTCCCTCCCGCAACGATGTCTTTTAAAGTGCCGGAATAAAGAAATGTATTTTAACTGGTGAGTGCCAGCTCTATTTTTTCTTTCTACTTTTTACGACGTGGTGCAAATGTAATTTCATCTAGCTTAGTCTGCCTGCTACTGTTTAGCAAGCTAGTCTCCAGAATCCCAATCCACATTCTCTCGGTGAAGCGTACTGTACATCACGTGTGGTGTAATCAAATACAGTCTTTTGTTCACATCAATACCATCAAAAAAATTGTCTGTGCTGATTAGAAACTAGCCATAGCATTCATCTTCGGAGGTTTCTGTCCGATTTCTTCTGCACGTATGTTCTTCTATAAATCCAAAAAACCAAAA
Source organism: Engystomops pustulosus (assembly GCA_019512145.1). Taxonomy (NCBI): domain Eukaryota; kingdom Metazoa; phylum Chordata; class Amphibia; order Anura; family Leptodactylidae; genus Engystomops; species Engystomops pustulosus. Next base: position 135,924 of record WNYA01000224.1, on the reverse strand, counting down.
AAAAATTTACCAAAAAAAATTTACAGTTTATATTTCTCTTTTGTCTATAAAATAGTCTTTTATTTGGAAAATGTTGAACCTGAGGGCTAAGGGTAGAGGACAAGGGCGTGGGCATCCAATTACTGCAGCGGTCAGAGGCCGTGGGCCTGGGCGGGGTGAGACACTACCTGCTGATGACGGAGCAGGGGAACGCCGCAGAGCTACACTCGCTAGCTTCATGTCTCAACTTACTGGGAAGAGCACTGTTGAGACCAGAACAGTGCGAACAGGTGATGTCGTGGATTGCGGACAATGCTTCAAGTCATTTGTCCACCAGTCAGTCTTCCACCCATGTTACCCAAGTGAGCACTCCTCCAGCTCCTCCACCTCAACCTCCTTCCCCCCAGTCAGCCCCCTCCCAGGAAAGTTTGGAATTTGATCCGGCATACTCTGAGGAACTGTTTTCTGGACCCTTCCCAGAGTCACAAATCACTTCTCAGGTTGCTGCTGAGCTCTTTCCCAATGCCCAGGTTTTCCACCGGTCGCAGTAAGTGGGTGATGATAACATTGTTGACGTAGTGGAAGAAGTGTGTAAAGAGGTGTCGGACGATGAGGAAACACGGTTGTCAGACAGTGGTGAAGTTTTTGTCAGGGCAGGAAGTCCGAGGGGGGAGCAGATTGAGGGATCGGAGGATAATGAGGTAACAGACCCAAGCTGGGTTGATAGGCCGGGTGAACACAGTGCTTCTGAGATGGAGGCGAGTCCCATACCAGAACAGGTTGGAAGAGGCAGTGGTGGCGCCAAATGTTTCACATAGTGAAGCTCCCGTGGCGAGGGCTAGATTTTCTCAAGTCTGGAGGTTCTTCAAAGAAAAAGACCAACGGACTGTGGTGGCACAAACACCTCGAAAACCACACCTTCGCCTTCACGATCCTCCACAGTGTCCACCAATGTCTCCATGCGCAGCGTTCAGCTGTCTATACCCCAGACGCTGGAGCACAAGAGGAAATACAGTTCCACCCACCCACATGCCCAAGCCCTCAACGTCCACATTTCAAATTACTGAGCCTGGAGATGCTGCCCTATAGGCTGGTAGAGACCAAGGCCTTTCACAACCTCATGGCGGCGGCCGCCCCTCGGTATTTGGTTCCCTTGCCGCCACTACTTTTCCCGATGTGCCGTCCCAGCCCTGCACCAGCACGTGTCAGACAACATCATCCGCGCCCTGGCTATATGACTATATGTCACTGACGGCACATTGGGTTAACTTGGTGGAGGCTGGGACCGAGTCTGACCCTGGGGCTGCTCGTATACTGCCGACGCCGAGGATTGCGGGGCCTACCTCGGTCACAGTCTCTCAGGCCTACTATGCTTCCTCCTCCTCCCACCCCTCCTCCACCTCCTCCTTCGAATTACCATCCGTGGGCATGGCGCAATCAGTCGGTAGCTCTAGGTGCAGCAGCGCCGTCGCTAAGCGGCAGCAGGCCGCCCTGTAATAACTCTTGGGCGGTGTGCCTTTTATCGCCTAGGCTCAGCAGTTTGAGCACCACCTGCTGCCGCTTAGCTGAACCTGAAGCCAGGCATGGTTGTGTGTGACAACGGCCATCACCTGGTGGTGGCTCTGCAACTCGGCAGACTGACACATGTGCCATGCCTGGCCCATGTGTTCAATCTGATAGTTCAGGGGTTCCTCAAGACATACCCCAATCTGTCTGATTTGCTCATAAAGGTGCCCCACATCTGTGCGCATTTCAGAAAGTCGACCACAGATGCCGTCACTCTCAGGGCAGCGCAGTGCCGCTTCCAACTGCCTGCTCACCGAGTGTTGTGCAACGTGCCCACGAGATGGAATTCCACATTAACCATGTTATCCAGAGTTTACCAGCAGCGCAGAGTAGACTGTCAGATGTCAACTTCCACAGGTCAGTCAGCTTCCTCAAGTCTACAATGAGGAGTGGACGTGGATGTCTGATATCTGTCAGGTGCTGAGTAACTTTGAGGAGTCAACACAGATGGTCAGTGGCGATGCCGCCATCATCAGCCTCACCATCCCGCTGCTTGGCCTGTTGAAAACTCTCTGGTCAGCATGATTTAGGAAGCTTTGCGCTCATCACTGGAGACGGGGGAAGAAGATTCGGTTGTTGATAGCCAGAGCACCCTCCGTTCTGTTTCTCAGCGCGTATCGGAGGAGGTGGAGGAGGATGAGGAGGAAGAGGAGAAGAATGCCCGCGAGACAGAAGAAGGGACCATTGCTCAGTCCCTATTAACTGTTCAGCGTGTATGGACAGAAGAAGAGGAGTTGGAGGAGGAAATGGAGAGTCAGGCCAGTGAGGGGAGTGAATTCTTGCGCGTTGGGACTCTGGCGCATATGGCAGATTTCATGCTAGGCTGCCTATCCCGTGACCCTCGCGTTCAAAGAATTTTTTCCAGCACCAATTACTGGGTATTCACTCTCCTGGACCCACGATACAAGCAAAATCTTTCCACTTTAATACCTGTAGAGGAAAAGAGTGTGAGAGTGCATGAATACCAGCAGGCCCTGGTGCACAAGCTGAAACAGTCTTTCCCATCTGACAGCGCTAGCGGCAGAGGGCGTACTTCTGCTGGACAAGTAGCGAGGGAGAATAGGCGAGCAGGCAGCTTGGCCAGCACTGGCAGGGGTACGCTTTACAAGGCCTTTGCCAGTTTTATGTCACCCCAGCAAGACACTGTCACCTGTCCCCAGTCTCGGCAGAGTAGGGGTGATCTTTACAGAAAGATGGTGAGGGTATGATGATGGTAGTTGACCATACCATCATCATAAATGATCACAGAGCAACTACTGGGTTTCAAAGCTGGACATCTGGCCCGAACTGGCGCTGTATGCATTGGAGGTTTTTGCCTGCCCTGCCACTAGTGTGTTGTCCGAGCGGGTTTTCAGTGCAGCTGATGGCATGATCACTGATAGCGCACACGACTGTTGACTGACAGTGCTGACAGGCTGACACTTATCAAGATGAATAAAGCATGAATTTCTCATGATTTCCATTCTCCACCAGGTGAACGCAGCTCAACCTGAATAATTCTCATGTATGCACTCCTCCTCCTCATTCTCCTCCTCTTTGTACACTAAAGAGGCAACTGGCTATTTTTTGCCAGGGCCAACTGGCTCTAGCTATAGTACTGTATGTATTGAAAACTACATACAGTACTGTTTTGAAAACTTTTTTGGACTGCCACATACAGGCACTATTTAAATTTAATTGTCTCCATAGCAGCCTCCTCACGTCGTCTTTATAGCAGCCTCCACGTGTCGTCTTTATAGCTGCCTCCACACGTCGTCTCCATTGCTGCCTCCACACGTTGTCCCCTTAGCAAATGAGCTGTGTCAGGCTGATATCTGTCAGGTGCTGAGTAACTTTGAGGAGTCAACACAGATGGTCAGTGGCGATGCCGCCATCATCAGCCTCACCATCCCGCTGCTTGGCCTGTTGAAAACTCTCTGGTCAGCATGATTTAGGAAGCTTTGCGCTCATCACTGGAGACGGGGGAAGAAGATTCGGTTGTTGATAGCCAGAGCACCCTCCGTTCTGTTTCTCAGCGCGTATCGGAGGAGGTGGAGGAGGATGAGGAGGAAGAGGAGAAGAATGCCCGCGAGACAGAAGAAGGGACCATTGCTCAGTCCCTATTAACTGTTCAGCGTGTATGGACAGAAGAAGAGGAGTTGGAGGAGGAAATGGAGAGTCAGGCCAGTGAGGGGAGTGAATTCTTGCGCGTTGGGACTCTGGCGCATATGGCAGATTTCATGCTAGGCTGCCTATCCCGTGACCCTCGGGTTCAAAGAATTTTTTCCAGCACCAATTACTGGGTATTCACTCTCCTGGACCCACGATACAAGCAAAATCATTCCACTTTCATCCCTGTAGAGGAAAAGAGTGTGAGAGTGCATGAATACCAGCAGGCCCTGGTGCACAAGCTGAAACAGTCTTTCCCATCTGACAGCGCTAGCGGCAGAGGGCGTACTTCTGCTGGACAAGTAGCGAGGGAGAATAGGCGAGCAGGCAGCTTGGCCAGCACTGGCAGGGGTACGCTTTACAAGGCCTTTGCCAGTTTTATGTCACCACAGCAAGACACTGTCACCTGTCCCCAGTCTCGGCAGAGTAGGGGTGATCTTTAAAGAAAGATGGTGAGGGGGTAGGTAGTTGACCATACCATCATCATAAATGATCACAGAGAAACTACTGGGTTTCAAAGCTGGACATCTGGCCCGAACTGGCGCTGTATGCATTGGAGGTTTTTGCCTGCCCTGCCGCTAGTGTGTTGTCCGAGCGGGTTTTCAGTGCAGCTGATGGCATGATCACTGATAGCGCACACGACTGTTGACTGACAGTGATGACAGGCTGACACTTATCAAGATGAATAAAGCATGAATTTCTCATGATTTCCATTCTCCACCAGGTGAACGCAGCTCAACCTGAATAATTCTCATATATGCACTCCTCCTCCTCATTCTCCTCCTCTTTGTACACTAAAGAGGCAACTGGCTATTTTTTGCCAGGGCCAACTGGCTCTAGCTATAGTACTGTATGTATTGAAAACTACATACAGTACTGTTTTGAAAACTTTTTTGGACTGCCACATACAGGCACTATTTAAATTTAATTGTCTCCATAGCTGCCTCCACACGTCGTCTCCTTGCTGCCTCCACACGTTGTCCCCTTAGCAAATGAGCTGTGTCAGGCTACATTTTCGGGTGTTTTACCGGCTGTGATTTTCTGGCGTTTTATATGGGTCACTCATTTTCACAATGCATGCAAAGATGGATGACTAAGTGCTTGTCTCCCCCCAACATGCCTCCCCACATCATCCCCATAGCTGCCTCCACACATCGTCCCCTTAGCAAACGAGCTGTGTCTGGCAAAAATTTGGGTTGTTTTAACGGTTTCCACATCAAACTTGTTAACTTTGTCGCCACCCTGCTGTATTATCCACAAAATATACCGCCAAACTTTTATCTATGAAGGATATTATTTCAGCGCTACTTGCGCATCTCTTACGTTCCCCTCCCCCGTCATAACCAGGCCAAATACTTATAAGAACAGTGCTACACTTGATCGTACACAAAAGGTTTTTAGAAATGCTGTTTGTAGCCGGAGTACACTCTAGTTATGTCGCCTGGACAATCGCCAGCCTGAGGCTGCGGCCGCTGCCTCCATACATCGTTCCCTTAGCAAACGAACTGTGTCAGGCAGAATTTTCGGGTGTTTCACCAGATACATAATGGAACTTGGCCCATCTGTGGCCGACATGCTGGTGACCTGAAGTTTCAATCATAGCAGCGCAATATGGATGTCCCATACCGTCGCTCTTAATCATGGAACCATTACCGAAAAAAAAATAAAAAATAAAACCGCAATGCTATTCCATTATTCGCAGATGAAGTATTCAAACGACCACACCTGCTTTGAAAATGATAATTTTTTCAAAGTAAACGCTTCGGTCCCCCAGGTCCATTTTGGGTGGGGAGGAGCCGAGAGGCAGGGCTTGGACAGGCGAAAGCTCGTCTAGCAGCGGTCCGCCAGCTCCATCCCAAGATCCAACTAACATTGTTTTAACTGCAGCAACTTTAATCTACTACTATCTATCTTTTCACTCCTCTTTTCTCATCTCCTTACGTTCACCTCGGGTGCCATAACCGTCCCCACTGCCTCTACACGTTGTCTACATAGCAGCCTCCACATGTCGTATCGATAGCTGCCATCACACGTCGTCACCTTAGCAATGAGCTGTATCGGGCTACATTTGTGATTTTCTGCTGTTTTATATGGGTAATTCATTTTGACAATGGATGCAAAGCTGTATGACTGAGTGTGCACCCCCCCCCCCCCCATGCCTCCACATGGTAACATGCAAAGTAATCAGCAAAGAGGGACACTCAAATGCACAAAGGTAAACTAACAATAATAAAGCAATTGTAATAGTGTCCACACTGAGTAAAGATATAGGTAAAAAAATATAACAGAAACAATAGAGTTACCGTGTAACAAATGTAGAGCTGGGGAGAGCAGAAATGCCCCACGCGTATCGCCCGATATACGGGCTTCGTCAGACTAGGGCTCTAGAAACGCCTGATGTCACCTGGTGCGAGAAGCTCCATTCACAACCTGTTTCACCGTCATGAGCAACTTTCACCATACTACATTGTACTGGCTCACTAAGACCCACAATCCCAACCCCCTGGCATAGAACATCCTGGGTTACCAGGTTCATGTTCAAACCCTAAGAAGGTGCCCTCAAACATCTGTGGACGCTTCACTACCCTTTCCCCTTGAGAAGAAGCACCCACAACCCCTGCCACGTGCTGGGGCATCGGTACTGGCTCACCAATCCTACTGTTACACATACCGATTAGGATAAGGGATCTCGAACAACATATTGTTAGCTCCGGCTATTAGTTTCTGCTGTGGTGCCTTTTCTTTTTAGGACCGCTGGTTTACTTAAATTGCATTAACCTTCCTTTTCTTCTTCTTTCCCGTCTTCCCTTGTCTCTCCCGCTCCACCCATCCCCCCTTCTTGCTTACCCTTGCCTCCCATCCCCTGGCAACCATGCGAACTTCACCATCTATGTTTCACGATGCCCTAAAAGGAGCTATACTGTTACCATGTGTATGTCATGCCATTGTTGATATACCTATGTCTGTTGTTTAATAAAGTTTTTCTTGAATGGAAAAAAGAAAGCTCTCAAATTTTAATCCCCTAGTGATGGTTACCTGAAAAAGATAAATACATTTTAATCTCCACACGTTACAATTTTACTCAGTTTTGTTGCTGTTTTAGCTCCTAACTCAGTTATGGTGATTGTAAAATTAGAGTGTGGGAGGGGACTCTCTAAGCATATAGTCGTGAACACATTGTCAGCACACACCATCTTCTAGCACAGATGAACTGTGCTAGAAGATGGTGTGTGCTGACAATGTGTTTAGATTATCAGGATACAGGGTTTAATCTACACTTTTATTTAGCTTCTGAACATTTACTAGTATCAGACACATAGAAAAAGAAGGATGAGACAGTCAGAGTCATGAAATGGATATAAAACACAATGACACACACTACTATCTCACCTATGACACACAGTCAACTCTGCTATCTTGTCTGTAGCTAGTAAAATAAGCAATAAGAGATTATATTGTCAGTTTCTCCAAACAAAAAAGTAACACCCCAAAGGTGCACAAACTTCTAGTAGCTCAAATGAATAGGGAATGGGGAGAAGAGAGAAAGTATATTAAAACATAGCTTTTATTTTTGTCGTTTAAAATATTATATTTTAAATATACTCAAAGCTTCTTAAAAATCATTGGCAGGTAATCATTAGACATCCACTATACCCTTATTCCATGTATTAATCATATCAAATGCTTATATGCATGCTAAAGAAATCAACAGAAAAGAGTTACTCAATCCAAAGAAAAGAAAATTGGATACCAATAACCAAGTCAAATTGATCACAACATACCATAATCAGTGGCAGGATCTTTACCATATATTGGGCAACAATTGGAATATACTCCATAGTGAACCCAAGCTACGGGAGTTCATTAGTAAAAGACTGTCACAGCTAGGAGAGCAAAAACCTCAAAGAATGATTAACCAAAAGCCACTTTGTCCAACCCACCACTGGCTCAACGGGAGGACATCGGATCAAGGGAACATTTGCATGCGGTGAATGTAACATCTGCCAATATATGGCAAATACAGAAACACTCACAAATCCAGCTAATGACAAACAATACAAGGCAAAAGATTACATTAACTGCAAAATGGAAAATGTCATTTATGCCATCAAACTGTCAGAAACTATATGTGGGACAGACTTCTGAACCCCTGAAGAAACGTATACAACAGCATTTTTCCAAGATCAAAAATGCAGCAAAAATGCACTTTAAACTTTAAACTTTGACTTCATGGTGATACATTTTTTAGAGCACCATAACAGTGTATATAAAGACGTGAAAATCTATGGCCTAGAAAAAAATCACTACCAACATCAGGGGTGGAAACATCATACCCGACTACAGAAAGAATCTAGGTGGATTTATGATTTAAAAACAATGTCACCACAAGGACTTAATGAAGAGTGGCTCTTCACAGGATATTACAAGCAGGTATAACATGCATCCATTATAAAACTACATATACAGTAGTAAGATATATACAGTATATTCATTTCTATGTCCATCTTTTTGTTTCAGTGGGAGAACAGATCACATGTATTTATGTATTTAAACAGAGTTGAACTAATCACACATGTCAACTTTTAGGTTAGTCTCCTTTTTTGGGGGGCATTAGGTATTGGTTACTATACTAGGGATATTTCACGTTTCACAAATGATTTAATAACATATTGGTCTATTCTTGCATATAAGTATCAAAAAAATACAAAATTGGTACTATACTCACAAGCAATTATAAATATTAAATAAATTTTATTAGTTATGCAAAAAATGATTAATAACAACAAATTTACATAGCATGGTAGTTGTACAATGGGAATACATGATTAAAAACAGTGCATAGCCACATATAGAACAAGCAAAGTGCCATAGGGAATAAAATGAATCCGTATGGAGTAGGAGACCTAGTAACTAGAGGTAGAAGACAGCTATATATAAGCCTTAGCTTGCTAACATGGACAGCTCTAAAACAATACTAGAAAGTCATTACCATACCAGGATACCGGGTGTGCACTGTGTAGCCCCAACACGTGTTTCGCCCACTGGCTTTCTCAAGGGGAGTGTCAAGAGTGTCTGTAAACCCTAGAGATGGTTGTGCGTGAAAATCCCAGTAGTTCAGCAGTTTCTGAAATACTCAGACCAGCCCTTCTGGCACCAATAACCATGCCACGTTCAAAGGCACTCAAATCACCTTTCTTCCCCATACTGATGTTCGGTTTGAACTGCAGGAGATCGTCTTGACCATGTCTACATGCCTAAATGCACTGAGTTGCCGCCATGTGATTGGCTGATTAGAAATTAAGTGTTAACGAGAAGTTGGACAGGTGTACCTAATAAAGTGGCCGGTGAGTGTATATATATGCGCACCTATGGCTGGCGGATTACCGGAGAGGATCGCAATGAGATGAGATCATCACTGGACTGACAACCATTTATATGACGCAAGATGCACAGATCACTAAGAGGTATCAACTCTACAGAATGACAAGAAGTTGATGTCTGATAAGAATATTATCAAGAAAACAAAAGAAAAAAAGAAGATGCACTCACATGGATTTTTTTTAATTAAGGTTCACTTTTAAGTTTGATAGCTAACAAACATGTGACTCTCACTAATCACTTGTTAGTCTTTACACTGTATATCACACAGTTATTTTGGTGTCCATGAAGAGAAAAAACTATTTTGTAGATATACACTCACCGGCCACTTTATTGAACACCTGTCCAACTGCTCGTTAACACTTAATTTCTAATCAGCCAATCACATGGCGGCAACTCAGTGCATTTAGGCATGTAGACATGGTCAAGACAATCTCCTACAGTTCAAACTGAGCATCAGTATGGGGAAGAAAGGTGATTTGAGTGCCTTTGAACGTGGCATGGTTGTTGGTGCCAGAAGGGCTGGTCTGAGTATTTCAGAAACTGCTGATCTACTGGGATTTTCACGCACAACCATCTCTAGGGTTTACAGAGAATGGTCCGAAAAAGAAAAAACATCCAGTGAGCGGCAGTTCTGTGGTCGGAAATGCCTTGTTGATGCCAGAGGTCAGAGGAGAATGGGCAGACTGGTTCGAGCTGATAGAAAGGCAACAGTGACTCAAATCGCCACCCGTTACAACCAAGGTAGGCAGAAGAGCATCTCTGAACGCACAGTACGTCGAACTTTGAGGCAGATGGGCTACAGCAGCAGAAGACCACACCGGGTGCCACTCCTTTCAGTTAAGAACAGGAAACTGAGGCTACAATTTGCACAAGCTCATAGAAATTGGACAGTAGAAGATTGGAAAAACGTTGCCTGGTCTGATGAGTCTCGATTTCTGCTGCGACATTCGGATGGTAGGGTCAGAATTTGACGTCAACAACATGAAAGCATGGATCCATCCTGCCTTGTATCAACGGTTCAGGCTGGTGGTGGGGGTGTCATGGTGTGGGGAATATTTTTTTGGCACTTTTTGGGCCCCTTGGTATTAATTAAGCATCGTTGCAACGCCACAGCCTACCTGAGTATTGTTGCTGACCATGTCCATCTCTTTATGACCACAATGTACCCAACATCTGATGGCTACTTTCAGAAGGATAATGCGCCATGTCATAAAGCTGGAATCATCTCAGACTGGTTTCTTGAACATGACAATGAGTTCACTGTACTCAAATGGCCTCCACAGTCACCAGATCTCAATCCAATAGAGCATCTTTGGGATGTGGTGGAACGGGAGATTTGCATCATGGATAGATCATGCCGACAAATCTGCGACAACTGTGTGATGCCATCATGTCAATATGGACCAAAATCTCTGAGGAATGCTTCCAGCACCTTGTTGAATCTATACCATGAAGAATTGAGGCAGTTCTGAAGGCAAAAGGGGGTCCAACCCGTTGCTAGCATGGTGTACCTAGAAAAGTGGCTGGTGAGTGTATATTTGTATAAGCTGACCAGCTGTTTAGTCCTTTACCTCAGAATACTGCACTTGTCAAATTGGATATGGGATATCCCATTCTTTCCATGTATCTTATCATGGAAGATATTTTTTCTCCCTTAATTGTACTGGGTACAGTGTACAGTGCAGCCATCATTAGAATAGCCTCCATTTTGTTTTGTTTTATTTTCTCATTCATACTTACCTCTGGCTTTGCGGCTAAGTCCACCTAATCTGTACAATATAGCTATGTTCCCATGGTTACACATGACGCCGGGGTATCCGGGGGTGGGTCGGCCTTGTAATGCGAGGCAGACACTGGCAGGAGACGGAGGATTGGGTCTGTCTCGCGAGATCCTGGCCGGCGCATGTGCGGATCCTACGACGCCATCAGCATTCTCAGTGGCGTACTCTAATCTTGACAATCAGCGCGCACAGGTGGGACCTTCTCATATTTCATGTATTCTACTTAAATACCGCTAGACACATACCTTACCTTTACCCCTGAGGAAGCCACTTTACGGCTGAACGCGTTGGGCGTCTACCCAGTCTGGAACTGGTGATATTAAATTCTGTCATTTTGTCTTTCATCAATTGTTGCTGGTTCTGTAGTACATGTATTGTGGGTATTCACACGGTAGGCCACTCTCTATTCAGACTGGTCTATATTTCACTACCCCAGCAGGCACATGCACTTTACATATTGTTTGGTCCATAATAATAATAGGGGGCAGGCAGCCTTTCTGCATGGAACTTGACACATTGGGGCTCATTTACTACGGGTGCGAATCGCACAAATCCGTCGGGCATCACGACGATTTCCGATTTGCTGCGAATTCCACCGGGATTCTGGCGCAGGCGATCAGATTTCGGTGCGTATGCGAACGAAATTGGCGGGAGTGGCCATCGGAAAACCCGACGGATTTGGAAAAACCGCGGTATTTAAAAAAAAAAAAAAAAAGGGTTGCTTCACACGCACTTACCTGCACCAAGAAGTAGAAGTTGAACTCGGGGAACTCCAGCGGACCTCGGCGCAGCAGCAACACCTAGTGGATATCGGTGCACGGAGCTTAGTGAATCCTTGCGGACCCGAATCAGCGTCGGAGAACCCGCTGATGGATCGCGATTGGACCGGGTTCAGTGCCCCATTGTCCATTTGCCCCATTGTTTTCATGCAGTTGATTTTGCACATGATGTGCTTTTAAATGTATGTTTTTCTTGTAGTACTTGAATTTATAAAATTTATATATTTTTTGGCACCATACAGTGTTGTATTAGTAGCTGTTTACACAAAATTCATATACTATTTAGGGATTTGTGGCTATCATAGTCTACTAAACTTATCACATTCCAGGTATTGATTTATGTTGGAGTAAGTCCCCTATTTATTCTACTCCTAGTTTGACAGGGTCCTGTACAGTAATACAACCCTGTATGCCTCTATTAGTGAATAATAGAGTAAAATTGCAACATATAGCATGAAGGCTTAGAATAGGGATGTGAAATAATACATCGCTACCTTGTCGTCTATCAGCCACCGATGGTAGTATTTTTATTTGGCAGGCATGAAATGTCTGTCTGCGCATGTCAGCGTGGTCAGACAGTTATCAGTTCCCTCTGTGGTAGACGGTGGCCATTAGTGTGAATGCCATCTTGTGTATCCCACTAGAGAGGGAGACAGATCAAGGTGCTGACAGAGTCTAAACGCTGGCCGATGCGTGTCAGCAGACAGGATCAGAGAAATATTACACTACGGTAGGTGTATAACAACAATAGGACGAGAGGCTACACTAACTACTAGATGTCAATTTACAAAGTCCCTACTGTAATGGCAGGACACAAACAAGGACAGTGAGCCCTGACACTGAACCCTTTGTGCCCCCATCTGTCCCTACCTACTTACTTTGGGTCCCCCCTAAACGGAGGCCAATAACTGGGCGGCGTTCCCCCTGGGTAAGGTGTGAACACGTACAAAACAGAACAAACAACCACAATAAGGCAAGATAAACAATCCGGGTCGGCAACAGCGGGGAATAACACAACCAATCACATCCAAAGAGTAGTCAATAACAGGCAAGAATTCAGAAACCAGAAGTCAGAAAGCAAAAATACAAGAGAGCTAGACACACAGCAAGATAGCAGTTTGGACCAGCAAGGAGTCAAAGCAACACTGGACCTATAGGGAACTCAGCCCTGCCACAGTGGAATGAGCAATCAATTACGATCACTGTTACTCTTGCCGACAGACGTCGTGGAGGGGAGTGGCAGACATCAGTGCAAACAGCATAGGACCTAGTTCACACTGCTGAAAGATGATAAATTCAGTGTCTCCTAATCCTAACAGACGGTATCGAGGGAGACGCAGCGCAGACGTGACAGTACCCCCCTTTTACGAGGGGCCACTGGACCCTCATTAGGACCACCAGGTTTGGAGGGGTTTCGCTGATGATATTGCCTGAGGAGGCGCGGTGCATGAAGATCTCTGCTAGCGACCCACGTACGATCCTCAGGGCCAAACCCCTTCCAATGTACAAGATACTGGACAGAGTTCTGAACTCTGCGAGAGTCAAGAATTTTCTCGACTTCAAATTCCAGTTCTCCCTGAATGACAATGGGAGCCGGTGGCTCAGACCTAGGCAGGACAGGGAGAACGTACTTTTTCAGTAGAGATTTATGAAAGACATTATGGATACGGAGGGTACGGGGTAACTGAAGTCTGAATGCGACTGGATTTATCACTTCGGTAATAGTATAGGGACCCACATAGCGGGGAGCAAATTTCCATGATGGCACTCTAAACGTAGGTTTTTGGTTGACAACCACACACGTTCCCCCAAGACATACTCAGGACCGGGTGACCGTTTTTTGTTAGCCTGATGTTGTTGGGAATCTTGGGCTTTAACCAGGTTCGAAAGAGCCCGAGCCCAGACTAAGCTTAGCCTTTGGAAGGTACTTTCAGCGTCCGGGTTAACAGATTCAATCTCTCTACATGACGAGTACCTAGGATTAAACCCATAATTACAATAGAACGGCGAAACTTTGGTGGAAGAATTTACCCTATTGTTTAGGGCAAACTCTGCGAGGGGAAGGAATTGTTTCCATTTTTCCTGAGAGTCAGAGACATAACACCTTAGAAATTGCTCCAGAGTCTGATTTAATCTCTCAGTTTGGCCATTGGTCTCCGGATGAAAGGCGGAAGAGAAGGACAGAGAGACACCCAGATGATAAAATCCATAGATATGTGAGTCCAGGTTCTTCTAGGAAGAGGGAGAGGATGAAGAAGTCCTTCCTGACAATGACGAGGTACTTTAGATCTAGCACAGACCTCGCAAGCAGCCACAAAACCCTGGACATCACGGGACCATGACGGCCACCAGTAGGACCTGGACAGCAGATACTTAGTTCCAGCAATACCTGGGTGACCGGCCAGGACAGAGCAATGTATCTCTTCAAGAACGCGGAGTCGTAAGTTAGGGGGAACAAAAAGTCTCCCTACAGGTACATTATCAGGAGCAGAATCCTGGGCATTAGCAATGGCAGCGGCTAAATCCTGGTGAATGACAGAAATTACAACACCGGGCGACAGGATCTTTTCTGGAACCGTCTCAGGGGCATTACTGGAGAAACTACGAGATAGAGCATCAGCCTTAGTGTTCTTAGACCCCGGACGATATGTTATAATAAAGTCAAAACGAGTGAAAAACAAAGCCCAATGCCCCACGAGCCTGTCTAGGATTAAGCCTTTTATCACTATCTAAATACAACAAATTTTTTTGTGGTCCTGTTATAACTGTAATTGATGTCTAGCCCCCTCAAGGAAGTGCCTCCACTCCTCAAACGCCCACTTTATGGCCAGGAGGTCACGATACCAACATCGTAGTTGCGCTCAGTAGGGGAGAACTTCCTTGAGAAAAATGCACAGGATGAAGGTTAGTAAGGGATTTCAGGACCCTGAGACAAAACAGCTCCAACCCCAAACTCAGATGCGTCAACCTCTACAATAAGGTCGATCAAATCAAAGGTGGATCAAAACGGGAACATCTCATGAAAACTTTTTTTCTTTAATTGCATGAAGCTAACTCAGCATCTGGAGTCCAATGGTTCAAATCAGCACCTTTCCTAGTGAGGTCAGTCAACGGCTTGGCCGAAACAGAAAAATTTTTAATAAATTTTTCGATAGTAATTAGCAAAACCCAAAAATCGTTGTAGGGATTTCAAGTTTGTGGGCGTTCCCATTTTCAATAGCGTTACTTTGGCGGGATCATACAAAAAGACATCAGGAGTGATAGTATACCCAGAAAGGATTTTTGGACTCCCAAAACACTTAGACAGTTTAGCGAACAACTGATTCTGGCGAAGTCTAGACGGTAACATTCTGACATGTTGTCATGAGTGGCCAGTCTGGAGAGAAGATCAAAATATCATCTAAATAAACCACAACATATTGACCCAGAAGATCACGAAAGATATCATTACAATGTTGAAAGATATGTGAAGGAATATCTGTACAAGAGCTTTATAGTTTTATATTTTTTATCTTTTATAGCTGGCAAATACTAAAGTTTTCCTCCTCAGCAATATGCTCAGATATATTACTTAAGATGGCGCTGGCATCCACACAAGCCAACACCCTATATCCGAAAAGAACAACATTCTGATTCCAAGAAGGCTTCATCCCTCATATCGAAACTCAACGCCAGACTTATCTGCCCAGATACTGGAACTGACCAACCAGGGCACATCGGATCTAGACAAATCTGCTTAACCCGTGCCCATTATGATGCTGTATGACACATAACCCACCTTTTTCTCTGTTTGTATAAAGCTACAAACACGGAAATAAGTAATCTTGCTGTCATGAAAGCTAGAGTTAAGAGCTTGTTTAAGATTAAAACATATAATCTTATCTCAGATTTGATTTTGAAAACGTGCACACGTTGCTCTATCTGATTTTGGAGGTGACTGACTGGCCGGTTAATTGTCGATTAACGACCCCTGACAATTTGACGCCCAACGTGGGGCGTGGTTGATCTCTGAGGCCCCCGGGGACCCGCACTAACACACACCCCGTGGATGACCCTGATGCTCCCGGAGGAGTATCTGATCAAGCTACAGGAACACGGTAAGTATAGTATAATATATATATAGTACTTATCTGTGTACCGAGGGCGTGAGGTATTAGTCTCCGGACTCTACGGGTCTCTGCGGGTGACTGTCTGAGTGGTGGGATTTCTCTTTGTCTCAGCGCTACGCTCAGAACCGTGACACAGCAAGGAAGACGATTTAGTTTCTTGTTTTCAAACTACCACCCCGCTCCATCAGTCACTCTGATAATTTTCTGCCGGACGTGAAAGTAAATTTTGTGTGTTGCCGTCTGGTTATTTAAATTGTATTGTGATCATGAAAAGAATATTTAGAGGCGTAACTAAGTAATGTCTAGTGACATCGGCCGTCAGAGTAGAGAAATACGCCATGACGATGGCTAGCCTGAAATTAGGTGAGCTGGGGAGTAATAACCCAGTAGGAACTTCTCACTAGGAGAGTTACCTGCATAGGTACCGAGTGGGATACCGTTATTCTGGTTGGGGACCAGACCACCGTTTTGGCCTGTATAGTGGTTAGGACAGAGTAACAACTTGGCGCACGTGGTGGAAAGGATTTTGATTTAACGAGATCGCTGTGTTGAGCGAGTGGCCACGCCACAAGTAATCTTTAGTTACACCGAATGTACGTCTCATGAGAAAGGAACACAGCCTCCCCCCGGGAGCACAGACGGCAACCCAAATAGTGGAGCAGAGAGAAGGAAAGAAATATTGAAATTGCAAAAGACTTGTACAAGTTTGTAAAACAGCCAAGGTCAGGGAGATTACACCCCACACTGTGGAAGACCATCTAGATGGTAGTAAAGGGTCCTAGATGAACAAGGGGCTGTTAGAGTTAGCACAAGAAAGGAGAGTGGCAGTGAAGGGCAGAAATGACTTACGGATATGTAAAATGTGAATCACAAAGTGTTAAATTGTAATGAAAAAGATGTATTAAAATGGCTGCCTTCCCTTTGGCGCGCCACCGCCGTATAATGGCGCCGGTTCAAGTCCAGAATGTAGGACATGTGACGTAGTGGAATTTCAGAACCCGGTGGGGTGGAGACTGTCGTCAGTGTGGTGCTCACGCCCCTTATAGACACAGCCCCACTCCCAAAGTGGGCATGGGTAGCGCCATTTATTTATTCAGTGCGGCCATTTAGTTATATCCCTCAAGTCCCTGAAAGTTATACCTATGACCTACTATTGGCCCAAACGCTGGGTTTGTGGTAGCAGTGAAGCACCATTGAGAGATGATTTCATCTTATTTCAGTGTCTCTGTTCAGATTATTCTTGGATGTGCAACGCTGTTGTTTGTGGGTATGGTCATCTTGATATTACAAATTTATTGATCCCGACACATGCAGAAAAATTACTAAAAAGTGTTGCAATGTGTCTGGTACCTGCTTTCTGGCCTTTAAGAGGTTACGAGAGGGAGATCCTCGGGGGCTGTGTAGTCGCGTTTGTGTTTGTGAGACATGTCATGGCCTTGACGCTGAAATTCCTCCAAAGTCTAGGGCTCTGTCTGAGCTGTGTTATCAGTGTGTGTTTCTGTCGACCTTGATGTCTACAGCAAGACTAACAAGAAGAATCACCCCGCTGCCATTACAGAGCCTATGACTGACTGTTGTTCCTTTTTGATTAAAAACCAACTTAAGTGTAATCTGATTTTGTTGAGATGTGGAGTCTGACCAGAAGTTTATAGTAGTTAAGAGAATCTAATCTCTGGAGAGATAAAGCGGAGGACAGCCCCCACAGGGCAGGACACGGGAGAGGTACGGGCAGGATGTTCAGCAAGAAACAGCCCCCCCCCTCCAAATAGTAGTTCCATTGTAAAACTCTCCTGCAGCCCGATGGTGATTTTAACCCTTCCGCGTCAGTGAAATGCCCCCGTAAAAAAAAGGCAAAAATCAGCTGGATACATATAGGATGGTTATGACCTCCAAGCTGCCAATGAGTGTACTGAAGCCCAGTGGTCCCTAGCCCAAACTGGCCAGTCCCTGAGAGGACATATTATCACTGTTATTGATTTGCAAATGTTCTCTGGTGCCCCTACATGAAATTGCCAGTACCTATTTGCTTTACCAGTTCTATTCCAGTACCCTGGTGTAGATTCCCCAAGGGGGGTAAAACTCCCCAGCCCAGTACCATACCCCACGGCCCTACAGGGAGTAGACTGGCAGACTAGCCCTTACTGGATGTTCTCTTTTCAGATGCGGAGGACGACTGTTTTGTTGGCCAGGATGCATTTATGACCTGTTTTCTGTTCCAGAAGGGTTCGAAAGTTTCCAGAGACAAGCTCCAGTACTGCCAGGAGGAAAGTGGTCTTCCTAGGCCAGGCTTCGCAGTCACACATAATACCTGGCAAGAGGAAAGAAAGCTGGCAGTCCCAGAATATGCCCCTCTTCCGGCAGCGCCATCTGTATCCTGAGGGGCCGGGTGCAGCACTATCCGCTTCTCACTTCTTCGGGGCTACGACACCAAGGCCAAGTGCCTTCGGAAGAAAGTTATCCCACCCCCACAGGCGCTAGGCTGTTTCCAGTCCAGTAGACACCCGTGTACACAAAAAGCGTGATCAGGATCAGCCGGCCCCTCAAGTTCCAAATAACCCCTGAATTTTCAAGGGTCCCACTCTATAATCGATTACAAGATAGACGTGAGCCGCTATAGCAGAGAGCGAGATGAGTGGGAAACTGACTCAACTGACCCTCCCAATCCGGGGCCCTCTACTCACCAACCTCCACACACCAATCCCCGCGCCTCCAATGCTTACCCCACGGCAACCTCAGGGGGGAAAGAGGACAGTTTGGACAGCAAACTACCGAACATGGAGACCCGGCAGTCCCAGATGAAGAAACCACAGTCACACCCAGTGTTCCTACACTCCCTGACCTAACAGGACTACGGTCACGCAGAAGCTCCCCTGAGAGCAAGACCCTCACCATGAACATATAGGTCATCCTGAAGTACCTGGACCGCCTCGGCCAGTGCCGACCAAGACAGTTACCAGTCGGGGTTGGAGCTTTCTGTTCCCAGATGAAGACTTGGCACAGGAATGCCCTCCACCGTCCCAGGAAAAGATGAACCGGTGAGGTACTCCACCAGACTGTCTCAACAGTTGAGGATCTCGGATTCACCCTTCATAATAAGTCCAAGCCCACATGCTTGCAAGAGGCCCTAGTGAGGGCCTCCAGATGAACTTAAAGACAAAGTTCTTGCCACTCGTCCAGAAATCCTATCCGCAGGATTCAGGATCTGTAACCATAATCAAAGATCCAAAAGGCTCACAGAAGAGAGACAACGAATAAAAGGAAGTGATGCTGATGACCACCACTTCAATGACAGTGGCTCAGAGGAAGAACCGGTCCCTGCCCCTATCATGGTACAACAAGCCTTAACAGGACCACCATGCCTGTCACTACTACCCTCAGCTCACCAAGTACCCCATGCATCTCATCCGTGAGACAACACCACACACAAGGACCCTTTGGATTCAAACAACCAGAGACCCCCTACCTGTGATTTCTGAAGACAAGGCCATGTCAAAAGAGACTGCAGGTCCAGACCCAGTCAAGTCCCCGAGATGACTACGGACCGTCGCCAAAGTGACCTAGATCTGATGACTATAGAGGGTCCCAGATAGAACCCAGACTGATGACATATAGGATCACATGATGACCCAGGTACCAGTGACCAAAGATATCAGAACCAAGACCACGGATTGTATTGGCATGACTTACTGGCACCACTGCTGAGTCTCCCTCACTATTCCTGTCCCCGTTGGACCTTTCCCTGATGTCATGGCTCGCTTCCTGGGTCAGATACCTGCCCCGTCAACCTCTGGGGGCAGACCCTTCTCCAACATCTCAGAGCTTCTATCTTTCTACCCCCCAAGGTCTTCAGCTGGAATACGTAATCCCAAGACAGAAAAGGAACTATGGACAGATGTGTACTTAGAGCCTCCTCTGATGCTTCCAGCAAATCATCAACCTGATCTCCTCTATGGAGTCCCGGACCGGGTCACAGCCCAACTCCCCTCCTCACTCTGGTCCTACTGACTGATGAGTAGGACCTCTCCAGTCCCTCCAGTGATGGATATCTAAAAGGGGCTCAGCCACCAGGATACCTCATATCCCCTGAAGTGGCTCAAGAACAGGCCTCTCCACCCAATCAGGCCCTGTCAAGCAAGGTGTCTTGATCTACTGTACCTTTCCTGCACAGCCCATTATTTCCGTCCAGAAGAAGACCCCAAGGGGTCACCACCAGTACAGGTTAGTCCAGGTCCTCAGAGCAATCATGCAGCTACTGTATTGGAAACTCCGGTGGTACCCAACCCCAACCTTTGGCTGCCAGCATTCCACCTCTCGAAGTTTTCACGTCGTCTTCAATCTTGCTAACGCCTCTTACACCATGTACCCGAAGTGCCGTGATCTGTTTGCCTTTACCCCTGTGGAAGCCAACTCATTGGACAAGGTGCCCACAGGGTGCCCAGAACAGCCTACCAACCATTTACTCCTAGCCTTGAAGACTGTCCTCCCTGATTGCTGAGCTCTCAAGTTACTCTCCTCAGTATTGGATGATCTTCTCCTCTGTGCTGACTCCAAACAACTACTGGAGCAAGAGTCATTGTCTCTCCTACTGTACCTCTACAGCCCACTGCAAAGTTTCTAAGGATAAAGTTCAATGGTGTCATGCAAAGGTCATTTTCCTTGGACATTGTGTCTCCAATGGGCCGACACCTCACAGAAGACAGGAATCGGCCATTGCCAAGTTACAATTTCCTTCCACCATTAACCACTCCAGTCTTTTTGGGACTCATCACTACTGCAGACAATGGAGTCCGGATGCATCCAGGCTATGCAAACCTTGATGAGTGTTAAGTCGGAGGACCACAGGTGCTTCACACTGGTCCTCCCACATCCACAGACTGTCAACCACCAACTGAAGATGGCCATTTCCAGAGCGCCTTCTCTGGGATTCCAGACTATACCAGCCTTAACCTGTTTTTTGCTGAAAGTGAAGGACATGCAACTAGTGTCCTGGCGACAACAGCATGCTGGGAGCAACGTCCTATGGTTAACACTCTTGCTGTCTGGATCCTGTGGCCAGAACCTCTCCACACTTGTTTGAAAGCAGTTAATGCTGCCCATGCACTTCTAGACAAGACTGCTGACATCGTCCTGGGACATGACCTCATCATTCAAGCCTCACATGATCTTGCGGCAGTTCTTCTGCCAACCCAACCCAACTCTGACCCACCAGAACCCTCAGACTTCAGTGTTCTTTACTTCTGCCTCCCATATCACCTTCAAATGTGTTCAGTCATCAATCCAGCCACTCTCCTTCCACATTCCAGGGGGGAAGAAGCTGACCCAGGAGTTTGCTCCAGAAGTTAAGATCCTCATGATGCTTACAAGTTCTTCTTGATGACACCTCAACGCCCTCCAGGGGTAACTACCCAGGAATTACCCATTTGACCTTGAACTTTGGACAGACGGTCTCCAGTTTGCAGACCGCTGGAAGGTACTCATACAGATTATGCAGTAACCGCTGAAAACAGGTGGTGAAAGTGGAAGCCATACCAGCCCCATGTCAGCTCAAAAGCCGAACTGATAGCCCTCAAGGAAGCCTGTACTTTGGCCAAGGAAGACTGTGAACATCAGGACTGACTCAAGTATGCCCATGCATGCCCATGATTTTGGAATAATCTGGAAGAACAGAGGCTTCATACACTGCCGCAGGTTACCCCAGTGAAGCATGCACCTCATCAAGAGCCTGATGGAAGCTCTACAACTGCCTACCAGGTGGCAGTGATCAAGGTAAAGCTCACGGAAAAGTGAAACTCCAAGCAGCTACAGGAAACATCTAGCTGATTGTGGCGGCCAAGAAGCTGCCATGGGGAATGTGTCATCCGAGTGGCTGGAAAGGATCCCGAAGGAAAAACAAGAGCTGACCTACCCCTGTATAGTGGCACTAGAGCCCAGAAGGAGAAAAAAGAAGAGAATTATTTCTACTACCCTTGCTCAGCTACAAGAGGAACAAAAGATGGCCCAGAAGAAGAGCATAAAGCATGGAAAACATTGGGGTGCTGCTTATAAGAATGGACTCGGACAATGCAAGGACTTGTCTGTCTCCCTAGAAACGCTGTACCCCCCGCCATGCTGCCTGGGCTCATGGGGTAACCGAGCCAGAGGAAAGAACCAAGCACTAGGCTATGCCAAGAAGATTTATTTTGCTTCAGGATTACTACAGCTGTGAATGCCTACATCAAGGCCTGTTCCATTTGTGCTACCGTGCAACCCCACTCCAACGACCAAAGTGCCCTACCAGCATCTGGCCAAGTCAGATTACCCTTCCAAAGGATCAAGTTGACACATTCAGCTTCCAAGCTGAGATATGAATTGCTTAGTAGCTGTGGACATGTCTTCTCAGGATGGCCAGAAGCCTACCCAGTTGTCAACATGACTGCAAGCCACAGCCAAGAAACTGATTACTGAAATGCCGGTAGATTTGGATACCTCAGGTAAATAAGAAAGTGACCAGGCGACAGCCTTCACAGCGACAAATCTCACAGAACTATAGCAGATGCTAGAGCCAATATAGGACTCCACACGCCATATCATCTCAAAGCTCCGGAAAGTTGAAAGGATGAACGGGACTTGTGAAGAACAAACTGCTCAAGATGACACAAGAAAACCCTAAGGAATGGCCAGAACTCTTGGCCATTGCCCTGTACCATGTCAGACATACCCCACAAGCCAAACACGGTACTCCTCCCTATGAGATTCTTTTGGGTCCCCCCTAAGTTGTATCAGAAGTTAGGGAGCAGCAGTTAGCTGAGGGGATGGATAAAGTTGTTAATTTGTTGGTCCGTCTGTCTAACGAATTGTCCTAACACACATTCTGCATCTCTGCTTCTATTCCTGAATCCACAGGGACACGGTCCACGATTCCAACCCGGTGAAAGGTGCAGTAAGAAACATACTCCGAAGAACTGTCTAGAAACTGCTACCAAGTTTGAACGGTCCATACACTGTGGTTCTTGTCACCCCACTGCGGTTGAACTGAAGGGGAAAACACCTAGAACACCGCATCCCACTGCAGAAGAGACCATGAGAAAACACTATCTTTCTGTATAGATGATGTTTTTAGCTCCGTGCCACATTGGTTCAGGATTAACCACATTATGGGTTAATATGCCCCAAGATATAAACCACGATCGCCCAATCCCCCATCCAGGGAGCTTATTTAGGAAAGATGGGAGGACTGCCAGAGTTGTTTTTAAGTTAGCGTAGTGCAAGCGGAGAGTGAGGTTTGCTGAAAGGGCATGCCTGCCCGAAGGTTGTGAAGCAAGCCCTCCCCCCCGACCTATCCCCACCTCATGGACAACCTCGAGAGTACATTAAGAGGAAAAATTTAGTTTTAGGGGGGATGTGAAGGGGATATCTGTCCAGAGCTTTATAGTTTATATTTTATACTTTGTTTTATATAGCGGGCAAAACTAAAGTTTTCCTCCTCATCAATATGCTCAGATATATTACTTAAGATGGCGTCCGGCAATCCACAACAGCCAACACCCTATATCCAGGAAGAGAAAAACATCCTGATTCCGAAAGGCTTCCATCCTCCATATCGAAACTCAACGCCCGACATTATCTGCCCAGCTACTGGAAACTGACCAACCAGGCACAATCGGATTCAACAAATTTGCTTAACTGCCCATTATTAGCTGTATGACACATAACACACACTTTTTCTCTTTTGTTAAAAGCTACAACACGAAATAAAGTCAATCTGCGTCATGAACTAGAGTGAAGAGCTTTTTGAGATTAACCGGATAATCTTATCTCATTGATTTTTATCTGAAAACGGTCACACTTGTCTCTAATTTATTTGGAGTGACTGAATGGACTCGTTAATTGTCGATTACGACCCTGACAATAGCAGGGGCCATACACAACACCAAACGCAATAACTAGGTACTCAAATGTCCCCTGGGTATAAACGCCGTCTTCCATTCATCTCCTTCCTGATACGACTCAGATTATAGCTCCACGCAAATCAATCTTTAAAACAATGGGCACCCACTATCTGATTGAATAAGTCAGGATCAATGGGATCGGGTATTGCATCTTTATACTAATGTTATTAAGTCACGATAGTCCTATGCAAGTTCTGAGACACCGTCCTCTTTCGCAAAAAGAATCCTGCCCCCATAGGGAGCGTTAGACGGGCGTGTAGTTCCTTTGTAAAACTGCCCGGATGTACTCCCGACGTGCCAACGCTCTGGGGAAGATGCAAGTCCATCCTCCCTTGTGGTACTTGACCCCGGCGGTCTCAATTCCACAGTCATAAGGCCATGCGGGGCATGGATCACAGAACGTTTAGCAAAACATCAGAAAGTCTGAAATTACATCTGGCATAATGCATCTTCAACTGAATTTCAGTAAAGCAAGCAAGAACCACAATGAGAGACACTTCTGACCCCACTTTTGTCAATTCACCAGAGTTCAGTTAAAGACTGGGTTGTGTAGGAACTAGCCTGGAAGAGCCCCAAGATGATATCAAGTAGATAAATTTTAAACACAAAAATTGTGATGGAGCCAACCGCACAGGAAATTGGGGGGTTTTAAGCGTCAATCTTTCGTCCTTAACGGAGAGGAATCAGCACCAGTAACTGGAATGGAGCATCCATTTTATCAACTCAACACCGAGGCCATACAAATTAAATTACTTCGAGAGAGACTAAACAAACATAGGCACAATATAGAAAATGGATATGCCCTGCATAGTGTCTCTCGTCACGCGGCAACTCATCATAGCTGAAATATGAAAGATTTTAATATTGTACCGATAGAATGTATCCCTCCGTCAACACCACAAAGATTTACCCACATAGAAGAGAATAATGGAGGTCAATTGCTGAAGGTGAAGGTCTTCTACTCACCTTCTGTTCTCCTTAGGGTTTCATGCATGTAAGGGCAGCTTCTATTTATACCATACAACAATTATGCAGATTACATCAACATTTTTATCACCTTTACTAAGGGAAGGACAACAATTGACCTATCAGGAGTATCATTTTTACTAGGTCACCTATGATATGCTAATTTTAAAAATTCCTTTGTCAGCATTCTAAATCATTTCAGTAGTTTATAAAACTTTGTTTCACATTACCTGGCCTCCTGCCAGCAGTGTGTGGTGAGTTCCAAGGAGAAGGCATCTGCAGCATGTGTGTGCCTGTATCTCCTCATGCATTTTCCTGTCCTCCACACCCCTCCCTCCCCTGCATACTCAATGCAAATGACTCTTCCTGAGGCTCTCCACATGCTGCTGGCAGGGGATTTTATAATATTATGCTTAAAATCAGCATATCATAGGCTATTGGAACCTGTCATTAGCTGAAAAGGACATTTATTGTGCCAGGTTTGCTTAAAACTTAAAGGGAATGTACCACAAAGCTCAAGGATTGTAAACCAAGCACACTTACATGCATGTGTATCTTTCTGTCAGGATCCACCTCTTCTTATATTTTCTTATTGGCTTTTTTGTACAAAAAAGGCTTTCAAAAATATGCAAATGAGCCCGAGGCTCCAAGTGCTCCTGCAGCACGCACATTAAAACGTCATAGTGTGCACGTCAGCAGAGCGCACTACTGCTGAAGAAGAGGAGGGAGGACAAGCCTTGGTGAGCGCTTACGTAATTATTTTTTGTGTGCTGGGGCTGCAGTGTGTTGGCTACCTATATACTGGGGGAGAGGGGAGCTGCAGTGTGCTGGCTATCATATTCTGGGGGAGGGGGGCTTCAGTGTGCTGGCTACCTCTATACTGGTGGATTCAAACAGATAAACTAGTGTGAAGGGGAATATTTGTATATGAGCCTATAGTTTTATATTTTTATACTTTTATATAGCTGGCAAATACTAAAGTTTTTCCTCCTCAGCAATATGCTCAGATATATTACTTAAGATGGCGCCGGCATCCACACAGCCAACACCCTATATCCAAGAAGAGAACAACATTCCTGATTCCAAAAAGGCTTCATCCCTCATATCGAAACTCAACGCCCAGGACATTATCTGCCCAGATACTGGAACTGACCAACCAGGGCACATCGGATGCTAGACAAATTTGTTTAACCCTTGCCCATTATGATGCTGTATGACACATAACCACACCTTTCTCTCTTTTGTATAAAAGCTACAAACACGGAAATAAAGTCAATCTTGCTGTCATGAAAGCTAGAGTGAAGAGCTTGCTTAAGATTAAAACCTGAATAATCTTATCTCAGATTTTATCTTGAAATCGTGCACACTTGCTCTATCTAATTTGGAGGTGACTGACTGGACCGGTTAATTGTCGATTACGACCCTGACAATTTGGCGCTCAACTGTGGGGGCGTGGTCTGAGCCTCTGAGCCCCCGGGGACCCGCACTAACACCCGGTGGATGACCCCTGACGCTCCCGGAGGAGATCTGATCAATCTCACAGGAACACGGTAAGTCTATGTATATCATATATATATAGTACTTATCTGTGTATCCGAGGGCGTGAGGTAGTAGTCTCCGGACTCTACGGGTCTGCGGGGTGACTGTCTGAGTGGTGTGGGCTCTCTTTGTCTCAGCGCTACGCTCAGAACCGTGACACAGCAAGGAAGACGATTTAGTTTTGTTTTCAAACACCACCCCCGCTCCATCAGTCACTGATAATTTCTGCCTAGACAGTGAAGTAAATTTGTGTGTTGCCGTCTGGTTATTTAAAGTTGTATTGTGATCAGGAAAAGAATATTTAAAGACGTAACTAAGTAATGTCTAGTGACATCGGCCGTCAGAGTAGAGAAATACGCCATGACGGGTGTCTAGGCCTAAAATAAGGCGAGCTGGGGAGTATAACCCAGTAGGAACTTCTCACTAGGAGAGTTACCTGCATAGAGTACCGTAGTGGATACCGTTATTCTGGTTGGGGACCAGACCACCGTGTTAGCCTGTATATTGGTTAGGACAGAATAACACCGTGGCGCACGTGTGGAAAGGATTTTGATTTAACGGGGATCGCTGTGTTGAGCGAGTGGCCACGCCAACATAGTACTCTATTTAGTTAGACCGAATGTTACGTCTCATGAGAAAGGAACACAGCCTCCCCCCGGGAGCACAGATGGCAACCCAGATAGTGGAGCAGAGAGAAGGAAAGAAATATGTGAAATATGCAAAAGACTTGTACAAGTTTGTAGAACAGCCAGGGAAGTCAGGGAGATTACAGCCCACACTGTGGAAGACCATCTTAGATGGTAGTAAAGGGTCCTTAGAGGATAAGGGGCTGTTAGAGTCAGCGCAAGAAAGGAGAAGGTGGCAGTGAAGGGGCAGAAATGACTTACGGATATGTAAAATGTGAATCACAAAGTGTTAAAAATTGTAATGAAAAAGATGTATCTAAAATGGCCACCGTTCCTTCTGGTGCGCCACCGCCCTATAATGGCGCCGGTTCAAGTGGAAATAAAGTCAATCTTGCTGTCATGAAAGCTAGAGTGAAGAGCTTGTTTAAGATTAAAACCTGAATAATCTTATCTCAGATTTTATCTTGAAAACATGCACACTTGCTCTATCTGATTTGGAGGTGACTGACTGGACCGGTTAATTGTCGATTACGACCCTGACAATTTGACGCCCAACGTGGGGCGTGGTCTGAGCCTCTGAGCCCCCGGGGACCCGCACTAACACCCGGTGGATGACCCCTGATGCTCCCGGAGGAGATCTGATCAATCTCACAGGAACACGGTAAGTCTATGTATATAATATATATATAGTACTTATCTGTGTATCCGAGGGCGTGAGGTAGTAGTCTCCGGACTCTACGGGTCTGCGGGGTGACTGTCTGAGTGGTGGGATTTCTCTTTGTCTCAGCGCTACGCTCAGAACCGTGACACAGCAAGGAAGACGATTTAGTTTCGTTTTCAAACTCCACCCCCGCTCCATCAGTCACTCTGATAATTTCTGCCCGGACAGTGAAAGTAAATTTGTGTGTTGCCGTCTGGTTATTTAAAGTTGTATTGTGATCATGAAAAGAATATTTAGAGGCGTAACTAAGTAATGTCTAGTGACATCGGCCGTCAGAGTAGAGAAATACGCCATGACGGGTGTCTAAGCCTGAAATTAGGTGAGCTGGGGAGTATAACCCAGTAGGAACTTCTCACTAGGAGAGTTACCTGCATAGAGTACCGTAGTGGATACCGTTATTCTGGTTGGGGACCAGACCACCGTTTTGGCCTGTATATTGGTTAGGACAGAGTAACAACTTGGCGCACGTGTGGAAAGGATTTTGATTTAACGGAGATCGCTGTGTTGAGCGAGTGGCCACGCCAACATAGTACTCTATTTAGTTACACCGAATGTTACGTCTCATGAGAAAGGAACACAGCCTCCCCCCGGGAGCACAGACGGCAACCCAGATAGTGGAGCAGAGAGAAGGAAAGAAATATGTGAAATATGCAAAAGACTTGTACAAGTTTGTAAAACAGCCAAGGTCAGGGAGATTACAGCCCACACTGTGGAAGACCATCTTAGATGGTAGTAAAGGGTCCCTAGAGGACAAGGGGCTGTTAGAGTTAGCACAAGAAAGGAGAAGGTGGCAGTGAAGGGGCAGAAATGACTTACGGATATGTAAAATGTGAATCACAAAGTGTTAAAAATTGTAATGAAAAAGATGTATCTAAAATGGCTGCCGTTCCTCTTGGCGCGCCACCGCCGTATAATGGCGCCGGTTCAAGTCCAGAAGTGTAGACATGTGACGTATGTGGAATTCAGAACCCGGATGGGGTGGAGACTTGTCGTCAGTGTGGTGCTCCACGCCCACTTAGACACAGCCCCAAATCCAGCGGAAGTGGGGCATGGTAGCGGCCATTTATTTTTCAGTGGCGGCCATTTTAAGTTATATTCCCTTCAAGTCCCTGAAAGTTAATTACCTATGACCCTACTATTGGCAGCCATAAACGCTGGTTGTGGGTAGCAGTGAAGCACCATTGAGAGATGATTTCATCTTATTTCAGTTCTCTGTTCAGATTATTCTTGGATGTGCAACGCTGTTTGTTTGGGTATGGTCATCTCTGATAGTTACAAATTTATTTGATCCCGACAATTGCAGAAAAATTACTATAAAAAAGTGTTGCAATGTGTCTGGTACCTGCTTTCTGGCGTTTAAGAGGTTAACGAGAGGGAGATCTCGGGGGCTGTGTAGCTGCGTTTTGTTTTGTGAAGACATGTACATGGCCTTGACGCTGAAATTCTCCAAAAATCTAGGGCTCTGTCTGAGCTGTGTTATCAGTGTGTGTTCTGTTCTGACCTTGATGCTTACAGCATAACTGACTAAGCAAGAATGAGCCCCCCGACTGCATTACAGAGCCTATGACTGACTGTTGTTCCTTTTTGATTAAAAACCAACTTAAGTGTATCTGGATTTTGTTGAGATGTTGGAGTCTGACCAGAAGTTTATAGATAGTTAAGAGAATCCTATATCTCTGGATGAGATAAAGCGGAGACAGCCCCCACAGGGCAGGACAAGGGGAGAGGTTACGGGCAAGGATGTCAGCAAGAACAGCCCCCCCCCCTTCCAAATAGAGTTCATTGTAAAACTCTCCTCTGCTAGCCCGATGATGATTTTAACCCATTCCCGGTCAAGTAAAAGGCCCGGAAAGAACAGCTGGATACATATAGGATGGTCTATGACCTCCAAGCTGCCAATGAGTGTACTGAAGCCCAGTGGTCCCTAGCCCAAACTGGCAGCAGTCCCTGAGAGTGACATATTATTCACTGTTATTGATTTGGCAAATGTTCTCTGGGCCCCTACATGAAAATTGCCAGTACCTATTTGCCTTTACCAGTTCAGTATTCCAGTACACCTGGTGTAGATTCCCACAAGGGGGGTAAAACTCCCCCAGCCAGTACTCCATACCCCACGGCCCTACAGGGAGTAGACTGGCAGACTAGCCCCTTACTGGATGTTCTCCTTTTCAGTATGCGGAGGACCTACTGTTTTGTTTGCCAGGATGCATTTATTGACCTGTTTTCTGTTCCAGAAGGGTTGCGAAGTTTCCAGAGACAAGCTCCAGTACTGCCAGGAGAAAGTGGTCTTCCTAGGCCACTGCTTCTCAGTCACAGGCAAATACCTGGCAGAGGAAAGAAAGCTGGCAGTCCAGAATATGCCCCTCTTCCGGCAGCGGCCATCTTGGTACTCCTGCAGGGGCCCGGGTGCAGCCACTGTATCCGCTTCTCACTTCTTCCGGGGCATACTACCAAGGCCCAAGTGCCTCGGAAGAAAGTTCATCCCACCCCTCACAGGCGCTAGGCCTGTTTCCAGTCCAGTATGACACCCGTGTACACAAAAAGCGTGATCAGGATCAGCCGGCCCCTCAAGTCCAAATAACCCCTGAAATTTTGCAAGGGTCCCCACTCTATAATCGCTTACAAGATAGACGTGCCGCTATAGCAGAGAGCGGAGATGAGTGGGAAACTGACCCAACTGACCCTCCCAAGTCCGGGGCTCGGCTCTCTACCGAACCTCCACACACCAAGTCCCCGCAGCCTCCACTGCTTACCCCACAGGCACCTCAGAGGGGGAAAGAGGAACAGTGTGGACAGCAAACTACCGAACAGTGGAGACCCTGCAGTCCCAGATGAAGAAAACCACAGTCACACCCAGTGTTCCTACACTCCCTGACCTAAACATGACTACTGTCACAGCAGAAGCTCCCCTGAGGAGCAAGACCCTCACCAGTGAACATACTAGGTCATCCTGAAGTACCTGGACGCCTCGGCAGTGCCGGACCAGGACAGTTACCAGTCGGGGTTGGACTTCTGTTCCCAGATGAAGACTTGGGCACAGGAATGCCTCACCGTCCAGCAGGAAAAGGATGAACCGGTGGACAGGTACTCCACCAGACTGTCTCAACAGTTTGAGGATCTCGGATTCACCCTTCATAATAAGATCCAAGCCCACATGCTTGCAAAGGCCCTAGTGGAGGGCCTCCAAGATGAACTTAAAGACAAAGTTCTTGCCACTCGTCCAGAAATCCTATCCGCAGGATTCAAGGATGCTGTAACCATAATCAAAGGATTCCAGAAAGCTCAACATAAGGAGAGAGACAAGAAGAAAAAGGAAGTGATGCTGATGACCACCACTTCAATGAACAGTGGCTCAGATGAAGAACCGGTCCCTGCCCCTATCATGGTACAACAAGCCTTTACAGGACCACCTATGCCTGTCAACTACTACCCTCAGCCACCAGTACCCCATGCATCTCATCCGTGGAAGACACCACAACAGCAAGGACCCTTTGGATTCAACAACCAGAGACCTCGCCCTACCTGCTGGATTTCTGGAAGACAAGGCCATGTCAAAAGAGACTGCAGGTCCAGACCCAGTCAACGTCCCAGAGATGACTACAGACCGCGCCAAAGTGGACCTAGATCTGATGACTATAGAGGGACCCAGAATAGACCCAGACCTGATGACTATAGAGGATCACATGATGAACCCAGGTACCAGGACCAAAGATATCAAGAACCAAGACCACAGGATTGTATTGGCATTACTGGCACCACTGCTGAGTCTCCCTCACTATTCCTGTCCCCGTTGGACCTTTCCCTGATGTCATGGCTCGCTTCCTGGTGTCAGATACCTGCCCCGTCAACCTCTTGGGGGCAGACCTTCTCCAACATCTCAGAGCTTCTATCAGTTCTACCCCCCAAGGTCTTCAGCTTGAATTACGTAATCCCAAGACAGAAGAAGGAACTATGGATAGATGTGTACTTAGAGCTCTCCCTCTGATGCTTCAGCAAATTCATCAACCTGATCTCCTCTATGGAGTCCCGGACCGGGTCACAGCCCAACTCCCCTCCTCACTCTGGTCTACTGGACCTGATGACGTAGGACCTCTACCAGTCCCTCCAGTGATGGTATATCTAAAAGAGGGGGCTCAGCCCCCAAGGATACCTCAGTATCCTCTGAAGATGGCTCAAGAACAAGGCCTCTCCACCCAAATTCAGGCCCTTGTCAAGCAAGGTGTCTTGATCTACTGTACCTCTTCCTGCAACAGCCCATTATTTCCTGTCCAGAAGAAGACCCCCAAGGGGTCACCACCCAAGTACAGGTTAGTCCAGGTCCTCAGAGCAATCAATGCAGCTACTGTATTGGAAACTCCGGTGGTACCCAACCCCAACACTTTGCTGGCCAGCATTCCACCCTCTGCGAAGGTTTTCACGGTCTTCAATCTTGCTAACGCCTTCTTCAGTGTACCCGAAGTGCCGTTATCTGTTTGCCTTTACCTCCTGTGGAAGCCAACTCACTTGGACAAGGTGCCCACAGGGTGCCCAGAACAGCCCTAACCAATTTACTCAGGCTATGAAGACTGTCTCCCTGGATTGCTGAGCACTCTCAAGTTAATCTCCTACAGTAGGTGGATGATCTTCTCCTCTGTGCTGACTCCAAACAACTACTGGAGCAAGAGTCATTGTCTCTCCTACTGTACCTCTACAGCCAACTGCAAAGTTTCTAAGGATAAAGTTCAATGGTGTCATGCAAAGGTCATTTTCCTTGGACATTGTGTCTCTCAATGGGCCAGACACCTCACAGAAGACAGGAAATCGACAATTGCCAAGTTACCATTTCCTTCCACCATTAACCAACTCCAGTCTTTCTTGGGACTCATCACCTACTGCGGACAATGGATTCCGGATGCATCCAGGCTTATGCAACCCTTGTATGAGTGTTTAAAGTCAGGAGGACCACAAGGTGCTTCACCTCTGGTCCTCCCACATCTACAAGACTGTCACCACCAATTGAAGATGGCCATTTCCAGAGCGCCTGCTCTGGGACTTCCAGACTATACCCAGCCCTTCAACCTGTTTGTTTCTGAAAGTGAAGGACATGCAACTAGTGTCCTGGCGCAACAGCATGCTGGGAGACAACGTCCTATTGGTTACTACTCTTGCTGTCTGGATCCTGTGGCCAGAACATCTCCTACTTGTTTGAAAGCAGTTAATGCTGCCCATGCACTTCTAGACAAGACTGCTGACATCGTCCTGGGACATGACCTCATCATTCAAGCCTCACATGATCTTGCGGCAGTTCTTTCTCAGACCCAACCCAGACATCTGACCCACCAGAGACACCTCAGACTTCAGTGTTCTTTACTTCTGCCTTCCCATATCACCTTCAAATGTTGTTCAGTCATCAATCCAGCCACTCTCCTTCCACATTCCAGGGGGGAAGAAGCTGACCCAGGAGTTGCTCCAGAAGTTGAAGATCCTCATGACTGCTTACAAGTTCTTCTTGATGACACCTCAACGCCTCCAGGGGTAACTACCCAGGAATTACCCCATTCTGACCTTGAACTTTGGACAGACGGCTCCAGGTTTGCAGACCAGTCTGGAAGGTACCATACAGATTATGCAGTAACCGCTGAAACACAGGTGGTGAAAGTGGAAGCCATACCAGCCTCCATGTCAGCTCAAGAAGCCGAACTGATAGCCCTCAAGGAAGCCTGTACTTTGGCCAAAGGGAAGACTGTGAACATCAGGACTGACTCAAGGTATGCCCATGGCATTGCCCATGATTTTGGAATAATCTGGAAGAACAGAGGCTTCATCACTGCCGCAGGTACCCCAGTGAAGCATGCAGACCTCATCAAGAGCCTGATGGAAGCTCTACAACTGCCTACCAAGGTGGCAGTGATCAAGGTAAAAGCTCACGGAAAAGTGAACTCCAAAGCAGCTACAGGAAACTATCTAGCTGATTGTGCGGCCAAAGAAGCTGCCATGGGGAATGTGTCATCCGAGTGGCTGGAAAGGATCCCGAAGGAAAAACAAGAGATGACCTACCCCTGTATAGTGGCCACTAGAGCCCAGAAGAAGAAAAAAGAAGAGAAGATTATTTCTCCTACCCTTGCTCAGCTACAAGAGGAACAAAAGATGGCCCAGAAGAAGAGCATAAAGCATGGAAAACATTGGGTGCTGCTTATAAGAATGGACTCTGGACAATGCAAGGACTTGTCTGTCTCCCTAGAAAGCTGTACCCCGCCATTGCTGCCTGGGCTCATGGGGTAACGCACAGAGGAAAGAACCAAGCACTAGGCTATGCCAAGAAGATGTATTTTGCTTCAGGATTATCTACAGCTGTGAATGCCTACATCAAGGCCTGTTCCATTTGTGCTACCTGCAACCCAGCTCCAACGACCAAAGTGCCCTACCAGCATCTGGCCAAGTCAGATTACCCTTTCCAAAGGATCCAAGTTGACCACATTCAGCTTCCCAAGTCAGGAAGATATGAATTGCCTTAGTAGCTGTGGACATGTTCTCAGGATGGCCAGAAGCCTACCCAGTTGTCAACATGACTGCCAAGCTCACAGCCAAGAAACTGATTACTGAAATTGCCTGTAGATTTGGAGTACCTCAGGTAATAGAAAGTGACCAAGGACCAGCCTTCACCGGACAAATCTACACAGAACTATAGCAGATGCTAGGAGCCAATATAGGACTCCACACGCCATATCATCCTCAAAGCTCCGGGAAAGTTGAAAGGATGAACGGGACTTTGAAGAACAAACTGCTCAAGATGACACAAGAAAACCCTAAGGAATGGCCAGAACTCTTGCCCATTGCCCTGTACCATGTCAGACATACCCCACAAGCCAAACACGGTCTCACTCCCTATGAGATTCTGTTTGGGTCCCCCCCTAAGTTGTCAGAAGTTAGGGAGCAGCAGTTAGCTGAGGGGATGGATAAAGTTGTTAAGTTTGTTGTCCGTCTGTCTAAAGAATTGTCTAACACACATTCTGCAGTCTCTGCTTCTATTCCTGAATCCACAGGTGACACGGTCCACGACTTCCAACCAGGTGACAAGGTGTATGTAAAGAAACATATCCGGAAGAACTGTCTAGACCCGAGGTTTGACGGTCCATACACTGTGGTTCTTGTCACCCCCACTGCGGTTGAACTTGAGGGGAAAACCACCTGAACACACGCCTCCCACTGCAGAAGAGACCATGAGGAAACATATCCTTTCTGTATAGATGATGTTCTTTAGCTCGTGCCACATTGGTTCAGGATTAACCACATTATGGGTTAATATGCCCCAAGATAAACCACGATCGCCCAATCCCCCATCCATGGAGCTAATTTAGGGAAAGATGGGAGGACTCCATGAGTGTAAGTTAGCGTAGTGCAAGCGGGAGGTGAGGTCTTGCTGAAAGGGCAGGCCTTGCCCGAAGTTTGTGAAGCAGCCCCACCCCGACCTATCCCCACTCATGGACAACCTCGAAGGTACATTAGAGGAAAAATTTAGTATTTAGGGGGGATTGTGAAGGGGAATATCTGTACAAGAGCTTTATAGTGTAATGGCAGGACACAAACAAGGACAGTGAGCCCTGACACTGAGACCCCCAATCTGTCCCTACCTACTTATTGGGTCCCCCCTAAACGGAGGCCAATAACTGGGCGGCGTTCCCTCCCTGGGTAAGGTGTGAACACGTAACAAAACAGACAAACAAACACAATAAGGCGAGGTAAACGATCCGGGTCGGCAAAAGCGGGGAATAACAACAACCAAATCACAATCCAAATAGACTAGTCAATAAACAGGCAAGAATTCAGAAACCAGAAGTCAGAAAGCAAAAATACAAGAGAGCTAGACACACAGCAAGATAGCAGTTTGACCAGCAAGGAGTCAAAGCAACACTGGACACTTATAGGGAACTCAGCCCTGCCACAGGTGGAATGAGCAATCAATTACAGATCACAGTGTTAACTCTTGCAAGACAGACTCTGTGAGGGGAGTGGCAGACATCATGTCAAACAGCATAGGACCTAGTTCACACTGCTGAAAGATGATAAATTCAGTGTCTCCTAATCCTAACAGCACGGTTAGAGGAGACAGCAGGCGCAGACGTGACAGTACCCCCCCCTTTTACGAGGGGCCACTGGACCCTCATTAGGACCACCAGGTTTGGAGGGGTTTCGCTGATGATATTGCCTGAGGAGACGCGGGGCATGAAGATCTCTGCTAGTGACCCACGTACGATCCTCAGGGCCAAACCCCTTCCAATGTACAAGATACTGGACAGAGTTCTGAACTCTGCGAGAGTCAAGAATTTTCTCGACTTCAAATACCAGTTCTCCCTGAATGACAATGGGAGCCGGTGGCTCAGACCTAGGCAGGACAGGGAGAACGTACTTCTTCAGTAGAGATTTATGAAAGACATTATGGATACGGAGGGTACGGGGTAACTGAAGTCTGAATGCCACTGGATTTATCACTTCGGTAATAGTATAGGGACCCACATAGCGGGGAGCAAATTTCCATGATGGCACTCTAAGACGTAGGTTTTTGGTTGACAACCACACACGTTCCCCCAATTGCTCTAGAGTCTGATTTAATCTCTCAGTTTGGCCATTGGTCTCCGGATGAAAGGCGGAAGAGAAGGACAGAGAGACACGACCACAGAACTCCCTCCAAAATTTGGATACAAACTGAACACCTCGATCAGACACAATATTCTCTGGAATTCCATGAAGACGAAGTATATGATTGATAAACAGGGAGGCTAATATCTTGGCACTGGGAAGCTTCTTCAAAGGGATCAAGTGACACATTTTAGAGAACCTATTACATACCACCCAGATAACAGTTTTCCCCTGGGAATCAGGCAAATCAGTTATAAAATCCATAGATATGTGAGTCCAGGGTCTTCTAGGAAGAGGGAGAGGATGTAGAAGCCCTTCCTGACAATGATGAGGTACTTTAGATCTAGCACAGACCTCGCAAGCAGCCACAAAACCCTGGACGTCACGGGACCATGACGGCCACCAGTAGGACCTGGACAGCAGATACTTAGTTCCAGCAATACCTGGGTGACCGGCCAGGACAGAGCAATGTATCTCTTCAAGAACGCTGAGTCGTAAGTTAGGGGGAACAAAAAGTCTCCCTACCGGTACATTATCAGGAGCAGAATCCTGGGCATTAGCAATGACAGCGGCTAAATCCTGGTGAATGGGAGAAATTACAACACCGGGCGAGTGGATGTTTTCTGGAACCGTCTCAGGGGCATTACTGGAGAAGCTACGAGATAGAGCATCAGCCTTAGTGTTCTTAGACCCTGGACGATATGTTATAATAAAGTCAAAACGAGTGAAAAACAATGCCCAACGAGCCTGTCTAGGATTAAGCCTTTTAGCACTATCTAAATACAACAAATTTTTGTGGTCTGTTATAACTGTAATTTGATGTCTAGCCCCCTCAAGGAAGTGCCTCCACTCCTCAAACGCCCACTTTATGGCCAGGAGTTCACGATTACCAACATCGTAGTTGCGCTCAGTAGGGGAGAACTTCCTTGAGAAAAATGCTACAGGATGAAGGTTAGTAAGGGATTCAGGACCCTGAGACAAAACAGCTCCAACCCCAAACTCAGATGCGTCAACCTCTACAATAAAAGGTCGATTCAAATCAGGCTGGATCAAAACGGGAACATTCATGAAACTTTTCTTTAATTGCATGAATGCTAACTCAGCATCTGGAGTCCAATGGGTTACATCAGCACCTTTCCTAGTGAGGTCAGTCAACGGCTTGGCCGAAACAGAAAAATTTTTAATAAATTTTCGATAGTAATTAGCAAAACCCAAAAATCGTTGTAGGGATTTCAAGCTTGTGGGCTGTTCCCAATTTTCAATAGCCGTTACTTTGGCGGGATCCATACAAAAAGACTCAGGAGTGATAGTATAACCCAGAAAGGATTTTTTGGACTCCAAACAAACACTTAGACAGTTTAGCGAACAACTGATTCTGGCGAAGTCTAGACGGTACATTTCTGACATGTTGTACATGAGTGGCCCAGTCTGGAGAGAAGATCAAAATATCATCTAAATAAACCACAACATATTGACCCAGAAGATCACGAAAGATATCATTTACAAATTGTTGAAAGATAGTGTGAAGAGGAATATCTGTACAAGAGCTTTATAGTTTTATATTTTTATACTTTTATATAGCTGGCAAATACTAAAGTTTTTCCTCCTCAGCAATATGCTCAGATATATTACTTAAGATGGCGCTGGCATCCACACAGCCAACACCCTATATCCAGGAAAAGAACAACATTCCTGATTCCAAGAAGGCTTCATCCCTCATATCGAAACTCAACGCCCAGGACATTATCTGCCCAGATACTGGAACTGACCAACCAGGGCACATCGGATTCTAGACAAATTTGCTTAACCCTTGCCCATTATGATGCTGTATGACACATAACCACACCTTTTTCTCTTTTGTATAAAAGCTACAAACACGGAAATAAAGTCAATCTTGCTGTCATGAAAGCTAGAGTGAAGAGCTTTTTTGAGATTAAAACCGGAATAATCTTATCTCAGATTTTATCTTGAAAACGTGCACACTTGCTCTATCTGATTTGGAGGTGACTAACTGGACCTGTTAATTGTCGATTACGACCCTGACAATAGCAGGGGCATTACACAACCCAAACTGCATAACTAGGTACTCAAAATGTCCCCCTGGGGTATTAAACGCCGTCTTCCATTCATCTCCTTCCCTGATACGACTCAGATTATAGGCTCCACGCAAATCAATCTTTGAAAACCAATGGGCACCCACTATCTGATTGAATAAGTCAGGGATCAATGGGAGCGGGTATTGATTCTTTACAGTAATGTTATTAAGTTCACGATAGTCTATGCAAGGTCTGAGACCACCGTCCTTCTTTCCGACAAAAAAGAATCCTGCCCCCATAGGAGAGTTAGACGGCGGGTATGTTCCTTTTGTAAACTGTCCCGGATGTACTCCCGCGTGGCCTCACGCTCTGGGGAAGATGAATATCCTCCCTTTGGGGTACTTGACCCCGGGCAGGATATCAATTCCACAGTCATAAGGCCTATGCGGGGGCAAGGACTCAGCAGAACGTTTATCAAAAACATCAGAAAAGTCTGAAATGTACTCTGGCAGAATGGCATCTTCAGACTGAATTTCAGTAACAAGCAGAGAACAACAATGAGAGGAACACTTCTGACCCCACTTTGTCAATTCACCAGAGGTCCAGTTAAAGACTGGGTTGTGTAGAGCTAGCCATGGAAGACCCAAGATGATATCAGTAGATAAATTTTTAAACACAAAAAATTGTGAATGGAGCCAACCTGCAAGGAAATTTGGGGGGTTTTAGAGTCAATCTTTCCGTCCTTTAACGGAGAGGAATCAGCACCAGTAACCTGGAATGGAGCATCCAGTTTTATCAAATCAACACCGAGGGCCATAACAAAATTTAAATTAACAAAATTTGCTGCAGCCCCTGAATCCACAAAAGCTTTGCCAGAAACAGATCTCTCATTGACTGAGAGGGTTATAGGTAACAAAATTTTTGAGAATGATTCGGGAAATACCTGTGCGCCTAAGCGACCTTCCCGAAGGCCGCCTAGGCGCTGGAGTTTTCCGGTGCTGGTCTTACAGGGCACGTCCTTATCAGGTGACCGGAGTTCCCACAGTAGAAACAGAGCGAATTCTTTTTACGGTGTTCCTTGCGGTCACGGGAAGAAATGGTCCCCACTTGCATGGGTTCTTCTGCATTCCCCCGTGATTCTTTAGAAGGATTGACAGAGAAAGAAGGCAGAGAAGTAGGAACACGGAAAGCAGACACACGCTCACGCTTACGTTCCCTAAAGTGCCTGTCTACTGCCAGAGACATTGCCTGTTCTAGTGTGTTAGGTTCGGGATGTCCCACTAACAGATCTTTAAAGGAAAGCTACCATTT
The DNA here is from genome assembly GCA_019512145.1 of Engystomops pustulosus. NCBI lineage: Eukaryota > Metazoa > Chordata > Amphibia > Anura > Leptodactylidae > Engystomops > Engystomops pustulosus. The sequence goes on along the minus strand of WNYA01000224.1, from coordinate 96,437 downwards.
AGAATGGCAGGGGTAAGCTGTAAGTACCGAGCACCAGCTCAGGGTGAGCTGGTGCCGGTACTTACTTTCGTTAGTGTTATAAACCGCGGTATCGCGGTTTTAACACTTTTTAAACTTTAGAGCAGAAGACGCTTCGGCGCTGCGTGCGCACGATCGCAGGTTTCCTTTAAGGGCATCAGACAAGCCCAATCTGAATTGGTACCTAAGGGCACGATCACCCCAACCCGTTGGGGTGGCCCACCTTCTGAATTCAGAACAATAGTCCTCAACTGCACGTTTACCCTGACGTAAAGTAGTCAACTGTTCCTCAGCATAACTGGATTTGTCTGGTTCCTCATACAGAGATCCTAAGGCTGAAAAGAAAAGATCCACAGAGGTCAATTCAGGTGCATCAGAGGCTAACGAGAATGCCCACTCTTGGGGACTACCTCGCAGGAGTGAAATGATAATGCCCACCTTTTGAGCTTCATTACCTGAAAACTGGGGCCTAAGACGAAAATACAAATAACAACTCTCCCTGAAGGAGAAATAAAGCTTCCTATCACCACTAAAGAGATCAGGCAGCTTGACTTTAGGTTCACACACTGACAAACCTGAGGTAGCAGGGGGGCGCTGTTCCTGCAACTGAACCCGCTCCGCAAGGTTCTGTACCATCTGAACTAAGCCATGTAACTGGATGATAATAGCCTCCATAATACTGCCCCAGTGATATAATTTTTGTGGCTGGTCAAAATGTAATGGCAGGACACAAACAAGGACAGTGAGCCCTGACACTGAGACCCCCAATCTGTCCCTACCTACTTATTGGGTCCCCCCTAAACGGAGGCCAATAACTGGGCGGCGTTCCCTCCCTGGGTAAGGTGTGAACACGTAACAAAACAGACAAACAAACACAATAAGGCGAGGTAAACAATCCGGGTCGGCAACAGCGGGGAATAACAACAACCAAATCACAATCCAAATAGACTAGTCAATAAACAGGCAAGAATTCAGAAACCAGAAGTCAGAAAGCAAAAATACAAGAGAGCTAGACACACAGCAAGATAGCAGTTTGACCAGCAAGGAGTCAAAGCAACACTGGACACTTATAGGGAACTCAGCCCTGCCACAGGTGGAATGAGCAATCAATTACAGATCACAGTGTTAACTCTTGCAAGACAGACTCTGTGAGGGGAGTGGCAGACATCATGTCAAACAGCATAGGACCTAGTTCACACTGCTGAAAGATGATAAATTCAGTGTCTCCTAATCCTAACAGCACGGTTAGAGGAGACAGCAGGCGCAGACGTGACAGTACCCCCCCCTTTTACGAGGGGCCACTGGACCCTCATTAGGACCACCAGGTTTGGAGGGGTTTCGCTGATGATATTGCCTGAGGAGACGCGGGGCATGAAGATCTCTGCTAGTGACCCACGTACGATCCTCAGGGCCAAACCCCTTCCAATGTACAAGATACTGGACAGAGTTCTGAACTCTGCGAGAGTCAAGAATTTTCTCGACTTCAAATACCAGTTCTCCCTGAATGACAATGGGAGCCGGTGGCTCAGACCTAGGCAGGACAGGGAGAACGTACTTCTTCAGTAGAGATTTATGAAAGACATTATGGATACGGAGGGTACGGGGTAACTGAAGTCTGAATGCCACTGGATTTATCACTTCGGTAATAGTATAGGGACCCACATAGCGGGGAGCAAATTTCCATGATGGCACTCTAAGACGTAGGTTTTTGGTTGACAACCACACACGTTCCCCCAATTGCTCTAGAGTCTGATTTAATCTCTCAGTTTGGCCATTGGTCTCCGGATGAAAGGCGGAAGAGAAGGACAGAGAGACACGACCACAGAACTCCCTCCAAAATTTGGATACAAACTGAACACCTCGATCAGACACAATATTCTCTGGAATTCCATGAAGACGAAGTATATGATTGATAAACAGGGAGGCTAATATCTTGGCACTGGGAAGCTTCTTCAAAGGGATCAAGTGACACATTTTAGAGAACCTATTACATACCACCCAGATAACAGTTTTCCCCTGGGAATCAGGCAAATCAGTTATAAAATCCATAGATATGTGAGTCCAGGGTCTTCTAGGAAGAGGGAGAGGATGTAGAAGCCCTTCCTGACAATGATGAGGTACTTTAGATCTAGCACAGACCTCGCAAGCAGCCACAAAACCCTGGACGTCACGGGACCATGACGGCCACCAGTAGGACCTGGACAGCAGATACTTAGTTCCAGCAATACCTGGGTGACCGGCCAGGACAGAGCAATGTATCTCTTCAAGAACGCTGAGTCGTAAGTTAGGGGGAACAAAAAGTCTCCCTACCGGTACATTATCAGGAGCAGAATCCTGGGCATTAGCAATGACAGCGGCTAAATCCTGGTGAATGGGAGAAATTACAACACCGGGCGAGTGGATGTTTTCTGGAACCGTCTCAGGGGCATTACTGGAGAAGCTACGAGATAGAGCATCAGCCTTAGTGTTCTTAGACCCTGGACGATATGTTATAATAAAGTCAAAACGAGTGAAAAACAATGCCCAACGAGCCTGTCTAGGATTAAGCCTTTTAGCACTATCTAAATACAACAAATTTTTGTGGTCTGTTATAACTGTAATTTGATGTCTAGCCCCCTCAAGGAAGTGCCTCCACTCCTCAAACGCCCACTTTATGGCCAGGAGTTCACGATTACCAACATCGTAGTTGCGCTCAGTAGGGGAGAACTTCCTTGAGAAAAATGCTACAGGATGAAGGTTAGTAAGGGATTCAGGACCCTGAGACAAAACAGCTCCAACCCCAAACTCAGATGCGTCAACCTCTACAATAAAAGGTCGATTCAAATCAGGCTGGATCAAAACGGGAACATTCATGAAACTTTTCTTTAATTGCATGAATGCTAACTCAGCATCTGGAGTCCAATGGGTTACATCAGCACCTTTCCTAGTGAGGTCAGTCAACGGCTTGGCCGAAACAGAAAAATTTTTAATAAATTTTCGATAGTAATTAGCAAAACCCAAAAATCGTTGTAGGGATTTCAAGCTTGTGGGCTGTTCCCAATTTTCAATAGCCGTTACTTTGGCGGGATCCATACAAAAAGACTCAGGAGTGATAGTATAACCCAGAAAGGATTTTTTGGACTCCAAACAAACACTTAGACAGTTTAGCGAACAACTGATTCTGGCGAAGTCTAGACGGTACATTTCTGACATGTTGTACATGAGTGGCCCAGTCTGGAGAGAAGATCAAAATATCATCTAAATAAACCACAACATATTGACCCAGAAGATCACGAAAGATATCATTTACAAATTGTTGAAAGATAGTGTGAAGAGGAATATCTGTACAAGAGCTTTATAGTTTTATATTTTTATACTTTTATATAGCTGGCAAATACTAAAGTTTTTCCTCCTCAGCAATATGCTCAGATATATTACTTAAGATGGCGCTGGCATCCACACAGCCAACACCCTATATCCAGGAAAAGAACAACATTCCTGATTCCAAGAAGGCTTCATCCCTCATATCGAAACTCAACGCCCAGGACATTATCTGCCCAGATACTGGAACTGACCAACCAGGGCACATCGGATTCTAGACAAATTTGCTTAACCCTTGCCCATTATGATGCTGTATGACACATAACCACACCTTTTTCTCTTTTGTATAAAAGCTACAAACACGGAAATAAAGTCAATCTTGCTGTCATGAAAGCTAGAGTGAAGAGCTTTTTTGAGATTAAAACCGGAATAATCTTATCTCAGATTTTATCTTGAAAACGTGCACACTTGCTCTATCTGATTTGGAGGTGACTAACTGGACCTGTTAATTGTCGATTACGACCCTGACAATAGCAGGGGCATTACACAACCCAAACTGCATAACTAGGTACTCAAAATGTCCCCCTGGGGTATTAAACGCCGTCTTCCATTCATCTCCTTCCCTGATACGACTCAGATTATAGGCTCCACGCAAATCAATCTTTGAAAACCAATGGGCACCCACTATCTGATTGAATAAGTCAGGGATCAATGGGAGCGGGTATTGATTCTTTACAGTAATGTTATTAAGTTCACGATAGTCTATGCAAGGTCTGAGACCACCGTCCTTCTTTCCGACAAAAAAGAATCCTGCCCCCATAGGAGAGTTAGACGGCGGGTATGTTCCTTTTGTAAACTGTCCCGGATGTACTCCCGCGTGGCCTCACGCTCTGGGGAAGATGAATATCCTCCCTTTGGGGTACTTGACCCCGGGCAGGATATCAATTCCACAGTCATAAGGCCTATGCGGGGGCAAGGACTCAGCAGAACGTTTATCAAAAACATCAGAAAAGTCTGAAATGTACTCTGGCAGAATGGCATCTTCAGACTGAATTTCAGTAACAAGCAGAGAACAACAATGAGAGGAACACTTCTGACCCCACTTTGTCAATTCACCAGAGGTCCAGTTAAAGACTGGGTTGTGTAGAGCTAGCCATGGAAGACCCAAGATGATATCAGTAGATAAATTTTTAAACACAAAAAATTGTGAATGGAGCCAACCTGCAAGGAAATTTGGGGGGTTTTAGAGTCAATCTTTCCGTCCTTTAACGGAGAGGAATCAGCACCAGTAACCTGGAATGGAGCATCCAGTTTTATCAAATCAACACCGAGGGCCATAACAAAATTTAAATTAACAAAATTTGCTGCAGCCCCTGAATCCACAAAAGCTTTGCCAGAAACAGATCTCTCATTGACTGAGAGGGTTATAGGTAACAAAATTTTTGAGAATGATTCGGGAAATACCTGTGCGCCTAAGCGACCTTCCCGAAGGCCGCCTAGGCGCTGGAGTTTTCCGGTGCTGGTCTTACAGGGCACGTCCTTATCAGGTGACCGGAGTTCCCACAGTAGAAACAGAGCGAATTCTTTTTACGGTGTTCCTTGCGGTCACGGGAAGAAATGGTCCCCACTTGCATGGGTTCTTCTGCATTCCCCCGTGATTCTTTAGAAGGATTGACAGAGAAAGAAGGCAGAGAAGTAGGAACACGGAAAGCAGACACACGCTCACGCTTACGTTCCCTAAAGTGCCTGTCTACTGCCAGAGACATTGCCTGTTCTAGTGTGTTAGGTTCGGGATGTCCCACTAACAGATCTTTAAAGGAAAGCTACCATTTAGAATGGCAGGGGTAAGCTGTAAGTACCGAGCACCAGCTCAGGGTGAGCTGGTGCCGGTACTTACTTTCGTTAGTGTTATAAACCGCGGTATCGCGGTTTTAACACTTTTTAAACTTTAGAGCAGAAGACGCTTCGGCGCTGCGTGCGCACGATCGCAGGTTTCCTTTAAGGGCATCAGACAAGCCCAATCTGAATTGGTACCTAAGGGCACGATCACCCCAACCCGTTGGGATGGCCCACCTTCTGAATTCAGAACAATAGTCCTCAACTGCACGTTTACCCTGACGTAAAGTAGTCAACTGTTCCTCAGCATAACTGGATTTGTCTGGTTCCTCATACAGAGATCCTAAGGCTGAAAAGAAAAGATCCACAGAGGTCAATTCAGGTGCATCAGAGGCTAACGAGAATGCCCACTCTTGGGGACTACCTCGCAGGAGTGAAATGATAATGCCCACCTTTTGAGCTTCATTACCTGAAAACTGGGGCCTAAGACGAAAATACAAATAACAACTCTCCCTGAAGGAGAAATAAAGCTTCCTATCACCACTAAAGAGATCAGGCAGCTTGACTTTAGGTTCACACACTGACAAACCTGAGGTAGCAGGGGGGCGCTGTTCCTGCAACTGAACCCGCTCTGCAAGGTTCTGTACCATCTGAACTAAGCCATGTAACTGGTTGATAATAGCCTCCATAATACTGCCCCAGTGATATAATTTTTGTGGCTGGTCAAAATGTAATGGCAGGACACAAACAAGGACAGTGAGCCCTGACACTGAGACCTCTTATATCCAGTTTGATGTGTTCGATTGCCCACCCAGTTAAGCCCTTAACGATGTGCGTCGTAATAGTACAGATGAGCCCTCTCCATAGCCAGTAAGTCTTTGCTGCAGATTGCCCTTTTTGAGCCCTCTCCATAGCCAGTAAGTCTTTGCTGCAGATTGCCCTTTTGGGATTCCAAGAATTGTTCTCTTTAACCCTTTATCACCGACACTAGTTTTCAGGTCAATGCCCTGTGTCAGGATAATTGGTTATAACTTCGGAACACTTTAACATATCCAGGTGATTTTGAGAATGTTTTCTCGTGACGCATTGAACATGTTAGTTGTAAATTTTAAGTGATAAGTTTTGCTTCGGTCTGAAAAAAAAGTGAAAATTTGGCAAAAGTTCGTAAGAATTCTCCATTCTCCAAGTTTGAAATGTTCTGCTTTCCAGACAGGAAGTAAAACTACCCAAAAAGCATGATAATTAACATTTATGGAATGTCCACTTTATGTTGAGATGATATTTTATGCATCCAGTCATTTTAATAAGATTTTATGAGGTGCAGAATAGAGATGAGCGAACACACTCGTGCGAGCTTAATGCTCGTTCGAGCATTAGCGTACTCGTAACTGCTCGTTGCTCGGACGAATACTTCACCAGCTCGAGAAAATGGCATCTCCCGCCATTTTGATTTTTGGTGGCCAGAAACAGAGCCAATCACAAGCCAGGAGACTCTGCACTCCACCCAGCATGATGTGGTACCCTTACACGTCGATAGCAGTGGTTGGCTGGCCTGATCAGGTGACCCTGGAATAGACTAGCCCCTGCCCGTGCTGCTCGCATCATTCTCTGTCTGGATGCCGTTAGGGAGAGAGCTGCTGCAGGGATAGCGTTAGGGTGTTATATTAGCTTACTGTTAGGCAGGAGTGAGTTTACAAGAACCCAACAGCCCTTCATAGGGCTAGAATAGTGTTATATTTTTTTTTTTTTGTTTGCTTGTGGCTGGGCTTGCTGGCACTAGTAGTGCAGCTAGTACCATATTGTAAGGGATTTGCAGGGAGACTTGCGAACGTTATATTTAGCTCTTAGTGACACACACATCTCAAACACCTAAGTGGGACAATTTATTAGCGGTTTGATGGAATTAGGCACAGTCTGCTGATTTTTTTTTTTACTTTTATTTTTTTTTTTATAACTCAAAGTCATCAGGCACAGCACAAAATCCAGTTGTGTGCTGTTTGCTGTCCAGTTTAGATTAGAAACTAGCATAGCAATAGGATAGCATTGTTTTGTTTTAAAAAAAAAACACACACCAAATAAACCAAACAAACACCACAAAAAAATCAAAAAAATTTCAGTTTATACTTTAATTTTGAAAATGTTGAACCCGAGGCTAGGGGTTAGAGGACAGTGCGTGGACGGTGGGCGTCCAACTACTGCAGGGGTCAGAGCCATGGTCCTGGGGCGGGTGAGACCCACCTGTTGATGAGGGAGCAGGGGAACGCCGCAGAGCTACACTCCCTAGTTCATGTCTCAAGTTACTGGGACTGTGGTAGAGTCACTGTTTAGGCCAGAACAAGCGAACAGTGATGTCGTGATTGCGACAATCGTCTCTAGCCATTTTTCCACCAGTCGTCTTCCCGCAGTCCACACCCATGTCACCGAAATCAAGCACTCCTTCACTCCCACCTCAGCCTCCTTCCCCCTAGTTCGCCCCCCGCCACAAATTTGGCATTTGAAACGCATACTCTAGGAACTGTTTACTGGACCCCTTCCAGAGTCACAATCACTGTCCGTTTGCTGTGAGCTCCTTTTTCCATGCCCAGGTTTTCCACCGTCGCAGTTCGTGGTGCTTATGACATTGTTGACGTAGTGGAAGAAGTGTGTAAAGTAGTGTCGGACGATGAGGACACGTTGCAGACATTGGTGAAGTTGTGGTCAGGCAGAAGTCCGAGGGGGGAGCAGACTGGGATCGGAGGATGATGAGTGACAGACCCCAAGCTGGTTGATAGGCCGGGTGACCAAGTGCTTCTGAGACGAGGAGAGTCCTCGACGAAAACAGGTTGGAAGGCAGTGGTGGGGCCAGAAGAGCAAGGGCCAGAGCTGGTGCATCAGCGCCAAATGTTTCAAGTAGTCAAGCTCCCGTGGCGAGGGCTAGATTTTCGGAAGTCTGGAGGTTCTTTAAAGAAACACCGATGAGCGACGCGTGGTGTGCAACCTGTGCCACACCAAATCAGCAGGGGTTCCACCACTACTAGCTTAACTACCACCAGTATGCGCAGGCATCTGAATGAAACACCCCACTCAATGGCACCAAAGCCCGTTCACCTCCGGCGGGCACACCATCTCCCTTCCCCTGTGTCAATCTGCTGCCTCTGCTAGTCAGCCCCTGCTCATGACCCCGCCCAAACACCTCCCATGCAAAAACCACATCTTCGCCTCCAAGCATCCAGCAATGTCTCCATGCGCAGCGTTCAGCTCTCCATACCCCGACGCTGGAGCGCAAAAGGAAGTATAGTGCAACCCACCCACACGCCAAGCCCTCAACGTCCACATCTCCAGATTACTTAGCCTGAGAGGCGCCCTAGAGGCTGGTAGAGACCGAGGCCTTCGCAACCTCATGGTGGCGGCCGCCCCTCGGTATTCGGTCCCCAGCCGCCAATACTTTTCCCATGTGCCGTCCAGCCCTGCACCAGCACGTTCAGACAACATCATCCGTGCCCTGACCAAGCCGTTTCTGACAAGGTCAACCTGGCCACGGACACGTGGACGAGTGCTGCCGGGCAGGGTACTAATATCGCTGACGCACATTGGGTTAACTTGGTGGAGGCTGGACCGAGTTCTGACCCCGCTGGTTCATATACTGCCGACGCCGAGGTTGCGGGGCCTACCTCGGTCCAGGGTCTCTCAGGCCTACTATGCCTCTCCTCCTCCCCTCCCCCTCCACCTCCTCCTCCCGAATTACCATCCGTGGGCATGGCGTCATCAGTCGTTACTCTAGGCACAGTAGCAGCGCCGTCGCTAACAACAGCAGGCGGTGCTCAACCTGCTGAGCCTAGGCGATAAAAGGCACACCGCCCAAGAGCTATTACAGGGCATCACGGTGCAGACTGATCTGTGGCTGAACCGCTGAACCTGAAGCCAGGTATGGTTGTGTGTGACACGGCCGTAACCGGGTGGCAGCTCTGCAACTCGCAGACTGACACATGTCCATGTGCCAGGAGGAAGGAGGAGAGATGTTGGCGAGACAGAAGAGGGGAGCATTGTTCAGTCCTTCACTGTTCAGCGTGTATGGCAGAGAGAGGAGGAGTTGGAGAGGAGGAAATGGAGAGTCAGGCCAGTGAGGGGAGTGAATTCTTGCACGTTGGTACTCTGCGCATATGGCAGATTTCATGCTAGCCTGCCTATCCCGTGACCCTCGCGTTCAAAGAATTGTTCCAGCACCGATTACTGGATATTCACTCTCCTGGACCCAAGGTACAAGCAAAATCTTTCCACTCTCATCCCTGGAGAGGAAAGGAGTGTAAAGACAAGGCCTTTGCCAGTTTTATGTCACCCCAGCAAGACACTGTCACCTGTCCCCAGTCTCGGCAGAGTAGGGCTGACTTTACAAAAGATGGTGAGAGAGTACGTAGCTGACATACCATCGTCCTAAAAGATCACACAGCTCCCTACAAACTACTGGGTTTCAAAGCTGGACATGTGGCACGAACTGGCCCTGTACGCCTTGGATGTTCTTGCCTGCCCTACCGCTAGCGTGTTGTCCGAGCGGGTTTTCAGTGCAGCTGGTGGCATCATCACCGTAGCTGACCACCTGTCGACTGACAGCGCTGACAGGCTGACGCTTATCAAGATGAATAAAGCCGATTTCTCAGGATTTCATTCTCCACCAGGTGACGGAAGCTCAACCATAATTTATGCACTCCTCTCCTCCTCATTTCCTCCTTCCCCTCCTCTTGTACACTAAAGCAGAGGAAACTGGCTATTTTTTGCCAGGGCCAACTGGCTCTACTATGTACTCTATATTAATTTTTCTGGAGGGCCACCTACCTGCTCCTCTGGTTTGAAAACTTTTTTGGACTGCCACATACGACACTATGCAATTAAATTGTCTCCTATCAGCCTCCACACATCGTCTTTTTAGCTGCCTCCACACGTTGTCCCATTGCTACCTCCACACGTCTCTCCATAGCTGCCTCCAAAAGTCGTCCATATAGCTGCCTCCATACATCGTCCCCTTACAAACGAGCTGTGTCAGCAGAATTTTGGGTTGTTTCATGGCTTCCACATCAAACTTGTTAATTGTTGCCACCCTGCTGTGTAATCCACAAAATATACTGGCAAACTTTTATCATTTACCGAATTATTCAGCGCTTCTTGCGCATCTGTTTACATTCGCTCACCCCATAACCAAACTTATAAGAACATTACTCCACTTGATCTTAAAACAATAAAAACCAAAATGACCTTCCCAAGTGCTCAAGCACTTTATATCATTGGATAAAGGTACCACGTAACATAGATATACGCTACACACATCCTATGTCGTTATTTTAGGGCATGGACTGCATCAGCGTATCTCAAACACAACTGTGTTAAATTCCACAACTTAAATACTAGTACTTTTTTATTTTAAGAGTGTCAGGGATTTAAACCTTTTACATTTCTTCTTGTCCCCATTACCTTTTTGGTAGACTGCAGCATTGGGCGATGCCCTTGTCACGCCGCCTCTACGTCGCGTTTCCATCGCAACCGCGGCTTCCCATAGACACGCGGCACACGTGACGGACGACCACGTGACAGGGCCACGTCACGACCTTGCGTGTTCTGGGTCACGTGTCCGCTACATGTAGCTCTATTGGTCCACTGATACTCAAGAGGAGACCCGTCCGGGAGGACGCCACCCCCAGACGAAGCCTCAGCTAGAAGCCGAACGCGCGCCGGGAGGTGGTCTTCCCGGCGGTGGCAGCATTCACGATGTAGGTAAGGAGTGGTAGATTTATTTTAGGGTCCTTGTGTCAAACATAATACTCACCAAGCACAGTTGTTCACTGCATATACTTGTACTGGTCACGAACAACGCTTACGGAACCAACTATGTTGGGCATCTGCACCATGTCTCCAGATATACATATAACATAGTTCCACCTTGCCCTTTGGCAGACCGCTTTTTCTGGTTTTGTGCCTTACCACCTGTACTATACTGTATCCTGTGGACCTCCTTCACATTGAGGCCACATTCGCTGTCTTCGTGGTTTTTTATAGCATTATGTATTGTTGTATCAATGGATGATTTTTGACATTTTAATATCGCAGATTGTATCAGTGCCTCTTTCCTTCCCCTCGGAAGGTCATTTTGGTTTTTATTGGTGTTAGTTTGTGGCACTGCTATGGTGTGGTACGCGAGTGGGGGCGCCATCATAACTTAGGGTTATCTACCACATGCAGTGGATGGTTAAGTCAACCCCCACCCCCCCCCCCCCTCCCTCCTCTCTGACCCTAGTCGTTAGATTGTACTTGATCTTATACAAAAGGTTCTTAGAAGTGATGTTTGGGGAGGAGCCGAGAGACGGGGCTTGGACAGGCGAAAGCTCGCCTGGCAGCGGACCGCCAGCTCCATCCCAAGATCCAACTAACATATTTTAACTGCTGCACCTTTAATCTTTCATTTTTAATATCTTTTATTCTTTTTTTTTCCAAATTCATAATACAAAAATTTTCTTCACAATCATTTCATTATAACATTAGGATATCTTAGTCAGCATTATTATTCCATTTCCCACTCCCCCCCCCCCCCATTTCTTATTACTTAATCCACATCATATGCTTTTTTAACCGATCCATGACAAAAACATATGATCCAGCCAAATTGTGGTCTCCCACCCAACCCAGCCCCTTAAATTAAATCCTCATACTTATGCAATGTTAATCAACAACCTTGTAACATAAATCCCCACACCCTCCCCCCCCTCTGCCACCCCTCCCGCCCATGTAACCGATGGCCCATTCTAGAAATACCATCATTTTATTACAAACTTAAAATAATGATCATGATTATTATTATTACTAACCACCCCCCAACCTCTTCACCTTTAATCTAACTACTACTACTACCTTACTGAATCCATACTCGTCCCCTTATCAAACGAGCTGTGTCAGGCAGAATTTTCGGGTGTTTCACCAGATACATAATGGAACTCGGCCCATCTGTCGCCACCATGCTGGAGACCTGAAGTTGCAATCATAGCAGCGCAATATGGATGCCCCATGTCTCTTAATCATGGAACCATTTACGAAAAAACAATTAAAAATAAACTATTATGCTATTCATTATTCCTAGGTGAAATATTCAACGACCCCACTGCTTTGAAAATTATAATTTTTTCAAAGTAAACGCTTCTGGGTGGGAGGAGCCGAGAGACAGGGGCTTGGACAGGCGAAAGCTCGCCTGGCAGCGGACCACCAGCCCATCCCAAGATTAGGCAGCCTCAGAGGCATCCATGCATACCTGCCCCTGCTGTTTCTGTCCCATTTTGCCTCCACGATCCTCCACAGCGTCCACCAATGTCTCCATGTGCAACTTTCAACTCCTATACCCCAGACGCTGGAGCACGAGAGGATATACAGTACATAATCCCCTTATCAAACGAGCTGTGTCAGGCAGAATTCAGTGTTTCACCAAAATACATAGTGGAACTCGGCCCATCTGTCGCAGCCATGCTGGAGACCTGAAGTTTCAATCATAGAAGCAATATGGATGGCCCCATACTGTCACTCTTGATCATGGAAGTCATCTCCATGCTGCCTCCACATGTCGTCCCCTTATCAAACGAGCTGTGTCAGGCTAATTTTTCGTGTTTCACCAGATCGTTATTGGTAACTATGTCGCCACCATGCTGTGTTATCGACTAATATAACCGTCAACCTTTTGTTCACATAGGAAATCATTTCACAGCGCTTCTTGCTCACCTCCTTTGGTTCTCTCTGCCACCCATTGGTTTGAAGCCGAGTCCATTTGGGTATGTCACCATGACACTCTCTAGCCTGCGCTGCTGCCTCTGCATGCCTTCCCTATAGTTCAGGTCAATTATGGATGTTTTAGATGCTATCTAGCCTCATTCGGCACTCTGTCATGGCCCTGTTGTTGCACCTTATTTTGGCATATGGTGCGATTAGGCAGCCTCAGAGGCATCCATGCATGCTGCCCTGCTGTTTCCTGTCCATTTCCGTGGTGTTTACATCATTTTCTGAGGTTTCCAGGTGTTTGGCCAAGCTTTCCCTGTGCAGACCCTTGGTCCCCTTGAAAATGCTTGAGTCTCCCTTGACTTCAATGGGGCTCGTTATTCGAGACGAGCACTCGAGCATCGGGAAAAGTTCGTCTAGAATAACAGCACCCCGAGCATTTTAGTGCCGCTCATCTCTAGTGCAGAACTTTAGGTGCAATTTTTCTCATTTTCATGAAATCCCAAAACTCATTTGAGGGACAACTTAGCTTCCAAGTGACTTTGAAAGGCCTAAATATAGCTAAACCTCATAAATGACCCCACTATAGAAACTTCGACCCTCAACGTTGTAAAACAACTTCTATGAGTCTATTAACCCTTTAAGTGTTTCACATGGGTTAAAACAAAAATGGACCTGCGATTTAGAAACTTTTGAATTTTTTTGGAAAATAAATTAATTTAGGCCAAACTGATGATTTCATAATAAATTAAATATGAAACGCTCTGCACATTTGATCACCAATTTCTCCCGCATGTACTGGTACCCCATACGTGGTGGTAAACTGCTGTATGGGCGCACCCGAGTATAGAATGAAAGAGGCGCCATTCACAGCAGATTTGTATTGTCACATTGTACAGCTAAAAAAAAATTTATTTTTTTGGTAATGTGAACACATGAGGGCTTATTATTTGCGGGATGAATACCATGTAATAGATATATTTTGGGGGTCTTAAGCTTATTCTTGAGATTTTATTAACTATTTCAAGGGGGACACCAAACAAAATCATACTTTTATTTTGGATTTTTAGCCACTTTTTTTACCCTGCTCACCGTAATGTAAAAATATTATTTTATCTTTATTCTCTGGTTCACTACGATTACGGTGATACCATCTTTATATAGTTTTTCTTATCTTTGCTAAATTTTACGAGCACAACCAATATTGGAGGAAATCACTTTTCTTTTTTTTTTACACTTTTTTTTTTACACACGACAACTTTTCGAATTTTGATTCTGGAGTCTTACAGCTTAATGTATTCCCCATAGACAACACCCATTCAATTGTGGCATGGTACTTTTAACTAAACACTTGATCCGTCTTGCGCATGGGCAAAGTGTCCTTCTAACTAGAAAATGTTGGTTCCGTAGCGAGCGACAAAAAGTGTTGGGCTGCGTATGTGCATTAGATGGTTGTGGATGTTACGATATATACCGGCGATATTGAGTACTAGAAATTGAGCAACTAGAAAACTGAATAAGGAAAGGAATGCACATGCCAGTTAAGTTTGTACAAATAATTATAAACTTCAGAATTATTTCCCAGAGCTTCATTTAAACCATTGGGGACCAGACAATGAGTCTATATATCCAGTACATTCTCTTTGGCAGAGTTTGTGTATCTACCATTGCCTGCCGGGATTTGCTCAATAGGAGTGTTGTAACCCGGAGAAACATCATGGTGGTAAATGTGGCTGTGTCTAGGCACACTGTTTTTCATGAAACCGTTGTGACATTACTACGGTGTGTGTTTAGTCTGGTATTTAACTGTTGATAGTGCAGACCGATATATTGTTAGCCCACAAGGCCTTTCTTACTGCCCGCCACATGGAATTCGACGATTCCAACTTTTTCTTGATCTACACACCTTCACGCGTAAACTCACATTGCCAGACACTTAGTCCTCAAAGATAAATACAACCCATGACGAAACGGCCCCTTCATCGGCCAGTCTATTATGGAGTACCCATTGTTGGGACTCAGGAAACAGATACCACCCCTACTATTTCCATCAGTTCACCTGAAGACCCCCTGTTAGAGTGGGAAGTGGATTTGCAGGGACTTGCGAACGTTATATTTAGCTCTTAGTTGACACACACATCTCAAACACCTAAGTGTACAATTTATTAGCGGTTTGATGTGAATTAGGCACAGTCTGCTGATTTTTTTTTTTAACTTTTATTTTTTTTTGATAACTCTATAACTCAAAGTCATCAGGCACAGCACAAAATCCAGTTGTGTGCTGTCAGTGTAGATTAGAAACTAGCCATAGCAATAGGATAGCATTGTTTTGTTTTAAAAAAAAAACACACACAAATAAAACCAAAAAAACCACCAAAAAAATCAAAAAAATTTACAGTTTATACTTTAATTTTGAAAATGTTGAACCCGAGGGCTAGGGGTAGAGGACGAGTGCGTGGACGTGGGCGTCCAACTACTGCAGGGGTCAGAGGCCATGGTCCTGGGCGGGGTGAGACACCACCTGCTGATGAGGGAGCAGGGGAACGCCGCAGAGCTACACTCCCTAGGTTCATGTCTCAAGTTACTGGGACTCGTGGTAGAGCACTGTTGAGGCCAGAACAATGCGAACAGGTGATGTCGTGGATTGCGGACAATGCTTCGAGCCATTTGTCCACCAGTCAGTCTTCCACGCAGTCCACCCATGTCACCGAAATCAGCACTCCTTCAGCTCCTCCACCTCAGCCTCCTTCCCCCCAGTCTGCCCCCTCCCAGCAAAATTTGGCATTTGAAATGGCATACTCTGAGGAACTGTTTACTGGACCCTTTCCAGAGTCACAAATCACTTGTCCGGTTGCTGCTGAGCTCTTTTCCGATGCCCAGGTTTTCCACCGGTCGCAGTCTGTGGGTGATGATGACATTGTTGACGTAGTGGAAGAAGTGTGTAAAGAGGTGTCGGACGATGAGGAGACACGGTTGTCAGACAGTGGTGAAGTTGTTGTCAGGGCAGGAAGTCCGAGGGGGGAGCAGACTGAGGGATCGGAGGATGATGAGGTGACAGACCCAAGCTGGGTTGAGAGGCCGGGTGAACACAGTGCTTCTGAGACGGAGGAGAGTCCTCGACGAGAACAGGTTGGAAGAGGCAGTGGTGGGGCCAGAAGGAGAGGCAGGGCCAGAGCTGGTGCATCAGCGCCAAATGTTTCAAGTAGTCAAGCTCCCGTGGCGAGGGCTAGATTTTCGGAAGTCTGGAGGTTCTTTAAAGAAACACCGGATGAGTCAGGTGCTGATTAACTTTGAGGAGTCAACACAGATGGTCAGTGGCGATGCCGCCATCATCAGCCTCACCATCCCGCTGCTTGGCCTGTTGAAAAACTCTCTGGCCAGCATGAAGTCAGAAGCTTTGCACTCGTCACAAGAGACGGGGGAAGAAGATTCCCTTGTTTATAGCCAAAGCACCCTCAGGTCTGTTTCTCGGCGCATATTGGAGGAGGTGGAGGAGCTTGAGGAGGTGAATGTTAGCGAGACAGAAGAGGGGAGCATTGCTCAGACCTTCACTGTTCAGCCTGTATGGGCAGAAGAAGAGGAGTTGGAGGAGTTGAAGGAGGAGGAGATGGACAGTCAGGCCAGTGAGGGGAGTGAATTCTTGCGAGTTGGTACTCTGGTGCATATGGCAGATTTCATCCTAGGCTGCCTATCCCGTGACCCTCGCGTTCAAAGAATTTATTCCAGCACGATTACTGGATATTCACTCTCCTGGACCCACGGTACAAGCAAAATCTTTCCACTCTCATCCCTGGAGAGGAAAGGAGTGTGAGAATGCATGAATACCAGCAGGCCCTGGTGCACAAACTGAAACAGTATTTCCCTTCTCACAGCGCTAGCGGCAGAGGGACAAGTAGCGAGGGAGAGTAGGCGAGCAGGCAGCTTGTCCAGCACTGCAGGGGTACGCTTTACAAGGCCTTTGCCAGCTTTATGTCACCCCAGCAAGACACTGTCACCTGTCCCCAGTCTCGCCAGAGTAGGGCTGATCTTTACAGAAAGATGGTGAGGGAGTACGTAGCTGACCATACCATCATCCTAAATGATCACACAGCTCCCTACAACTACTGGGTTTCAAAGCTGGACATGTGGCACGAACTGGCGCAGTACGCCTTGGAGGTTCTTGCCTGCCCTGCCGCTAGTGTGTTGTCTAAGCGGGTTTTCAGTGCAGCTGGTGGCATCATCACTGATAAGTGTACACACCTGTCGACTGACAGCGCTGACAGGCTGACGCTTATCAAGATGAATAAAGCCTGGATTTCTCAGGATTTCCATTCTCCACCAGGACATCACAACCAAATAGATAGTCAATAAACAGGCAAGAATTCAAAACCAGAAGTCAGAAAGCAAATTACAGAGAGCTAGACACCACAGCAAGATAGCAGTTTGACCAGCAAGGAGTCAAAGCACCCTGGACACTTATAGGGAACTCAGCCCTGCCACAGGTGGAAGAGCAAATCAATTAAGATCACAGTGATTCCTCTTGCAAAAGACAACTCTGTGAGGAGAGTGGCAGACATCATGTCAAACAGCATAGGACCTAGTTCACACTGCTGAAAGATGATAAATTCAGTGTCTCCTAATCCTAACAGCACGGTTAGAGGAGACAGCAGGCGCAGACGTGACACCTACACTGCGTTTTGCCAAGTGACTAGGCTCATTTTGGGGCGGGTTAGCCGTTTTATTCCTGTCTGATTGATTGACAGGTTGATTATTCAATCAGATGTTTTTGATACCAAAGATTTATTAAACTTATTAAAATCTTACATAGATACTTGGTTAGAAAGTGTTTATAAAAGACCTGAAGTGACACATGGCTCCATATAGTAGGATTAAACATGGATAATAGGTATAATAATGTTGGCGAGATCTGTTAAGCTTATATAAAAAGTGTTGTTTGATGAACTAAAAAATAAATAATTCCAATGGAGACAGAAAACATGAGTTAAAAGGGTGGGACTAAGAATTACCAGGGGAGGACAGAGAGAATCCTATTATATGGTTTTAGAGAAAACATCCAAAATTAAAGGAATCGTGTAGATCCATTCACTCTCTGATTTCAGAAGACTATTGCCTAGGTCAACAACTCTTATATCCAGTTTGATGTGTTCGATTGCCCACCCAGTTAAGCCCATAACGATGTGCGTTGTAATAGTACAGATGAGCCCTACTCCATAGCCAGTAAGTCTTTGCGCAGATTGCCCTTTTGGGATTCCAAGAATTGTTCTCTTTAACCCTTATCACCGACACTAGTTTTCAGGTCAATGCCTGTGTCAGGATAATTGGTTTAAACTTCGGAACACTACTTTAACTTACATATCCAGGTGATTTTTGATAATGTTTCTCGTGGACGCATTAACATGTTAGTTTGTAAATTTAAGGATAAGTTTTGTTGCTTCGGTCTGAAAAAAATGTGAAAATTTGGCAAAGTTCGTAAGAATTCTCCATTCTCAAGTTTGAAATGTTCTGCTTTCAGACAGGAAGTAAAACTACCAAAAAGCATGATAATTAACATTTATGGAATGTCCACTTTATTTGAGATGATATTTTATGCATCCAGTCATTTTAATAAGATTTATGAGGTGCAGAATAGAGATGAGCGAACACACTCGTGCAGCTTAATGCTCGTTCGAGCATTAGCGTACTCGTAACTGCTCGTTGCTCGGACGAATACTCGCCAGCTCGAGAAAAGGCATCTCCCGCCATTTGATTTTGGCGGCCAGAAACAGAGCAATCCCAAGCCAGAGACTCTGCACCTCCACCAGCATGATGTGGTACCCTACACGTCGATGCAGTTGGTTGCTGGCCTGATGGTGACCCTGGATAGACTAGCCCCTGCCCGTGCTGCTCGCATCATTCTATGTCTGGATGCCGTTAGGGAGAGAGCTCTGCAGGGATAGCGTTAGGGTGTTATATTAGCTTACTCTTAGGCAGAGTGAGTTTACAAGAACCCAACAGCCCTTCATAGCTAGAATAGTGTTTATTTTTTTTTTTTTGTTTGCTTTGTGGCTGGGCTTGCTGGACTAGTAGTGCATCAGTACCATATTGTAAGGGATTTGCAGGGAGCTTGCGAACGTTATATTTAGCTCTTAGTGACACACACATCTCAAACACCTAAGTGGGACAATTTATTAGCGGTTGATGAATTAGGCACAGTCTGCTGATTTTTTTTTTTACTTTATTTTTTTTTTTATAACTCACAAGTCATCAGGCACAGCACAAATCCAGTTTTGCTGTCAGTTTAGATTAGAAACTAGCCATAGCAATAGGATAGCATTGTTTTGTTTTAAAAAAAAAAACACACCAAATAAACCAAAAAACCACCACAAAAAAATCAAAAAAATTTCAGTTTATACTTAATTTTGAAAATGTTGAACCCAGGCTAGGGGTTAGAGGACGAGTGCGTGGACGGGGGCGTCCAACTACTGCAGGGGTCAGAGCCCATGGTCCTGGGCGGGTGAGACCCACTGTTGATGAGGGAGCAGGGGAACGCCGCAGAGCTACACTCCCTAGTTCATGTCTCAAGTTACTGGGACTCGTGGTTAGAGCACTGTTAGGCCAACAATGCGAACAGGTGATGTCGTGATTGCGACAATCGTCTCTAGCCATTTTTCCACCAGTCGTCTTCCCGCAGTCCAACCCATGTCACCGAAATCAGCACTCCTTCAGCTCTCCACCTCAGCCTCCTTCCCCCTAGTTTCGCCCCCCGCCACAAATTTGGCATTTGAAACGCATACTCTAGGAACTGTTTACTGGACCCCTTCCAGAGTCACAATCACTGTCCGTTTGCTGTGAGCTCTTTTCCATGCCCAGGTTTTCCACCGGTCGCAGTTCGTGGTGTTGATGACATTGTTGACGTAGTGGAAGAAGTGTGTAAAGTATGTCGGACGATGAGGACACGTTGTCAGACATTGGTGAAGTTGTGGTCAGGGCAGAAGTCCGAGGGGGGAGCAGACTGGGATCGGAGGATGATGAGTGACAGACCCAAGCTGGTTGAAAGGCCGGGTGACCAAGTGCTTCTGAGACGAGGAGAGTCCTCGACGAAAACAGGTTGGAAGGCAGTGGTGGGGCCAGAAGAGCAAGGGCCAGAGCTGGTGCATCAGCGCCAAATGTTTCAAGTAGTCAAGCTCCCGTGGCGAGGGCTAGATTTTCGGAAGTCTGGAGGTTCTTTAAAGAAACACCGATGAGCGACGCGTGGTGTGCAACCTGTGCCACACCAAATCAGCAGGGGTTCCACCACTACTAGCTTAACTACCACCAGTATGCGCAGGCATCTGAATGAAACACCCCACTCAATGGCCCAAAGCCCGTTCACCTCCGGCGGGCACACCATCTCCCTTCCCTGTGTCAATCTGCTGCCTCTGCTAGTCAGCCCCTGCTCATGACCCCGCCCAAACACCTCCCATGCAAAAACCACATCTTCGCCTCCAAGCATCCAGCAATGTCTCCATGCGCAGCGTTCAGCTCTCCATACCCCGACGCTGGAGCGCAAAAGGAGTATAGTGCAACCCACCCACACGCCAAGCCCTCAACGTCCACATCTCCAGATTACTTAGCCTGAGAGGCGCCCTAGAGGCTGGTAGAGACCGAGGCCTTCGCAACCTCATGGTGGCGGCCGCCCCTCGGTATTCGGTCCCCAGCCGCCAATACTTTTCCCATGTGCCGTCCAGCCCTGCACCAGCACGTTCAGACAACATCATCCGTGCCCTGACCAAGCCGTTTCTGACAAGGTCAACCTGGCCACGGACACGTGGACGAGTGCTGCCGGGCAGGGTACTAATATCGCTGACGCACATTGGGTTAACTTGGTGGAGGCTGGACCGAGTTCTGACCCCGCTGGTTCATATACTGCCGACGCCGAGGTTGCGGGGCCTACCTCGGTCCAGGTCTCTCAGGCCTACTATGCCTCTCCTCCTCCCCTCCCCCTCCACCTCCTCCTCCCGAATTACCATCCGTGGGCATGGCGTCATCAGTCGTTACTCTAGGCACAGTAGCAGCGCCGTCGCTAACAACAGCAGGCGGTGCTCAACCTGCTGAGCCTAGGCGATAAAAGGCACACCGCCCAAGAGCTATTACAGGGCATCACGGTGCAGACTGATCTGTGGCTGAACCGCTGAACCTGAAGCCAGGTATGGTTGTGTGTGACACGGCCGTAACCGGGTGGCAGCTCTGCAACTCGCAGACTGACACATGTCCATGTGCCAGGAGGAAGGAGGAGAGATGTTGGCGAGACAGAAGAGGGGAGCATTGTTCAGTCCTTCACTGTTCAGCGTGTATGGCAGAGAGAGGAGGAGTTGGAGAGGAGGAAATGGAGAGTCAGGCCAGTGAGGGGAGTGAATTCTTGCACGTTGGTACTCTGCGCATATGGCAGATTTCATGCTAGCCTGCCTATCCCGTGACCCTCGCGTTTCAAAGAATTGTTCCAGCACCGATTACTGGGTATTCACTCTCCTGGACCCAAGGTACAAGCAAAATCTTTCCACTCTCATCCCTGGAGAGGAAAGGAGTGTAAGACCAAGGCCTTTGCCAGTTTATGTCACCCCAGCAAGACACTGTCACCTGTCCCCAGTCTCGGCAGAGTAGGGCTGACTTTACAAAAGATGGTGAGAGAGTACGTAGCTGACATACCATCGTCCTAAAAGATCACACAGCTCCCTACAAACTACTGGGTTTCAAAGCTGGACATGTGGCACGAACTGGCCCTGTACGCCTTGGATGTTCTTGCCTGCCCTACCGCTAGCGTGTTGTCCGAGCGGGTTTTCAGTGCAGCTGGTGGCATCATCACCGTAGCTGACCACCTGTCGACTGACAGCGCTGACAGGCTGACGCTTATCAAGATGAATAAAGCCGATTTCTCAGGATTTCATTCTCCACCAGGTGACGGAAGCTCAACCATAATTTATGCACTCCTCTCCTCCTCATTTCCTCCTTCCCCTCCTCTTGTACACTAAAGCAGAGGAAACTGGCTATTTTTGCCAGGGCCAACTGGCTCTACTATGTACTCTATATTAATTTTTCTGGAGGGCCACCTACCTGCTCCTCTGGTTTGAAAACTTTTTTGGACTGCCACATACTGCACTATGCAATTAAATTGTCTCCTATACCACGGACACGTGGACGAGTGCTGCCGGGCAGGGCCACTATATATCGCTGACGGCACATTGGGTTAACTTGGTGGAGGCTGGGACCGAGTCTGACCCTGGGGCTGCTCATATACTGCCGACGCCGAGGATTGCGGGGCCTACCTCGGTCCAGGTGTTTCAGGCCTACTATGCCTCCTCCTCCTCCCACCCCTCCTCCACCTCCTCCTCCGAACTACCATCCGTGGGCACGGCGCCATCAGTCGGTAGCTCTAGGCACAGCAGCAGTGCCGTCGCTAAGCGACAGCAGGCGGTGCTCAAACTGCTGAGCCTAGGCGACAAAAGGCACACCGCCCAAGAGCTATTACAGGGCATCACGGCGCAGACTGATCTGTGGCTGGCACCGCTGAACCTCAAGCCGGGAATGGTTGTGTGTGACAACGGCCGTAACCTGGTGGCGGCTCTGCAACTCGGCAGACTGACACATGTGCCATGCCTGGCCCATGTGTTAAATCTGATAGTGCAGCGTTTCCTCAAGACATACCCCAATCTGTCTGATTTGCTCACGAAGGTGCGCCGCATCTGTGCGCATTTCAGGAAGTCCAGCCCAGATGCTGCCACTCTCAGGGCAGCGCAGCGCCGCCTCCAACTGCCCGCTCACCGACTGTTGTGCGACGTGCCCACGAGGTGGAATTCAACACTGACCATGTTATCTAGAGTTTACCAGCAGCGCAGAGCGATTGTAGACTGCCAGATGTCAACTTCCACCAGAACTGGTAGTCAGGTCAGTCAGCTTCCTCAAGTCTACAATGAGGAGTGGACGTGGATGTCTGATATCTGTCAGGTGCTGAGTAACTTTGAGGAGTCAACACAGATGGTCAGTGGCGATGCCGCCATCATCAGCCTCACCATCCCGCTGCTTGGCCTGTTGAAAAACTCTCTGGTCAGCATGAAGTCGGAAGCTTTGCGCTCGTCACAAGAGACGGGGGAAGAATATTCCCTTGTTGATAGCCAAAGCACCCTGAGGTCTGTTTCTCAGCGCATATCGGAGGAGGTGGAGGTGGAGGAGGATGAGGAGGAAGAGGAGGAGAATGTTGGCGAGACACAAGAGGGGACCATTGTTGAGTCCTTCACTGTTCAGCGTGTATGGGCAGAAGAAGAGGAGTTGGAGGAGTTGGAGGAGGAGGAAATGGACAGTCAGGCCAGTGAGGGGAGTGAATTCTTACGCGTTGGTACTCTGGCGCATATGGCAGATTTCATGCTAGGCTGCCTATCCCGTGACCCTCGCGTTCAAAGAATTTATTCCAGCACCGATTACTGGGTATTCACTCTCCTGGACCCACGGTACAAGCAAAATCTTTCCACTCTCATCCCTGGAGAGGAAAGGAGTGTGAGAATGCATGAATACCAGCAGGCCCTGGTGCACAAGCTGAAACAGTATTTCCCTTCTGACAGCGCTAGCGGCAGAGTGCGTAGTTCTGCGGGACAAGTAGCGAGGGAGAGTAGGCGAGCAGGCAGCTTGTCCAGCACTGGCAAGGGTACGCTTTACAAGGCTTTTGCCAGCTTTATGTCACCCCAGCAAGACACTGTCACCTGTCCCCAGTCTCGGCAGAGTAGGGCTGATCTTTACAGAAAGATGGTGAGGGAGTACGTAGCTGACCATACCATCGTCCTAAATGATCACACAGCTCCCTACAACTACTGGGTTTCAAAGCTGGACATGTGGCACGAACTGGCGCTGTACGCCTTGGAGGTTCTTGCCTGCCCTGCCGCTAGCGTCTTGTCCGAGCGGGTTTTCAGTGCAGCTGGTGGCATCATCACCGATAAGCGTACACGCCTGTCGACTGACAGCGCTGACAGGCTGACGCTTATTAAGATGAATAAAGCCTGGATTTCTCATAATTTCCAATCTCCACCAGGTGAAGGAAGCTCAACCTGAATAATTTATGCACTCCTCCTCCTCATTTTCCTCCTTCTCCTCCTCTTTGTACACTAAAGCAGAGGAAACTGGCTATTTTTTGACAGGGCCCACTGGCTCTAGCTATAGTACTTTATGCATTTAATTTTTCTGGAGGGCCACCTACCCGGTCCTCTGTTTTAAACAATTTTTGGGAGTGCCACATACAGGCACTCAATCTATTAAATTTTTCTGGAGGGCCACCTACCTGCTCCTCTGGTTTGAAAACTTTTTTGGACTGCCACATACAGGCACTATCCAAATTAAATTGTCTCCATAGCACGCTGGCAACGAATCAATATCAATTTTCTGATAGGGCACCTACCGCTTGGCCTGCTGTTTTGGAAACTTTTTATCGTTGGACTGCCCAGCCATGACAGGCACTCTCTATCGTCATTACACATGAGGGCCTCCATACCTGCTGCTACTGTTGAAATCTTTTTTGGACTGCACATATCGCACCTCAATCTATTCCTTAACGGAGGGCGCACCTGACCTCTCCCCTCTGTTTGAAAAAATTTTTGACTGCAAATACAGCACTCATCTATTTTCATTTGTTTTCTTTGGGCCCACCCTTTAACCCTACACTTCTCTCTGTTTGACAAACTTTTTGAGCTGCCACATACAGGCCATACGCCAAATTAATGTGTCTCCATACAGCCCTCGGCAGCACGTTGTCCACTCATGCGAACCCGGAACTCTTCGAGAACGAGGGTCGTTGTCAGGCGAGTAAATGTTGGGTCTGTTTTTATCATGGATCTCCAGGCAGCAAGTTTTTAATCTTGTCGCCACCTACCCGTGGTTCCTGCGTGTGTTTCCAGCAGAAATATTACCGGCAAACTTGTATCATTTAAACGGAGCATATGATTTCAGCAGCTTCTTGGGGCGTCATATCTGTTACATCCTCACTCATCTCCCGGCATATGCTACTTATTGAAGAACGCACTACTAGCCTTGATCTTATAGCAAAAGGTGTTCTTAGAAGTGCTGTATTGGGAGTAGCCTAGAGACAGTGGGCTGTGGCGAAAGGCTCACGCTGGACGTCGGAGCGCCAGCTCCATGCTGCATCATGGCGCTTCTTTTGCGCATCTGTTTACATTCCGCGCTCACCCGGCAATCCCAAACTTATAAGAACGCTACTGAACGTTGATACTTATACAAGAAGGTCTTTTGAAGTGCTGTTTGGAGTAGCCTGAACTAGGGGCTTGGGATTGGCGAAACGTCGGCGCTGTCAGCGAGCTCCTACTAAGACTCATGGCCAAGCAATCGCCACTAACTAGTTTTTTATAGATATGCCTGGCTAGCACTTATCTACGATAACTATGTTCACATGCCTCGCATACATGGTCCCCTTATTCAAACGAGCGTTCAGGGCATGATATTTGGTGTTTTTCATGGCGTTCCAAGTAACTTGTCGCCAACCGCCCACAGTCTGAGTGGCAGGGGTTCTACGGCTATCGGTAGTGCCCCGTCCTAGCTCGGGAGGAGCAGCTTCGGGTGTAAATCGGCACTATATAGTATATCTGCAAACTTTATCCCTGTACGGGATACTATTTGTAGCGCTCTTGGCTCACTTACCTCTCTTTGTCTGTTCTCTGTGCCTCGATCTTAGGCACGCCTTTGTTTGAAGCCTGAGTTCTACATAGAGTATGTCGGGCCCGCCATGCCACTACTCCTAGATGCGCTGACCGCTGCTGCCTATCGCTGGCTTTGGTCTGTGCCTGGCGCTGGGACCTCATAGTGTCAGGGTACAATTATTGGGATGTTTCCATGGCTATCTAGGCTCTCATTCGGCACTCTGTCATGGCCTGTGTTGCCCAAGTTTGATAATGGTGTCGATTATGCAGCTCCAGAGGCTATCCATCATGCTGGCCCTGCTGTTTATCCTGTCGGATTCCGTGTGTTTCATAATGCTTCTGAGGTTTCCAGGTGATGGTTGAGGGGCTCAGCGTCCCTTTGCAGGTGTGAGCTGCTTGGTGCTCCGACGATTGAAAAATGCGTCTGCGAGTCTCCTCCATTGACTTTTGCGTGGAAAAGATAAGGTGCGCAGTTATTTTCGAGAGCGAGCATCCTTTCTAGCATGGCTGGATAGAGTATTTTGTCTCGCATAAAATGCTTAGTACCACGAGCAATTTTAGGGATGCTCGCTTCATCTCTATCGGCAGTTTATTATGGTATGCTGCAGAAAGCTACGTTTGTAGTTCTTTATGGTACAATATAAATGGTACTGATATATAATATGATTGATTTGATTTTGCTCGGACAGAGTGTGAGGTTCTGGTTCCCAAGCAACAGGTCAACTAGCTGGAGTAGTAGTGTTCGCATGACTTTTGCTACCACCTGAGTGGGAAGCGGTGGAACAATGAGAGACTACAGTAGAAGAGTGATTTGGCAAGACGCACAGCAGCATAGTGAGGACTGCTAAGGCAGCGTAACTAGTTATAGTTATATGTCTAATATTTAATTTAATGCATAGCTATATCTTCATCATGGGTCTAATATAATAGTGATGTTTGTGTAAATAAATTTGAGTATTATTATGTCGTTGGTTATTTATTGCTTGTATATATTATTTATTGTGGGCATACCCACATTGGTATCATAGTTGCGGTTGCTGGAATTATCTATTTGTGTTAGGCGCTATCATTGCTTTTGGTATACTGGAGGCAGGCCTCACGTATATTCACGGATGGGATCATCTTTTTTGCTCATTTGTCATGGAGGCTATATCTTCATTGGCCTGGGGGGTCCTGATTGTGCGATGTTTCCATATTTCTAGCCAGTTTTTGGTAGTCGTTCATTTTAGTTTCCTGTTTATTCTACTCACCGTTGTTAATGCCCTGTCGTTTCCCTCGGGTAATTTTGTCACACTTGGCAGGGGGGCCACAATTTTTGTCGTGTCTACGTAGGGCACGTATTCATGCCTGGATTCCCAGGCCGCGCTTTACACTGTAACGATGCGATGTATTAGTCAGGCAGATATCTGCTGTGATATATAAAGTTGGACACCCTCCTCTGTATTGAGAAGGGTTGTCAGGGCGGAAAGCTAGCTGACGTGTCCACTCAGGTATGAGTACCTGGACAGAAAGCACAGCTTATTTCAAAGCGTTATTCAGCAGATTAGTGTCAAGGCTCGAAGTGTTATTGGTAGGGTATCTCTTGCCACAGGAATGTTTAGTTCTTTGCAGTTTGCCCTTTTAGTTTATCTCAGTCTAGTGGTATTAGTATGGATCCAAGTCATGTTGGATTTCTCAGCTGTCGGGGCTTGAGTTCCACTGAATACTTGGTCGCGTGCCTATTTCGTCATGCCGTGTGTGGCTTCGGACATGCTATCTGATTCCTGTATTTAAGACTAACCTGGGTTCTGTCACAGGCTCGTGCAGTAGCCTGCTAGGCCACTCTCCTCTTTAGTGTATTTGCTGACCATTTGCTCAAGATGGAGTCTCAGTCTCGAAGTTCTGCTTTGTGATCTGAGGTCCATGTGCATGTTCCTGCCGCGACATGTATGGGGTATTGACTTATTTCATCTTTCCTTAGCCCTCGGCCCTAGATTAGGATGGTAGCATTCCAGGCTTGGCTTACAATACTCAGCAAGTTAAATATCCCGTATCATCACGAAAATAACATTTGGCACTGTAAGCTGGCTTCAGCTACCATGGCAGTGTGACATAGCAGCTGCTAATTACAAGTATATGTAATCCAGTTACATAGAACTTCTTAGATTAGGTGTCTGAGTTATCCCTGAACACTGCGGGACATGAGATGGGGTGCTATCTCCACTTACACCTTTCATAGTGTTGGCTTAGGGTTTTTTGCCAGGGGTTCACTCAAAAAGGGTTTATTGTAATATCCTGTATTGCGAATAATTGTGTCGTATATACTCCTTTAACGTGTGTAGTTATCCTGTACTGTCATAGCTCTGGCACTCTGTGACGGGCGTCGTATGCAGACGGTCACTGATGCATGTAGTTTCTGCCTCGTACTCGTTTACTATGTCGACTTGTAGGTATATATTGTGTCCTTCACTAACTGTTGTGACCTTGCTGTTTATTATAATTGTTCTCTGGTTTTTTTACATCTCTGGTAGTTAATTTATCTCCCGTATTCTCTGTGGTAGATATGTATGTACTCATTGCATGCTCTTCTGTTTTAATCTTTCCTGTGGATGTGCCGATCTACTTGTGTTGTATTATCTCTGTAGCTTGTTACCTCATCTGGTGTTGTATTTTATTCGTGTACTGTGGAGCGCTAGTATTGTCATTTGACTATTTTCAGTGCGAGTCAACACGTTTAAAGTGTTATTCTGGTCAAATTTTATTGCTTGCTATGCTTAGATAAGTACTTTCGCTAGGCGGCAAACTTCAAATAAGCTTTCTATAATCTGAATGCTCACCAACTTCTATATACTAGATGTTAGCTTCTCCATTGCTTCCAAGCTAAGTCATACGAGTGCTGTTACACATGGTGCACGGACAAGTCGGCGGTGCAATTGGCTTGCATTATGTCCAGGATGAGTAGTCATGAGCTGATGTTTGTTTCTATGAGCCGTGGTGCTCAGCGCTGATCGGATTCATGGCTCGTAAGTTCACATGGTCAAGTAAATTATGTCTGTCTGAATAACCAATGAAATCGGCCCTCTTGTCTAATAGGTACATCTCAAGGCATATTATCGCACTTAAATTTCCAAGAAAATATGTCTAGTGGTTCGAGGCAGCGCTTTGCTGACATCTGTTCGGTAATTATCAATGTTATTATGGGGTTGCTCCGTCAGCTTCGGATGAGCAGTTGTCTCGTGCTACAGAACTTCCAAAGATGCAGCATCGAAGAGGAGATGAGCGCTACAGCACCGTTACGTTCCTCTTTCGCGAGGATAGACTGTCTATAATGAGTACTTTGGGTATACATGCGTGCTATTGCGGTGCATGACCTTCCTTAAGGCTAAATTCGCGAATTATTTCTGCGATTTAGTAGATTTCTACCTGACGAATCGATACGATGCGACTGCAAGTGCTTTATGGTTCCAGTGTCATGTTAGTGGCTTATCATATGGAATGAGTTTCTATTTCTGGAAGTCCGTTTGAAAGCAGTCAACCCGGTTGGCATGTGGGCTCTTCTTCAGTGCTTTATAGATGCTATCTAGTCGGCATTGCAGTGGATTGATACTAAGAAGTAGCTGATTGGAAGAATTGGTTTAGGCGCAGGTTACACTGTGTCAATAATATTGCCAAGCTTGGACAATGATCTCACTTTACTGTTGTATTTGAGGGAATTTCCCGTCCCTCTTTTGCAAGAATAAATAGATATATAAATTTTTTAAGACTAATTGGCAGACTTGGTGTTTTATTTGTAGATTCAAGCTCCGTTATTAAATGGCTGAATCCGATCCGGCTACAGTTGGCACTGGGCTGGCCACGCTGCGATCGCTAGGCTTAGAGTGATGAGAGGATTAATCGCATCCAACTAGGTCTTAGAAAGCCACGAGCAATCCAATTAAGAATTGGACCGCAACGAATAGTAATATATCGATCATCCTGTATAATCGTGAGCTGCCAGTAATTGTGAGTAATAAGCGTTATCAAGTTATTCCTGATCTATGTAGCTCTACTCTTGCTTGCGTAATGGCATGTTGAAATGTTGGACTAGAGGATGCCTACCGCGATCATGCTTGCCATTATTATTGACAAATAGCATACACTTGACTTATACTAGCCTTATTTATATATTAACGATCCAATTAGCTTTATTATTATTATGCGCAGCCAGCCTATTCGCAAGCAGGCTGCATCCAGAGCTTTGCCTTAATCAGATCGCCTGTCATCGCTAATGGGGGTCTCAGCAATCTATCTAACTCTACGCAGTAGGCTTTATGAATAGTGTGGAGAATATCCGGAGAGACGGCAGGTACCATCGCACAACCACATGCGAGAGCAACATCGACTCGCATGACTAGCGCAAATGTTGAACCCTGCGGAGTTTCCTAAGTGCACCCTTCCCGCATGCGCATAAGTTAGTATGTCGCGTGGTCGGTAAGTGACTACTCAGAGCGCACGCACCGACCACGGCAGTATGGAACTCGCGCGACCGGTTATGTTCTGCGGCTCTAGCGTGTTCGTCAGGTCGGCAGCACCTGTTAACGAGGACGAGTTATACTCCTCGATGTGGGGCTATAGTCTCAGCTGAGCAGCCCCTGTCTGCGTGACACCAGTCGAACCCACATGAGCTCTCGCACGAGTCAGCGTGTGTACCCTCACGCGCATATACAAACATGAACATGTAGTAACGGTTTATTTGTCGCGCATTCCATGCGTATGCTGTATTTGGGACCAACTGCTACTTGTATAGCTTTATCTACGAGCAGTGATCAAATGATCTTTATTCAATATCCCTAAGTCTTGCAACCCTGTAACATTCTCCCAATTTGGCATTACTCCAAACTAAGAATATGTTTAGTAACACAGATCAAGTTTTTAAATATCAATAGAAAATATCAGTTCTAGGTGTTTGCAATGTGTCCGACGGTCATAGGGGGGTGCGCGTATTATTATCATTCTCCATTTTCCCTATGAGGCGGAATACGTTAGGGACCCTCATATTGCTGAGGGTCCTCGTACCAGTTTTATCTGGAGGGCCCAGATGTCTTCTTCTGTGCTTTGGCCTGGACACTGTCCCTTACCACGACTCATTGTGGCCCCGCATTTTCGTAGTGAATTTCGCAACTCTTTCTAATGGTAGGTACTTGATTGTCCAAAGTAAGAGTTAAAGTATGTGACCTCTTATGGTATCTCACTACTGAAGTAGACACGTTACAATTTATTTAGGAATTGTCGCACTTATCTGTAATATTTTCGCCGATCACCGGACCTCTATACGGGCTACACATGCACAATCAATCACGCATCCAGTGGAGCCATTATTCAACATTTATTTACGTAAATTAATACTCTGTAAGCAACTGATGTTAGGTAGTTATACTTGATCAGTTGAGGTCTGATAGGACCATTTATTCCAGTCAAGTCCGCGACACTACGACCTTTTAATTTGTCATTGGCGTTAGTATGTTTAAGTTTCTATCTCCCTCCATCAGGCCTATCGGAATGTTGGTATTGGCGATCGTGTTCTTATATTCCTCCTCGAAGGTTTTTATTTATTTATTTATAATATAATTTTTTAACTATTCCACGTGGCGTCTAGTGTCGTGTGCTGGAGCCCTGTGTGTACTTCTGGCTGTATTGAGTGTGTTAGGATCACATTGCTGAGGTTCCTTTGCCTGGCATGCCAGTAAACAGGCTTCTAATCAGAGGGCTGTACATGTGTTCTACAGTGTCACTAACTTGATGGCTCTTACCTATAACAGCTACACTCACCACGGGCATTACATACCCCGGGCACACATGACTGTGCACGGCGACTTCGCAGGAATAATTACAATATTTCGATCATTGCATTCATTGCACTGTGTCAATTGGTAAGGCTATTCGTTGCCCTGACCTCAGTATACGTTCAAATGCTATTATGTGTGCACCATGTGTATTCCTTGCATAACGCACATGTGTACTTACACATACACCACTGTTTGACAACACATGTATAGTTTCTTCCAAGTTATTGTTGCCATCGTCAACAATGTATGCTGGCAGTGTTCGTGGGATTTTTTTTTGCCTCTCTGGATTTTTATACACTGAGGCATTTTTCTCCTCCACTGCATTCTGACACATTTAGTCATTATTTCTGTTCATTGCTTAGTCTAACCAGTTCCGTTTTCGTTAGAATGGGTCGGTTGTGGGGGAGGGCTGTTTGGGGGGTTGGCTATGGGTGTGGGGGGGTGGGGATG
The DNA here is from genome assembly GCA_019512145.1 of Engystomops pustulosus. NCBI lineage: Eukaryota > Metazoa > Chordata > Amphibia > Anura > Leptodactylidae > Engystomops > Engystomops pustulosus. The sequence goes on along the minus strand of WNYA01000224.1, from coordinate 64,657 downwards.
GTCGGGGGTGTTTTTTTGCTCTAGTCTTAAGGAGGACGTTCTGTGCAGGTCCTGATATCGGGGAGGTTAGGATTTTCTACTTGTGGAGGGGGGGGGGGGGGGTTGGGATCGTAGTTTACTGTGTTTTACTGCTATTACTTGTCTTCTTGGCTCGTTGTTGTTGGGTGGGATGTCCCGTATCTTTTTGTGGGTATTTCTCGCGGTGGCTTGCATGTGGATTCGGAGCCTAACTTTTAATTTGTAAAAACAACATTGTAAATCAAACAATGTAGAATGTAAATACAAACATGGGGCTCGGGACACAGGTTGATACTCCAGATTTATCATTTTAACTGTGAACAATCACATTGTTAAAGTACCCGCAAATGAAGTAATAAGACATGTAGGGCAGGATTTTGGCGGCTCAAGCATTTAGCATTGCATGACTGACTTATTCGTTTTTGAATATGTAGCTCGGTCCTTATCTCTTACTGTTCTATATTTATCCCGCGTTGAATATGTGAGTGTGAAGAACAATTCAGCATTGAAGTATATCTTGCCAGTGTATTGCTTTGTTGAGGTACAGGTCACAGATAACAATTCAATGGTATTCGTTCATCTTTCGATCATCAGGGTTAATTACAAAATACGCTTCTTCGTTGGATTTTCTATTGCGTCAAATACTAAACACCTTTTGTTATCGAGTCATCATTGTAAGTAGGCACCTTTGTCTGATTCATTGCTATTTCATGTTGATAATTCACCCTTGTCTCTTACTCATTCCATGCATATATCTCATCGTCTTATTGGCGACTCACTATTATTACATTGATATACACCTATGTATAGACTAAATCCTAGGTTGAATACTGACTGGGGTTCTTATCAGGGGCAGCTGATGAGACACTTTTTTCAGTTTCTGTTTCACATTATCGTTTAGTACTGTATATATATTTGGGGTTGCGGGTGATGACGGTTGAGCATATGCGTTACTATTTGTTTATGATATCAGTCTGTCAATAGTTTCGCGATTACACACAAGGTGTCTTTTCATTTTCAACAGTCTTATTTATAGTCACACTTCTTCTTTTCATTCACGATATCTTTAGCACATCTTGCTTTTTATTTGTCACTGCCATTTTGGGGGTGGACATTTATATCATAGCTACTGTAACGGCTTTTAGCCATTGATCATTTCATGTGTATACACGTCCCTCTTGTGTATTCTGACTCTATCACTTTGTAATCACATCCTAAACTCTTTCTTTAGGTGTCATCACAGTCTTTATACTTCAATATTGAATCAGCCTTTTATTATTTCTATTCATTCTTGTTTATACACAAGTATTTTTGTCTTTCTATTTCTATTCCGATTGACTACACTTTCCCTTTTTATCAATCACTATTACCCACAGTCTGTTTACTTCATCACCCTTATACATCATCTAGTTGCTTTGCTATGATCATATGTGTGAGTGACATACAGTGCATCATCTATCTACTCTGGTTGTGTAGGTTACATAGTCTTTGCAATTCCCTAAACTTTATTCTATGGAATGATACGAATCTGTGAGGTCATGTGTGATCGTACCCTGGAGTTGTTAAGGCGAACGAATACCAAAAACAATTAACATAAAAAAATAAAAAGAAAAAGTACATTCTTGAATTGCTATTCTTTTCGCACGACTACTGCATTGGTAAACATCCTTCAAATCTATTCGTCTACTCGTTTGCCTCTACTGGTTCAGTGTTTTCTTCTAAGACTGGATCTGAGTGTTGTCACTGTGTATCATACAGTGTTTGTATCGTATGGGCTTCACTGCTGCTATCATCATATCGCTGTAACTTGACTCCGGTTTGGAGAGTGAATATTACTCAGGCGAATGTAGTGGCTTTAGCTGAAGATAGAGCCATGATGATTGTGTTTGGCACGGCCTTGAGATGCCTGAGTGTGCGGGCTATGTAGCAATCGGAGAGCGCTAGGTCTATCTATCGGAGAGACATTAACTTGATCTCATTAGAATAAAACACATGATCCAGAAGGCGTGTTCAGTGTGCTGCTCTTTCGACAAATAATCTCGTGAGTCTCCATTTGAGTTCGAGTTGGGGTCCTTCGGTTATGTCGGGGGGACAGGAGTCAGCGTCGAGCATGTCTAAGATTGAATATTAGTTAGTGCTGGACCTACGGACCTGTTAGCAGATGTTCATTCTGCTCAGCATTCAGTTCAGTGCACAATATGCGGGCGTCGAATGGGTCTGTCTATTCAAGCATCCACCCATCTCTTCTACCGCTCCTTTCATCTTCCGTGGCGCCTATAGACAACATTTATATAGCGCATGCTGGATACGGTACATCGTACACGACGAAGTAGTAATACTTTGTGTTCTTAAGAGACGTTGGCATTTTTCGGGTTTATCTAACAGATTTGCTTGAAATCCTCCTAGGGTTGATTGAAGAAAATTGGGTAAGGTGACCTTAGTGTCAGGACACACAGAAATTTTCAACCTCTGGTCTGATCTTTACTTCTCTAAGTTCTCGTTGGCTCCTTTTGAGCTGAATTGAATGGCTCTAAACGAGCGCTTTATACAGCTGCGACAGGAGGTGTTTGTTTGCTTACTGTAGGAGGCGGTCTCTTGTTCATTGATCCTGGTAGGCAGATATGGCAACAAAACTTATTGCAACTGTGTGAGTAGTCAACTTCTACAATCTTGAGAGGCAGTAATTCTAGCTGTGCATTCATGAGCAATCAGATAAGCTTCTCCGGATACTAATTTGATTTGAGGTACGTTGAGTGTTGAGCCCACCTTATTCTGGGGAATTGTTTGTCATTTTTGGTCTAGCTTGTCATTATAGACTGTAATGGAGTTTGTGTTAGAGAGGAAAGGGGATCCAATAGTTGAAAATTAGCTTCATTCGTTACGATGCCAATTCTCATCGGTCAACATTCTTCAACTCTTTTTTCATATCACTGAATAACTTCATGGCGAAAACTCATGTGTTCAGAATAATTTCATCTGTCCCCGTAGTTTCATATGTGTATGTCTCTTGCTCTCCCCTATCGACATCAGTCGTGTGAGCAGCTGACCACTGATATATTATGTTGTTTATATTATTGTCGAGTTGTAATAGCCGAAGCAAGCTATGTTTTTGTAGGGTTGACTCTTATAAACAATCCTTAGAATAGGGCGGATCTTAATACATTTGTCGCGCAATACGCTTCGTCCCTCAATTGCTAATGGGTGATGAGTTGGTTGTGGCTTTGTCTCTTCCCTCCTGTATCAGTGGTTCGTTGGGCATAGTAACGGTGGTTCATTACGATTTGTTTGATTAAATTACCTGGTGATGGCATTGTTTATATAACAACCATTCGTTGTCTGAGTATGGTCGACATGTCGATTTGCGTACGTTGTTTCTAAGTGCATACATTACGTATATATTTGATTTGGTTGTAGTGAGCTGTCAAGAATTTAAATTTAATGATCTAATAGTCTTTCAAAACATAAGGGAGGTGACGATCGACATTATTCTGCTAGCGTTAATTGTCTCGTGGGTCGTTGATAATCGTATTTCGATAGACAATCGGTACAGTTATGTTCCATTGTCGCTACTGGCTATGAGTTCATATAGTTATTATCATCCTACTATAGGCATATATTCCTTACAGTAGCTTATATGCTCTGTAGTTTAAAAATTGTCTACTGCTCAAGATTCGGCTAGGGTGAGCTTAGCAGAGGCAGAAGGTCTGATGCTTTTGTTGCATTTTACTTAGAGCTTGTGACTGGGCTGATCTATTCTATTTGAGCGTATAGACTAGTCTGTTGCGGCTCCTGTGGCCGCATGTTATGTTTCCGTCTATGAGTATTCATACATAATTGCGCCGGGCCTAGCAAGTGAATGGTTTTGGTTGCTGTCCTGTCTCTGATGCTCGCGGTGAGAACGTGATCATTTTTATGCATGTCGTAGAGAAGCCTTCATGTTTATCTATTAAATACTAATGATCAGGGTTATGTATTGAAAACAGAGTTCCTTGTATAGAGGCCGTATTACATGGGCAGCGCGCCCTGTCAGGAGAGTTGATGTTTGGCATGTGTTCATGCCTACAGTGGTAAGAAACGTGAGTGGGCGCATTGTTTTTCAGCCTACCGTCCTTATACGAAGTGACTTGCATTTTTCTGAGGCTGGCATGCTGTTGTATTTGCTAACTGAGAAGTCCTTAGCCCAGAATTCAGATGGCTAAGACAGTGTGTTTCGATATCGTTTAGAGTAGCGTTCGGTAGTTATAATTACTCTAACATTGTCCCCTTATCCCGATTAAATAAAATGTGCTAACAGGCGTGTATTTACTTCTGGATCCGATCCACAACATGCAAACGAGTACACGCCCTTTTTCACAGTCGCATATTCAGCCCTGATGTGAAGCCTTGACTGTCAATCGATATTTGTATAGAGGTAGAGTCAGCTTTAAGATCGTATGTATGTAGGCTATCTTCATTATACAGTTGGCATCTATTTCTAGCCGATTATAGGAGCTTGGGCTATGCATTCTTGGGTTTGAGAGCAGTTGGTGATACAACTTGGCTCCGCTCGAGTGTCGTGAAAGTACCCTATCGCCGGGCTAATGCACGTATTGTGTGTCTTCATGTACTCTTACGTTATGTATTTCAGAAGAAGGGACTGTAAGCCGAGGTTCATAGATCTGGGACAGCTGAGTGTTTTACAGAAGATTGTTAGTGGTATGGTTTAGAACACAAATTGTGCTGTGATGTGTATGATTATGCCTTTTAAGGGTGTCAAAAGAGCCTTCGATGGAAATCTTCATTCCTGTTGCATTGTAAAAGGTAGCTATTAACCCTATATAGTTGACCGTCGATCTCATCGAGTATGAGGCGTGATCTTCGTGAGGAATATTAATTCGGTTCCACCCAGCTTCCCTAACTAATCCATTGGATGGATGCATGCTTGCGATGGCTCAGGAGTTTGGGTTACGAGGATTCAGAATGACTTATCAGTTGAGAATCTTGTGCCAAATTCATAGTATTTGTTTCGTTGCTTGACGGCTCATGCTCGTTAATGGGCTGTGTAACTGTGGAGGGGCAAACTCATGATAATCTTGCTGGGGTCTGGATAAGTTATATTTAAGTCGATGTTTGAGTAATTATCTCCGCACAAGAGTGATGTTCATGTCACCTATCGTGCTTGGATCAGCTATTTCTTAATTCTAATGGAGAGTTTCGTGGCAATTGTTCCGTTTCCGATGAATGCTCCCCCTTCTGCGAACTGTATCGATCCTGACGTCTTTAAAGTCTCTTCATGATTATTTCTGCCTGCCGTCTAATATCCTGTCTTCAACCTAAGTCGGAGGACAGAAACCGATGGGATGGCGAAATAAATCGTTTGCAGAGCTTGCGATATCTATGAGCCCGTTAGACTTGCAGGAAATTTCGAGTATATTCTGAGTCATCGAGGAATCTCTGTTAGATTTACCGCTGGCACTTCTTATTACGTCAAGGTGGCATTAAGCATAATTTGCGATTCAATGTCTCTAATTATGGACATAATATCTATGATCTTACTATCCGGTGGCGACTTCTGGCGATAAGGGACTGGACTTCTAATTGCTGTCTCTATTCTCATAAACGCCATTCTCTTCTAATATAGTGGTAACCAACGCGTAGTTAGGTTAATCGGGCGCTAGAGGCTAGACTAGCTTCATCCTCCTGCGCTGTGTTTAAGGCCCTATCAGATACTACAGTAAAATCTTAGGCATCAGCTATTTAGATGATTTTACACATGAAGAGGCTATGTTACAATCACAATATTATGAGGACCTCCCTCGTATGTTGCTTGTTCGCTGTAGCTTGTATGTTTCTCGCTGTTTTCATATTGTAGTCTAGTCATATAACCTTACAAATCTGTATTAGTAACTGGAACTGCACTCAACATGGCCGGGGATGCAATCCACTAATGATAAGACAGTCGCTCGACCCTAAAGATTATGTGACAAAATCAATCCCTGAGTATAAATTCTTTTAAGTATAGGTTAACAACCGTTAGTCCCAAAAAATGGGCGTCAGTATCCGTGTGGCGGGGGTCCCTGTATCTGAATATGAGGGCGGCTGAGCGTTGATCGTACTAGAGAGTCCCGAGTGCTTTGAAGAGTCGATCTGACTTTAACTATGTAGGTTTATTTATGGCACTCGCGCGCTTCATATAGTGATATCTTAAGTACTTAGTTATGTTTTACTTTTCTAGATCTTAGTGTGTGTACCTACTCAGTGGGCGGTCAATGAACATCCTGCAACGGTAATGTTACTGACGACTAGGTCTGGGCATGTAGAACATATTGACCCAATTCACGTCGACAACTACTCGTAAGAGGCGTCATACAATCATCGTGTTAAGAGCACAGCGGTGCTGGGACGCAGATGGGTTATATGCCAGGATTATGGTAATTGTTGGCAAACTATATGCAGACTGATGCTACACAGACACATAAGACGTGAGCTCGTGAATGGCCTGCTATGGATGTAGCAACCTAGCTCGTGGGATTTGTGTTCAGTTGGACTCTGCAAGTCTTGGTGACAGCCTGCTACGGTGAGCTGCTTGAATATGACACTGCTGAAGTTGGTAAATCATCTCAGTGGCTTAATTCGGGTTTGGCAGATACCTCATTTTTGCATTGGATGAGACTGGTCTGAAGAATGCGATTACTCGAGAGCAGTCTTGTGGGTGTCATTTCGTTCAAATTTCGTATCGTGTGCCGTACGGCTCACATTCAGTTTATCGAGGATTGCTGTATCCCTAAGGGGTCTGCTGTTCGTCAGCATGTGCAGAACTACAAATTCTCAATATACTTTAATCGGTGCATATAGGATGGATATCAGAGGAATATATAGTCATTGCTTACGTGTGCTAATGTTTGCAGATTTAATACCGAAGTCTAATGTAGTGTAACTACCAGGTCTGCTTATGTGGTAGACCATGTTCTAGTCTTGCACGGGACTCTGGAAGATCAAACGTGCATTATTTTGTTTGGTTTCCGTTATGCTCGTTGGCTCGTTTCTGTAGCAATAAGGGTTCAAATTGGATCAATTGTTAGTTATAGTGCATCCGGTTAGGGGCCTTTAATAATCCACGGAAAGGCAAACTAGTGTCCCGTTCTGGGGGAGTTGAAATTTCATTGGGAGTAGATGCGTGCCCTCGGTGTCAGAACGGACTCTTGGGTCTAAATTTGAATAACATACCACGTGCTGCAATTGCGGTCATTCAACTTTCCTCCTAAGCAGTGTAGATCTGTATTGTCATGCTATCATATTGGGTCAGTGGTAGCATCATGCCATCATCTCCGGGATAATTTATCATTGTAGGTCTGGTATATCACTGTTAACTTCACAGCATTTCGTCTGGCTGCGATTCGCCTGGAATAAGATGGGCTGCCCTTTGTACTCGACCTGTCACATCGTGACGAAACTCTCGCTGGCCACCGTCCAGATCCGTCTCCACGTAAAAGCCAACTAGCACTTGTGGCGTAAGATAATTGTGCCTTAGAGTAGAGTTCAAGGTAAAGACCCCCAAAGGTACGGGGTGCTGGAGGGGTCTCAGTTATGAGGGAAGGGTATTTAACTACACTCACTTTATTAGGTCTGGAAAATAGACAATTCGATGTGATCATGATTAATTTATTGTAAAGTATTACCTGGTCTCATACCAAAATATGGTGGTACTGTGTTCAGCTAATCAAATCAAAAGATAGAGGGCACTGTCTCCGTGGCGAAATCAATGTTTAAAAATCACCAGATGTACAGGCTTTTTACTATGATAACTTGGTCAATCGTTGGAACAGTCCTGCCTCAGCTCTGGTCACCAGCAGACAGCAGAGAGCTTCAAGAAGGTTCTATATGCCTTTTTACCCCTAAATACAATTGATGTTTATGTATATATAGCATTTTTCCCCTAAATCGGCCTTCCTCATCGAATCCCTTCCCTCCTGGTTGACTTGATGGATCAAGTCTTTTTCAAACCGTATAAATTAATGAATCTTAAGAAATACACATATTGCACCTTGGTAAAATTCTCCAAGGGGTGTACTTTTCCCATGTGTCACTTGCTGGGTTTCGTCCTCTGTTTTCTACCACTAGGGGCTTTCCACTGCTGTTGACCATTAATCCCTTAGCAAGATCGCACTTTTGACTGGAAAAGACAATTAGTCCTTAGATGAGAGATAAAAGCCAATTTGCAGATCACCAAGATAAGAGAGATAGGTTTTATTATCAAGGTACTCACAACCCCTCGTTTGAAAAATAGCACTTATAAGTTAAAGTTGCCACAGACACACGAAGCACCCTCGCCCAGGCCGTACCTGTGGGAAAAACAGATAGGAACGGTGAACTTTTTCCATTTACGAGTCGTCGAAGTGCCCCGCGAGTGGCCATACTACATCCCGCATATGTTTGCGTTAATTGCGGCCTAAAGCTTTGATTGTTCGTTCCACTGAAGTAGCTGTTTGGACATCCAGGTGAAGTTTAAATTGGAAACAACATGGCACGGCCTTCTCTAACGGGATGTATTGTCTCCATAGCAGCCTCCACACATCGTCTTTTTAGCTGCCTCCACACGTTGTCTCCATTGCTACCTCCACACGTCATCTCCATAGCTGCCTCCAAAAGTCGTCCATATAGCTGCCTCCATACATCGTCCCCTTATCAAACGAGCTGTGTCAGGCAGAATTTTGGGTTGTTTTCATGGCTTCCACATCAAACTTGTTAACTTTGTTGCCACCCTGCTGTGTAATCCACAAAATATACTGGCAAACTTTTATCATTTACCGATATTATTTCAGCGCTTCTTGCGCATCTGTTTACATTCCGCTCACCCGCCATAACCCAAACTTATAAGAACATTACTACACTTGATCTTAAAACAATAAAAACCAAAATGACCTTCCCAAGTGCTCAAGCACTTTATATCATTGGATAAAGGTACCACGTTACATATGATATACGCTACACACATCCTAATGTCGTTATTTTAGGGCATGGACTGCATCAGCGTATCTCAAACACAACTGTTTTAAATTCACAACTTAAATACATAGTACTTTTATTTTTAGAGTATCAGGGATTATAACCCTTTTTACATTTCTTCTTGTCCCCATTACCTTTTTGGTAGGACTGCAGCATTGGCGCATGCGCCTTGTCACGCCGCCTTCTACGTCTCGGTTTCCATCGCAACCGCGGCTTCCCATAGACACGGCACACGTGACCGGACGACCACGTGACAGGGCCACGTCACGGACCTTGCGTGTTCTGGGTCACGTGTCCGGCTACATGTAGCTCTATTGGTCCACTGATTACTCAAGAGGAGATCCCCGTCTGGGAGGACGCCACCCCCAGACGAAGGCTCAGCTAGAGCCAAAACGCGCGCCGGGGAGGTGGTCTTCCCGGGCGGTGGAACAGATTCACGATCTAGGTAAGGAGTGGTAGATTCTATTTAGGGTCCTTGGTGTTAAACAATAATACTCACCAAGCACCAGTTGTTCACTGCATATACTTGTACTGGTCACGAACAACGCTTACGGGAACCAACTCTGTTGGGCATCTGCTACCATGTCTCCAGATATACATATAACATAGTTCCACCTTGCCCATTGGCAGACCGCTTTTTCTGTTTTTGTGCCTTACCACCTTGTACTATACTGTATCCTGTGGACCTCCTTCACATTGAGGCCACATTCGCTGTCTTCATGGTTTTTTAATAGCATTATGTATTGTTGTATCAATGGAGTATTTTTGACATTTTAATATCGCAGATTGTATCAGTGCCTCTTTCCTTCCCCTCGGGAAGGTCATTTTGGTTTTTATTGGTGTTAGTTTGTGGCACTGCTATGGTGTGGTACTCTGGAGTGGGGGCTCCATCATAACTTTAGGGTTAATCTACCACATGCAGTGGATGGTTAAGTCAACCCCCCCCCCTCCCTCCCTCCTCTCCTGACCCTAGTCGTTAGATTGTACTTGATCTTATACAAAAGGTTCTTAGAAGTGATGTTTGGGGAGGAGCCGAGAGACAGGGGCTTGGACAGGCGAAAGCTCGCCTGGCAGCGGACCGCCAGCTCCATCCCAAGATCCAACTAACATAGTTTTAACTGCTGCACCTTTAATCTTTCATTTTTAAATATCTTTATTCTTTTTTTTCCAAATTCATAATACAAAAATTTCTTCTACAATCATTTCATTATAAACATTAGGATATCTTAGTCAGCATTATTATTCCATTTCCACTCCCCCCCTCCCCCCATTTCTTATTACTTAATCCATCATCATAATGCTTTTTAATAACCGATAGCATGACAAAAACATATGATCCAGCCAAATTGTGGTCTCCCACCCAACCCCAGCCCCTTAAATATTAAATCCTCATACTTATGCAATGTTAATCAACAACCTATGTAACATAAATCCCACACCACCACCCCCTCTGCCACCCCTCCCGCCCATGTAACCGATGGACCATTCTAGAAATACCATCATTTTATTACAAACGTTAAAATATATGATCACGATTATTATTATTACATAACCACCCCCCACCCTCTTCACCTTTAATCTACTACTACTACCTTACTGAATCCATACATCGTCCCCTTATCAAACGAGCTGTGTCAGGCAGAATTTTCAGGTGTTTCACCAGATACATAGTGGAACTCGGCCCATCTGTCGCAGCCATGCTGGAGACCTGAAGTTTCAATCATAGAAGCAATATGGATGCCCCATACTGTCACTCTTGATCATGGAAGTCGTCTCCATGGCTGCCTCCACATGTCGTCCCCTTATCAAACGAGCTGTGTCAGGCTAATTTTTCGGGTGTTTCACCAGATACATTATGGAACTTGGTCACTATGTCGCCACCATGCTGTGTTATCGACTAAAAATACCGTCAACCTTTTGTTCACATAGGAAATCATTTCAGCGCTTCTTGCTCACCTCCTTTGGTTCCTCTCTGCCACCCATTGGTTTGAAGCCTGAGTCCATTTAGGGTATGTCACCATGACACTCTCTAGCCTGCTGCTGCTGCCTCTGCATGCCATCCCCTATAGTGTCAGGGTCAATTATTGGATGTTTTAGATGCTATCTAGCCTCATTCGGCACTCTGTCATGGCCCTGATGTTGCACCTTAATTTTGGCATAATGGTGCGATTAGGCAGCCTCAGAGGCATCCATGCATGCTGCCCCTGCTGTTTCCTGTCCATTTCCGTGGTGTTTACATCATTTTCTGAGGTTTCCAGGTGTTTGGCCAAGCTTCCCTGTGCAGACCCTTGGTCCCCTTGAAAAATGCTTGAGTCTCCCATTGACTTCAATGGGGCTCGTTATTCGAGACGAGCACTCGAGCATCGGGAAAAGTTCGTCTCGAATAACGAGCACCCGAGCATTTTAGTGCTCGCTCATCTCTAGTGCAGAACTTTAGGTGCAATTTTTCTCATTTTCATGAAAATCCCCAAAACTCATATTTTGAGGGACAACTTAGCTTCCAAGTGACTTTGAAAGGCCTAAATAATAGCTAAACCTCATAAATGACCCCACTATAGAAACTTCGACCCTCAACGTATGTAAAACAACTTCTATTGAGTCTATTAACCCTTTAAGTGTTTCACATGGGTTAAAACAAAATGGACCTGCGATTTAGAAACTTTTTGGAATTTTTTTGGAAAATAAATTAATTTAGGCCAAAACTGATGATTTCATAATAAATTAAATGATGAAACGCTCTGCAACATTTGATGACCAATTTCTCCCGCATGTACTGGTACCCCATACGTGGTGGTAAACTGCTGTATGGGCGCACGGCCGAGTATAGAATGAAAGGAGGCGCCATTCACAGCAGATTTGTATTGTCACATTGTACAAGCTATAAAATTTAATTTTTTTGGTAATGTGAACATATGAGGGCTTATTATTTGCGGGATGAGATACCATGTATAGATAATTATTTTGGGGGTCTTAAGCTTATTCTTGAGATTTTATTAACTATTTCAAGGGGGACACAAACAAAATCATACATTTTTATTTTGGATTTTTAGCACTTTTTTTACCCTGCTCACCGTAATGTAAAAATATTATTTTATCTTTATTCTCTGGTTCACTACGATTACGGTGATACCTCATTTATATAGTTTTTCTTATCTTTGCTAAATTTTACTGAGCAAAACCAATATTGGAGGAAATCACTTTTTCTTTTTTTTTTACACTTTTTTTTTACACACGACAACTTTTCGAATTTTGAATTCTGGAAGTCTTACAAGCTTAATGTATTCCCCATAGACAACACCCATTCAATTGTGGCATGGTACTTTTAACTAAACACTTGATCCGTCTTGCGCATGGGCAGAAGTGTCCTTCTAACCTAGAAAATGTTGGTTCCGTAGCGAGCGACAAAAAGTGTTGGAGGCTGCGTATGTGCAGTAGATGGTGTTGTCGTGAAACGACAGATAGTGTCGGGAGTTACGCACGCAGAGTGGATTGTGCTGATGAGTCAATCCAAGCGGAGTGGAGAAAAACTAAACGGGATTAGTGGTGGATGTTACGATATATACCGGCGATATTGAGGTACTAGAAATTGAGCAACTAGAAGAACTAGAATAAAGGAAGGAATGCACATTGCCAGTTAAGTTGTACAAATAATTATAAACTTCAGAAATTATTTCCCAGAGCTTCATTTAAACCATTGGGGACCAGACAATTGAGTCTATATATCCAGTACATTTCTCTTTGGCAGAGTTTGGTGTATCCACCATTGCCTGCCGGGATTTGCTCAATAGGAGTGTTGGTGAACCCGGAGAAATCATCATGGTGGTAAATGTGGCTGTGTCTAGGCACACTGTGTTTCATGAAACTACGGTGTTTGTTTAGTCTGGTATTTAACTGTTGAATAGTGCGACCGATATATTGTAGCCCACAAAGGCCTTTCTTACTGCCCCACATGGAAATTCGACGAATTCCAACTTTTTCTTGATCTACACACCTTCACGCGTAAACTCACATTGGCCAGACACTTTAGTCTTCCAAAGACAAATACAACCCATGACGAAACCGGCCCCTTCATCGGCCAGTCTATTATGGAGGTACCCATTGTTGGGACTCAGGAAACAGATACCACCCCTACTATTTCCATCAGTTCACCTGAAAGACCCCCTGTTATCAACAGCGGGCTTAAACCGAAATCGAGGTTTTATCCACTCCATCATAGAGGAAATAATATCGAGACCTTTGTATCCCTGGTAGAAAAAGAACTTCGGAGTATTAATTCTGGAATCCAACTCACGCACAATTTAACGTACAAAGAAAGGAGAGCCATAAAAACACTTATGAACAACAACTCTATCGTCACTCGTAGTGCGGACAAAAGGGGGGGGGGGTATTGTAATTCAGGACAGAGAAACATATATAGACGAAGCCTTGAAAATCCTATCGGATATAAATTACTATGAAGTCCTCCAAAGTGATCCTACCAGCTCCTATGCACAACATCTGAAGCATTTACTTAATGACGCCCTTGCCAACCATATCATCACAAAATCGGAAAAGGAGTACATCTGGGTGGATTCTCCTTCCACACCAATATTTTACCACCTACCCAAGATCCACAAAGATCAACAAAACCCTCCAGGACGTCCCATCATTTCGGGTATTGGTTCCTTGACCTGTAACCTATCCCATTTTATCGATATACACCTTCAAAACTATGTTCATAACCTACCATCATATCTCCGTGATTCCACTAGCGTCCTTCTCAGCTTACAGAATACACTCTGGGAACCCTCTTTCTGGTGGGTGACCCTCGAAGTGTCCTCTCTCTATTCGAATATCCCATACAATGAGGCCATATATAGAATTGACCAACACCTAACAAGGAATAAAGATATGCCGGACAAACAGAGAAAATTCATTTTGGAAGCCATACGTTTCATCTTGACATATAACGTCTTCAATTTCCAGAACAAAACCTACAAACAAACAAGAGGCACAGCGATGGGCACAAGGTTTGCCCTGAGTTTCGCAAATTTATATATGGGGGAATTCGAAACCGAATTTACCCTTGACAACCCCAAATGGTCCAGCAATATCATCTACTACAAGAGATACTGTATATTGATGAACTCCTGTTAATATGGAACGGAACAGAGAAAGAAATTCAGTCTTTCGTCACCTCCATCAACCAGAACAACTGGGGCTTATCATTCACACAGTCAATCTCAAAAAAGGAGATAGAATTACATCTAAACTTACAAATAAAAAAATGATAAAATTGTCACAGAGACCTTCTTCAAGTAGGTCAACAGCAATAGTTTTTTTACACTTCAAGAGTTCTCACCATTACAAACGGAGAAAAAACATCCCCTTTAGTCAGTTCAGATGCATCAGAAAAAACTGTTCTGAAATCGATTCCTTTAGAAAACAAAGTAAAATTCTCATAAATAGGTTTCTAGATAAGGGTTTTCCTAAAGGAATTGTCTCATTTGCTCTTTCACGTGCTGAAAAATTATCTCAAAAAGAATGCTTGATTCCCCGTGAAAAAATCCCCTCTGACCCTGAACAAAGGAGAGGCATGATGAATTTCATGACTACCTACACTGACAACCATCCTCGCCTGAGAAGGCTCCTCGAGAAACACGGGTCGATCCTGTTAGACAACCATTATTTAAAACCAAAACTATCATCACCTATAGACGATCCCAAACGTTAAAAAACATGTTGCACCAAGCAAACTTTGCACCTTAAAGAACACAACTCAAGTTAGTAACTTTTTTCCCAAAACCATTGGCAGCCATAGATGTAGGCAACCTACCTGTAAATGCTGCCTAAACATACGCCATAGAACCAAACAATTTATGAGCAACACAACTAAAGAACTCTTCAGTATCAAATCCTTCATTAACTGCACATCCATGTATGTGATCTACCTATTGAAATGCCCTTGTGGGCTACAATATATCGGACTAAACAAACACTGTAGTAATGTCACAAACGGTTTCATGAAACACAGTGTGCCTAGACACATATTTACCACCAAGATGATTTCTCCGGGTTCACCATCACTCATGGTGCGAGATGACATCAGTAACGCAAATGCAAATGTGGAGTCCCTATGGGTGTAGATAAGGGGAGGGAAAAAGAATAATAAAATATTACTAGGGGTTTGTTATAAGGGTCCAAATATAATGGAGGCAGCAGAGGAAATGCTGATAAGTGAAATGGATGCGGCTTCAAAGCATGGTGAAGTACTTATCATGGGGGACTTCAATTACCCAGATATTGACTGGGGGGCAGAAACCTGCAGGTCCTTCAAAGGTAGCAGGTTCTTGTCAACAACAAAAGACAATTACCTGTCGCAACTAGTCCTGGAGCCAACAAGAGGGGGCACTGCTGGACCTTATCCTTACCAACAGACCTGATAGGGTATCAAAACTACAGGTTGGGGGGAACCTGGGGAATAGTGATCATAATATCATTGATTTTGTATTACGCTTTACTAAGAGCGTTAGTAAAGGGGCAACCAGCACTCTAAACTTCAGGAGGGCAAATTTTCAGCAACTAAGGGCATAGGCATAGACTGGGATAATGTTCTCAAAGACAAACCCCCCCAAAAAAATTGGACTTTTTCTCATATATTCTGAAAAAGTCCAGTGAGAAACACATACCTTATGGGAAAAAGCATAAAAGGAACAAGAAAAAGCTTATGTTTAAGGTGCTTAAACGTGAAGGTAGCGATGAGGCATTACAGGATTATAGAGCGAAAAATAAATAATGTAAAAAGCAGATAAAGGCCGCAAAAATAGAGACAGAGAAATATTGCCAGGGAGAGCAAAAATAACCCCAAATTATTTTTCAAGTATATAAATGATAAGAAACTAAAAACAGAGAGAGTGTGGGTCCCTCTACAACAATAACATGGGAGTATGTGTGGAAGAAATGAGGATAGGGCCAAATCTATGATGAATGTCGCCTTCTCAACTGTCTTTACCCAGGAAAACCCCTGTGAAGACAACATGCCGGAATAAATGTAATTCTTTTTTGGAATGTCAACAGTTTAACCCAGGAAGAGGTAACGGACGCCGGCCTAACCCCAACCACTACAGATAGATTAATTGCCGGGGCCACGCTGCATACACCCTGGGTTTTCTGCATGAATTATGTACTGGGTGATGAGACAGGACCGTTATTTTAATATTTGAAGATTCATGAAGAACGGTTATGTTCCACAGGACTGGAGCATATCAAATGTTGGTAACCAATATACAAAAAAGGATCAAATTCCGACCGGAAACTACAGACTCGTGAGTCTAAACGACTGCGGTAGGTGGGTGAAATATTTGCAGGGGCTTTGTTAGAGATGCTATCCTGGCGTATCGCACTGTGCACAAACCTTGAACCCAGCGTCAGCATGGGTTTATGAGAGATCGGCTCCTGTCAATCTAATATGATTGGTTTCACAAGAGGCAACGTTCAAAGACTGGATCTGGGGGACGCTGTTGGATTTGTATATCTGGACTTTTCAAAGGCATGGACACCTGCCACAAAACAGGTTGGTATATAAAAGGAGACTGCTGGGATAGGAGAAATTCTGTGTATTTTGGGTAAGTAATTAGCTTAGTTGATAGAAAAAGAGGTGGTCCTTAATGGCCATTCTCATATTGGGTTTGATGTTACCATTGGGATGCCAAGGGGTCAGTATTGGGGGCCACTTCTTTTTATATTTTTATTAATGCCCTTGTAGTGGGTTACACAGTAAGTTTCAATATTGGCAATAATACTAAGTTGTGTCAAAGTATAAATGACTGGTCGATATTAGCACTTACAGTAGGGATTTGTGTGAAGCTGATTGAGGGGGGGCAGAGAAATGGTGATGAGGTTTAATGTAGTAATGTAAAGTTATGCACTTGGGCCATGGAAACAAAAAGTATATTATGTCTGTCTAAACGGGTCAATTACTTCCTTCTAAAGTAAAACTGGAGCTGAAAAGGACTGGGTGGTATTGGTGGATGGTAACCTTAATTGTAGGACCGAAGCAAGAGCGGCGCTGACTAAAGGCAAAGTAAAATAATGTGTGTATGCAAGATAGGAATGATTCTCTGATAAGATATTAGTTTTGCCTCTATACAAATCACTTGGCAGACCACACATGGAAATGTGTACAGTTTTGGCACCGTGTATAGTCGCAGCGGGAACGGGTGCAGAGGAGAGCAACCAGGATATTAGGGGAAGGAGGGATTAGAATACACTGACCAGATTGCCAAAATTTGGGATTATTCAGTTTAAAAGACGGGGGGGAGTGGGATGACATCATTACAATGTAACAAATACCTGAACGGACAACAGTACAAGATCTCTCCAAAGATATTTTTATACTAGGCCTGTGACCAGACAAGGGGCATCTCTACGCCTGAGAGAGGCGGATTTTACCTCATACAGACAAAGGTTCTTATGTACGAGCAGTTGGAGACTATGGACGCTCTGGCGAGGAGGTTTGTTATGATGGCGGACTTATGTACATGTTTCAAGAGAGGCCTGGATGCCTTTCTGGAAGAAAAAAATATCACGGGTTATGAGGTAAGAAACATTTTATTATTAATGCTTAAAGGTTGGACGATGGACTTGCGTCT
>WNYA01000224.1:2024-42024 GCA_019512145.1 Engystomops pustulosus | reverse complement strand
GTATGCCCGTTGCCGACTCCTGGTCTGTGCGACGCCGGGCGTACGTTGTTTTCACCGCGGCCGTGACTTGACCAAGCAGGGAGCAGCGTTTGGGGCATCGGAGAGGTGATTTTGTGTGTGTTTTATTTTTCCACCGGCCCACCAGTACAGGGACCAGCCCGGACCGGCCCTAAATTAATCTGGGCACCGGGATTTCTCCGGTGGGCTTATAGCCAGTCTGCCCTGCCACAACTTATATTATGGTTAATGCCCCATGGAGTTCATATTTTTTATACAAAAAGTTTGAACGGTGTGCAACTTACAAGGTCAGCTAGTTTCGTCTTGTTTTTGCATTGTGATGTAATTGTGATACACAATGTTAGTTAATTTACTAAAATATATTAACAGGTTGCAGGTTCCTAAATTGAGTGTTGCCCAATCCTTGTTTTATTACAAACTATTATCCCCAGTTTTTTTTTCAAAATTGCTTTAACAATTCCAAAAAATTGAATAGAGGCTACTAGGTGTAGATGAGCTGCACATGTAGGGATCTAAGGCACTCCGTATAATAGCCTCTATCGATCCTTCTCCCACTGTCTTCGCACCGCTGGGAGGGTGAGAGCTTTGTAATGATATTATGCAGAGTTGTGCTTGCATAGATATTCAGTGCATTATTTAGTGGAACAGTATATTTTACTGTGCTATGCTCACTCAAATAGCACCAACGAAAACACTGCCGCTAATGTATTTTATGGGATTAGGCATCTATGTTCACAATCCCCTGACAGCGATGCTCCTACCCTAGGCAACGCATGTCCCAGTAGGCACAATCCCACCCCTACCACGAATGGCCCACCATGGCAACGAGCATGCCCCACCCCTAGGCAACGAGCATGGCCCACTACCCAGCAGGCCCTACCCCCGGCAACGGCATGGCCCCCACCCTAGGCAACGAGCATGGCCCCCTACCCCTGGCAGAGCTGGCATCCCTGGCACGAGCTGCAATCCCTGACGGAATCTGACAACAAGAGCCCCTACCCTTTGTGTGGTGTGTTGTTTTTTGTCTTCAGGACGTGCCAGCTGTGGACACTTCGGATTCGGTGGATCGTCGATGACCTGTAAAAAATATTTATTAAAATGGCTAACGGGGGTGTCTATGTTTTATTTATAAAAATTTTTTACATGATGTTTGTGTCATTCTGTATAATTAGCCATAGTAGTGGTGCTGTTTAGTTGACAGGCTCATTACTAAGCCTGGCCTTACTGTAAAATTTCCATATTTTGAGGGTCAAATTTACAGAACGCCAATACAATTACCCCGGTACCCCGCCACCCGGGGTGCGCGGAAGAGCTGGGTACAAACCAGCACCTACCATCTAAAGATGGTCAGGTTCTGGGGCGGCTGCGAGGCTTCTTGTTGTGCTGGAATAGCCCCCAACAGTGGGCTATCCAGTCAGTAATGGAGGCTGCTGCTGTTTTTTGTATTGGCTGATTTGAAAAATGGGGGGAACCCATGTCAAATTTTTTAATATAAAAAAAATTGACAGGGTTCCCCCCCATTTCAAATCAGCCAGATACAAAAAACACAGCATCAGCCTGCCATTACTGAGCTGGGATAGCACACTGTTAGGGGGCTATTCCAACACACTACACTGCAGCCGCCCCAGAACCGACCATCTTTAGATGGTGGTGCTGGTTTGTACCCCATCTTCCGCGCACCCTGGTGGCGGTGGGGACGGGGGGGTAATTGTATTGCGTTACTGTAATTTGACCCTCAATATAGGAATTTTACAGTAAGGCAGGCCTAGTAATAGCACTGTCAACTAAACAGCACCACTACTATGGCTAATTATAGAATGACACAAACACTTATTGTAAAAAAGATTTTATTGAAATAAAAACAGACACCCCTCGTTAGCCAGTTTAATAAATATTTTTACAGGTCATCGACGGAGTCCACGAATGAAGTAGTCCACAGGGCACGGTCCTGGAAGACAAAAAAACAACAGCACACACAACACGGGGATAGGGGGGCATGTTGTCCAGGGGATGTGGGGGCCATGCTCGTTGCCTAGGGGTTAGGGGGCCATGCTCGTTGCCTAGGGGATATGGGGGCCATGCTCGTGCCTGGGGATGGGGGCAGCGTTGCCTAGGGGATATGGGGGCATGCTCGTTGCCTAGGGGATGTTGGGGGCCATGTCGTTGCCTAGGGGATGTGGGGTGACCTATATGCTATATCCCAAAATACATTGGTGACAGTGGAGCCTCCTGTATTTTGATTTAGGAATAAAACATTAATGACTACAGACATTCCCCGGGTTACATAAGATAGTGTCTGTAGGTTTGTCTTAATTGATTTGTATGAAGTCGAACTGTAACTTTTAATTGTAGCCCCAGCCAGAATTTTGGTCTATTTCACAATTGTTTTTAATGTGATTGTCATAAGACCAGGATTTAACAAGAAGGCTTCATTAACGACAATCATTTAAACTGGTAAAGTGTTTATTGTAGCCTAGAATAAAGTACAGTAAATTGCCAAATCCAGAGGTCAGTTTGTAACTATGGGCATCTTGTAAGCAGGGTGCTCTTAAGTTGGGGGACGCTGATATAATTGCTGCAGATAATATCATAAGATTTATCTTTGACCATTAGCAATCTCCGTGAAAGAACCTGATTCTTATTCTTGAAATTATTAAGGTCCTGGCAGGTAGGATTGCTCATGATTGTCCGACAGTGTGATAATTTTCATACTTGTGTGGTATCTGAAATTTGATATGTATGACAAATTTAGGAATTATAACTTGATGTTTCTTATATGAATATCAATTAAAAATATGTACATCAAAACTGTTATCAATATTACCCCATTTTACAATTCCAAAATACAGCTGGGGACTGGGGCCAGAGGAATTAATGATCCATTGACATGAAGATAGACTTTACCTTAATTCTAATTATTTAATAGCTATTATTATGCAACACATTAAAATAATTATTTTTGTTAGTGTTTTGCAGGTTATTTGCTTTGCAACATCCCTGACGAACATGCCTAACTGTGTTGTAATCATTGTCTCAGCAAAACCGGGAGAAAAGGTCAAGTGAGGACATTCTTCTCCACCGTTTTCCAAATGAGTCCAACCATAAAATATGGCTCTTGCAACAGGCCAGACTTTTGCCATATTGATGCTGTTGTAGAAAAACTTTTCATGCTCGGAAACAAAATAAGTACGCCCTATGATCCCTCCACTTTATAACTGATTGTTTATTCCAACTCCAATGGTCCAAAATTAAAACGGGTGCTATTCCAACAATATTCCACAAGTTCCACCAGGAGAGGTGATTCGAAAGAAAAACCTTAAAAAAGATAAGCGATTTCGTAGCCGGAGAGGACATTAGAGAAGAAATACAGTGCTTCTCCTGATCACGCAGCGTCAACATCAAATCAAGACACAGAGTTGACAAATCCTATGCTTCCGACTTTGAAGAAATTGATATGGGGTTGATATTCAATCCCACACTGTAGTGTTGGGCTCAGACTGACTTCACGCTTTTAAATTCAGAAGTTAGATATAAAGCTGGTGAATTACATGATGTTTACCAGTCCTTGAATTGTCAACTGAGCAAGTAACCACAAATACCAATTTTCTCTACACCAGTTGTACCAGCGCGCTCGGCAATTAGAATCACCAATTACAGAGTTGTCATCACCAGTTAAAAAAAGGCACTTTGGAGACAGAAAGAACAAAGGATTGAGTATTCAATCGAGGGAATCATCCCTTTTCACCAATACTATCTGAGGAATGCAGAGAGAAGATGGAGGGACTGGAAGACTCCTATGCCACAAATTAGACAACATTCAAAGACTACAGCTAGTGGCCAGAGAGACCAAGTTTTGAAGTTCTGAGCTCATAGAGTATTTGACACTTTTTGAAGACCAAACAGAACAACCACCTCTCACCATAACTGATAAAAGTGATGAAGAATAGTAAAGGAGCGAAAATTTATAATTTTGAAAGTTGTTTGATAACCTATAAGAGTGAAATGCCAGTACCAAAAAAACTGCAACACAATATAAAAACTTTCAAAAAAAATTCCAAGGTTGTTTTAAAAGTTACTGCACACTGTACCTGGACAATTTCACTGTGTTTGAGTCACAACCAAGGTTGGAAATTATGCTACAGGAAATGGTCTCCTTGCTGCAGCAGGGTTGTTTAGTGGGCTCAATTCAGAAATGTCAGAAACTCTTTAATATTTTGGATGGGGGATTTCAAGAAAAACCTTACTATAGATACCCAATCACTGTTTCTTTTCCAGCGATTGCTCTGCATGGAAAGAAGAAAGCTATGAACCTGCCAGGAAATTTAAAAGGAAAACCACTGTGTAGTGCTTGATGGGCACGTGTTGTGAAAGCCAGGGCACAGTGCTAAAATAGTGTATCTAGACTATTTGGATACAGTTACAGGAAAAATCCTTAGATTTCGAAGAGTGCAAACGATCTCAATGCAAGTCCTCCTGTTGCCATGGCGAAATGGTCGGCTTTTAAATCTGCCTAAAAGAATTTTCGAGAATGGCTAAAAATCAATTTTGCTCAGAAAGACATGTGGGCATTAGAAAAAAAATTGACGTGAAAAGACTATCAAACACATTAAAACATCAGTTTGATATTTGGCATGCATGGAAATCTCTGCAAAAAAAAATGAACACTGCAAGCAAATTAGTCTTTTGCAAAAAGAAATTGCTCCGTCGTGGGATGACAGTGTGATTACATTTTGGGGGTATTCAAGATTGCAAACAGAAATCCTAAAAATGATTGAAAGAGATGTGGCTCTAGTTCGCCAGCATGTTTTAGCTAACACGGCGTGTGGAGGGAAATCGTTTACCATGGTGGCCCATAATGCATGGATCCCAGTGTCAGGATGTTTTTATGGCGTCAACAAGGAACTCAGCCTTATGAAAATCTAGAAAAAACTTGTTACAATTAGCCAACAGATGAGAAACAACTCCCTAATGAGAACCAAGTGCCACATTGGTCGATTAGGAAATTTCCAGTTGGCCTTAAAATACAGGTCCAAAGGAACACTTTGGTATTGATGCAATGCGAGGCAAGGACTAATTAGCAGTTTGACCACAATTAAAATGGCGCAGACCTCAGCGGGGGGTTGGGGGTGGTATGCAATATGAGAAAGAAAACCAGAAAAAAAGGGAACCCCAAAGGACCAAATGGTAATTCCAAGGGAAGGAAGGTGGTTAGTTTATACGTGATGTATATGAAAAACCATAATGTGGACATTCGGAGTATATCGATACATGTTTGAAGATTGCTTAACTCAGAAGTAAACGAAGGGATTTCAGGGCTCCATCTCTCCACCAAATTGAAAGTAAACCGTGAAAGGACCAAAATAAAGAGGAAATAAGACGGGCAAGACTGACACGCTTCGATGTTCTGCAGTTCCCAGGGTAATGTTCTATGTTTTTTGTTATATTAAAGCATTGATTCAAATTCGGTATATATAGTGCATTATGTACTAAAAACAAAAGTGTTTACCACTGGTTTGGTCATAAATGATGTATTTACAACAATATTTTTTACTTTTCTAAGTTCTTGTGATCCATCAAACTTAAAATAGTGTTATAGATAAATGTAGGCTTAGGCCTCACCCCCTTGTCGATAAACAAGGTAGTTTGTTTCAAACTAGGTACAGAACTAGACTAGTTAGAAACATAACAAGATAAATTTTTGAGTATTGTCGTTTCTGGCTTCAGCCTGTTCTGTCTTCTCTATCAAGCTGGGCCACCGCCAGTGCTCTATCACGGGCACCCAGCACGATGTTAGAGAAGAAAGAAAAGAAAGAAAGACAGGCGGCGAAAGCAGAGAGGATCCCGCGCGGACATTGGGGGAGCGCGCTGACATTGGGGCCACGGAGGTGTGTTAGATATAAGGTATTATTTTTACGGGGGGTGGTGTGCGTATTGACTCGTTGTATAAGCCGAGTGGGATGTTTTTCAGCACAGTTTGGGATGAACAATTGTTATACCGGATAACGATACATCACCAAAGATAGTTTATTTAAGTTTGGATTGAATATACCAGGTGTGTTGGGACTACGCTTAATGCAACATTCTTTTAACTAAAATATATGTTCCTTGCTAATAAATGAACAAAAATCACGACGGCATAACAGAAATTGTTATTGTGAAAAAGATGATATACATATATATTAAAAGACAAAAATCTATAATAAAGAGGAAAAAAGATATGTGAAAGATGACATTGCAATACCCTTCTCACCACTCAGTTTTTTTCAAAGTGTGGTCCATGGTTGCATCACCCCCCTTTCAGTACACCCACCACCTACATCAAACCCCCCTTGTGCTGCCCGTCTTCAGCCGCCTAACTAGTCGCCCAGGGTATTCCCCCCCCGCCCCACACACGCCCACACCCCCACATTCACCATGGTTTCCTTGCCCCTGGCAACTGTACCCCACCACCCCATTCACCCCGTTATTCCCCATTGCACATAAAAGAACTCTGTGGCATTTCACTAAAGGGGTTATAGCTAGAGATGATGCGAGCACTAAATTGCTCGAGAGTGCTCGTATTCGAGAAGAACTTTCCACGATGTCGAATGTCGTCTCGACTAAACGAGCCCATTGAAAGTCAATGGGAGACCGAAGCATTTTCCAAGGGACATGTGTCGGGAATATAAAATGTGTTAATTAAGTGAAAAAGAATGTCTTCTGATAATGTTGCAATGTAGCCCACATCTGCCAATCGATTCTGTCAATTGTTATACGCGCGTATATTATCTCCGAAAAGTTAAAGATGTGAAGAACAGTGAAAGAATAGAATAAAAACAGTGAACACCAGGACATATTAATGAAAACACAGTGAAGAATAGATTGCCGCTGTTCTACACATTGCTACTTGTCGGGAGATACGCAGGTTCACGGGATCCGTGCCTTCTTCATGAAGTCTCCGAGTCTCCGTGCCCTCGAGTTGTATCGTGCCCTCGATTGTATCAGTGCCCTCGATGTCTCACGTAGCCCCTCGGTGTCTCCGTCTGCCACCCTACGCTGTTCTCTCCGTGGCCCCCTCGATGTCTCAGTGCCTCGATGTCTCCGTGCCCTCGCTGTCTCAGTGCCCTCGATGTCTCAGTGCCCCCTCGAATGTATCCGTGCCCTCTGATGTCTCGTGACCTCGATGTTCTCCGTTGCCCCGATGGTCTCCACGTTTGGCTCCCGTTCGATGTCTCCGTGCCGAAGTGCGTGGCCGCTCATGAGTCTCGTCGTGCGGCCGCTGCACCATGGCTATGTGCGACTTCAACCCGTGTTGTTCTTCACAACATATTATTGGTTTCACTACTATTTTGTTCGCACCGTTCCGCGCGTCTCTTCGACAAGTAACAGAGGTGCCGAAACCTCTGTAAATCGATTATCACTGGTGTTCTTCACTGGGTTGTCCTAAATGTACTGTGTTCATGTTTCATGTTTTTTTATGATTCTTCCTGTTGATTCACGTGTTTTTTTAATTAGTAAATGCTCGATATCGAGCAGGGGCGGCAGGAAGGACATACTCGTCGAGCAACGAGCCGTCTCGAGTATTAATACTCGAAGAGCATCACGCTCGGAAGAGTATACTCGCTCATCTTATTTATCCCATGATCACCATCTTGCTCGGGAAACATCTAATACTTTAACAACACAGGATGGTATTGGCCTTTGTTTAATAATCCCAAATAAAAAAGCCATGCACCCAACTTGGTGGAATACTCGATAAGATGTTTTTTTCTTAGTCTGTTTGAATTAATGAAATAATATTAGTCTCCACATTTGCGAGTTCATAAGACAAAACATGATTGAAGTCTAAGGAATCAACAGATCAAATAGTAACAAAAGTTAAGAATACGGTGAAACGTACGATATTTAAAATCTTTTTTTGATGGTGGAGTTTGGACTGTGACCTATTGATCTATCAAACATGACTGTTGTCTCTGGCAAAAACATTCGAAAAAATTAATGATTGGGTTATGCACCTGTAGATTCTTCCATATAGGCTCATGTTTTAGATATTTCTCTACAGCAGAACGATTCGATGGTTGTTGGCATAGGGACACAATTACAGACCAAGCACCATCAATTTGTTCGACACGCACGATCCTCCTCCAATCATCCACAAAGACTACATAAGAAGCATTCACTTATCGGCGGGGGTTGATGGGAGTGGAGTTTGGATGGGAAAACATTGCAAATGTATTGGAGCTGTTGTGAGCCGTGTGAGTCGAGTTTCTATTACAGTCCTCACTGTAATATAATTTAAAAACAAATTATGTAAACTCCGATACCTAAAATCTAAGTAGTGATCCAATTATCGGGACCAGTCAACCAAGCATATAGTTTAAGTAGGACAGTTATTAATAGTTTTGGGGATACTAGTTTTAAATTAACCTTGCAGTTGATTGTAATTCCGTCCTTAATTTGAATATTTTTGAATTCACAAACTCTGGTTCCAGACGAGCAATATGTGTCAGTCCCAGGGGAGAGGGCAGCAACTCCACAGTATTCTTCCTCTCATGCACATCACCTCCTCCACTATTCTGTCAATACACAGAAGAAAGCGGGGATGAGCTGGTCTGTGTGTGTCTTAGCGTATACTAACACGGTTAGAAGCGCTACATTGAACCCGTTCTGATGCCAAGTCCAGTATATACCACGTTGACGCTGCGAGGCCTTAAAATATGACCACCAAACACTGTGCGAAGCTATTGACTCGAGTATAGGCGAGGGTGGGAACTGCAGTCGTCCAGCTCACAGTCTATACCCATAACATCCCCCAGTAATATATCTAGCAAGCAGGCCAACAAAAACATAGCATATAGCCAGAGCCTCGTTTAGTATATAGCCACACAGCCCCGCAGTTGCCACCCATAAGCCCCCAACAAACTTAAACTTACCTGCTCAACTCTGGTGGGCTCCGCTGCTCGTGCGACCTCCCCGATGTCAGGTCCCCGTCCTGCCTTTCTTCTTACTTAGGTAAGCCGCGCCAGAGACCCGTACATGGTCGGCCCGAAGCGGTGGGCGCCACGCGCCCCTCTGCGGCGCCCCCGCAGAGGTGGCATGTACGGTTGTTCATTTGTTTCTAGATGGGTATACGCTCCTGTCAGGTTTTTCGCGGATTTTGTGCGCCACTCGGGACCCGAGTCCTATAGTCCCATGAAACCTCTACCCTATCTTACGGTATGTGATGGGGCGATTTCCTCCGGCCTGCCATACGCGTCCTTCACAATCCTTTTCCTTTCATACTGCCAGTCCGTCCCCCCCTGCTTGTATCCCCGTTCATAGTTTCACTAGTCCGCTCACGACCTGCCGAGGCTACCGGGGCGTGGTAGTGGCCTTAGCTCGACATGTGCCTTCTAAATGTTGCAAACAAAAAACTTGTGGATACATAATATCGAACTCTTTGTGTGTGTATTGAATATATAAGCTGCTGTGAAACTAAATCTGAATGTGCAGAGTCTAATGTAATTATCACAAACATAGGCATGTGGTTACAGATGGTTACTAGGCCCTGGATGTCTACATATGTCAAAATAAGACATAGCAGTGGGATATCTGAATAAAAAAGTTAATTTTGTCTAGCAAAGAGATACAAAAAATAATTAACCATTGAAATAAATATATATATGGCTGATATATATGTTGCAAACATAAAACTTTTGGTATACATAATCTCGAACTCTATGCTGCTGAAACTAAAATGGAAAAGTGCAGAGTGTAATGAAATTACTCAAACAAGAGTCATTGTTTCAGGATAATTACAAGGCTTCTGATGTCTACATATGTCAAATAGAAATACAGTGGATATCGGATGAGCATAGCTAGGGTAAATAATCTATATATAGTATAATATGTCCTATAGATCATTGGTGGCGTAAATGTTGGTAGATAGCGGGTGAGCAAGCTAGGGTTCAAATATAGATATATTATAAATATTATATATATATATATATATATAGATTACTGTGCCTGTAGAATACATTGGTGGCAGCAGAATTGTAGGTGGGAGAGCTGTAGGGTTACAATCATATAAATATATATATATTCCCACGCAACCATGTATTGCTGGGCCAGTATCATTAAAATTACATTGGTGGCCGTGGGTGTAGTAATATATATAAATAATATAAATAAGAATCCCACAGAACAATTATTCACAAACAAGTAATCATTGAAATAGACATGGACGAGTCATATATATCATATTACCTATCGAATATATAGTACAAAATTAATATATTTTGCGATTGACTCTATTGCGTGTAGTGTGATATATATAATATTCGCAGTGGATATAGTTTGGTAGTTTGGTATTGGTGAAGCATAGCATTCACCATCCAACTTGGTGCGTAGACACCTTCACATTACGATTCTGCGCTCTGCATAGGTAGACTATGCAGAGCGATGCCGAGGATGAGCGACTCTCGAACGAGCCAAGTTACTGCGCACCGCATGAACTCTCCGCTTCTGGCGAAGCCACGCAGTGCCGAGCGCGCACAAGAGACTAACAGGGTAGGGGGAAGGGGAAAGCAGCTTACTGGGCGTGGAGTAGCTCGCCGCCGTGTAGGCCTCGGGGTCCGGCTACTCCACGCCCAGCTAGCCGCGTTAATTAAACTTACAATACGCACCATAAAAGTTATGCGACATAGCGGTGAACTGAGGTTAGCTCTAAAAGGCTCGTCCTCACGGTCCCATACATCCACTACCACCCATAATACTACTTTGATAGGTAAGTATTTGCAGGGCATTCGCCTGACGCGAGGTGAAGTCCTCCAGCCATCAGGGCTTTGCAATAAGGACGCATTTAAAGCGGCATGTGCCCGCTGTGTATGCCACGGACTTGCACAATGCTGGCAGGCCGTAGCCACGTAATACAATTGACAACATGATAATTACATCGCCCGGCCTTTAAGCGGCGACATATTTATAGGCAGACGGGCTTGTGCAAGCACCATCCCACTGTGCCACCGCTCTGCGGACAAGGTCGGCAGGGATACGGCAGCTCAAACACGTGCGAATGCCTATGGAACGTGCCTTGATGAGGATTGCTGAGGCTGAGAAACGGCGGAGCTGTGGTATGGTTTATGCACGTAATGGTTGAGATCGATCATGGCGAGAAGGTTAGTTCTAGAACATCCTCTCATCACAGTGATCCTCAGGAAACACATCGTGATGAACCATGTGTAGTCCTGCTTCCCAGCAGTAGCTCCACACTCATGCCAATCCTTACCTGGATATTAAGTCCCCCCGGAGGCTGGAAGGATGACGGACTGGGTGAGCGTCTGGTCACATTACCTGCCGGGGAAGCGTGACCACACAGCGAGAGCTGCATCTGTAGGTTAGGGGGAGACATGACAGGGGAGGGGAGAACGGGGGGCTGTGTGGCACATTCCTTACTGGGGGGTGTGTGTGTGAGCACACTACTTTACTTGGGGGAGGTCTGTTTGTGAGGCACATTACTTACTGGGGGGCTGTGTGAGGCACATTACCTTACTTGGGGGAGACTTGTGTGAGGCACATTACTTACTGGGGTGGCTGTGTGTGTGCCCTTACTTACTGGAGGGCTGTGTGATGCCCATTCCTACTCGGGGGGTCTGTGTGTTAGGCACAGTTACTTACTGGGGCAGTGTGAGGCACATTACTTTACTGGGCGGGCTGTGTTGGAGGCACATAC
Organism: Engystomops pustulosus; assembly: GCA_019512145.1. Lineage (NCBI taxonomy): Eukaryota > Metazoa > Chordata > Amphibia > Anura > Leptodactylidae > Engystomops > Engystomops pustulosus. The sequence goes on along the minus strand of WNYA01000224.1, from coordinate 30,317 downwards.
TTACTGGGGGGCTGTGTGATGCCCATTACTTACTGGGGGGCTGTGTGAGGCACATTACTTAGTAGGTTGGCTGTGTGAGCACATAACTTACCTGGGGGGCTTTGTGAGCACATACTTACGGGGGGGGGGGGTCTTGTGAGGCACTTAGTTAGTGGGGGGCTGTTGTGGAGCAACATTACACTTACTGGGGGGCTGTGTGGTCACATTACTTAGCTGTGCGGCTTGTGTATGAGGCACAATTCTAGTGGTGGGGGCTTTGTGAGCACAATAAGCTTAGTGGGGGGCTGTGTTGGAGGCACAATACTTACTGGTAGACGTGTTAAGGCACATTCGTTACTCGGTGGACTGTGTGAGGCACATTACTTACGGGGGCCTGTGGTTGAGGTCACATTACGTACTGGGGGGGCTGCTGTGTGAGCACATTACTTAGTGGTGGGGACTGGTGTGAGGGCACAGTCTTACTGGGGGGACTGTGTTGAGGGGCACATTACTTACTGGGGGGACTGTGTGAGGCACATACTTACTGGGGGGCTGTTGTGTGAGGCACATTACGTAGTGGGGGCTGTGTGTGGCACATGACTTATGGGGCTGGTGTGAGGCCCATACTACTGTGGGGGCTGTTGAGGGGCACATAACTTACTGGGGGCTGTGGTGAGCACATTTATCTAGTGGGGGCTGTGTGAGGGCACATTACTTACTGGGGGCGGTTGGTGAGGCACATTACGTAGTGGGGGGGCTGTGTGAGGCCACATTTAACTTACTGGGGGGCTTTTGAGGCACATTACTTACTGGGGGGGCTGTGTGAGCACATTACTTATTGGGGTGGGCTGTGTGTGAAGGCACATTAATTTACTTGGCGGCTTGTGTGGAGGCACAAATTACTGTGTGGGGGCTGGTGTGTGAGGCACCTTACTGACTTACTTGGGGGAGACCTGGGTGGCCACTTACGTTACTGGGGGGGGCTGGGAGGGTGGGTTCTGTGTGTGTCACATTACTTACGGTTACGGGCTGTGTTGGTGAGGCACATACTTCTGGGAATGGACGGGGGGGCTGGTGTGGTGAGGCACATTACTACTTAGTACTATGGGGGGGCTGTGTGGGCACCATTACTTACTGGTCGCCTAGGGGGTCCTTGAGGCAAACATTCATACGTACTGCTGGGGGACTGTGTGAGCACATTCCATTACTTGAGGGGCTGTGTGTGAGGCACATTAGTTCCTGGGGGCTGGGTGTTGTAGCACAATGTACTTCACTGGTACTTGGGGGCTGGTTATGTTATGATGCCAAACATCCTTACTCTCTGGGTGGTTGTTTTGTGTAGATCCCTACTTTCCCTTCCTACTTTCGGCCTCTGACTGTGTGTGATAGCACCAGTTACGTACTACTCTGGGGGCTGTGTGTAGGCACATTACTTACTGGGAGGCAGTGTGTGAGACCTTTACTTAACTTGGGTGCTGTGTGTGCAGGCACCATTACTTTAACCTGGGGGCTGTGTTTGAGGCAACATGACTTACAACTTGGGGGCTGTGTGTGAGGCCCCCCTTACTTACTCCACTGGGGGCGTGGTGAGCACTTACTTCACTTATGGGGGCTGGTGTGAGGCACACTTATTACTTCCTGGGGGCTGTGTGTCAGGGACATTATTTACGGGGGGGGGGGGGGGGCTTGTGGGATAGGGACATTCTTCTGGGGCTGTGTTGAGGCACATTACTTACTGGGGGTACTGGGGACTGACTGGGGGGCTGTGTGTGTAGGCACATTACTTACTGGGGTGTGCTGTGTTGAGCACATTACTTACTGGGGGAACGTGGTGAGCACCACTTACTTCTGGGGGACTGTGTGAGGCACATTACTTACTGGGGGGCTGTGTGTGAGGCATTACTTACTGGGGGGCTGTGTGTGAGCACATTTACTTAACTAGTTACTGGGGGCTTTGTGTGAGGACCACATTACATAGTTGGGGGCTGGTGTGAGGCACATTATTACGTGGGGGTCTGATGTTTGAGGCATCAAGTACTACTTCTCAGTGGATCATGACTTAGATGGTGGGGCTGTTGATGTGCTCGCACATTCCTTACCGCATGGTAGGGCTGTGTGTTACATGCACCTTACATGTACACTCGGGGGGGGCTGTGTGTGATGCACAATTACGAGTGGGGGGTGGGGGGCTGTGTGGGGTAGGGCCACAATTACCTTACTGGGTACCTGTTGGTTTTCCTGTGTGTTGTGAATTCCCATATCTCTTACTGAAATGGGGGGCTGTTTGGAGGCACCTAACTTAGGTGGGTGGGGGTCTGTGTGTGAGCACTTACTTCACTTACTGGGTGGGTGTGTGTGAGGCACATTACTTAACTGGGGGGACTGTGTGCGTCACATTACTTACACCTGGGGGGGCTGTGTTGTGAGGCACATTACTTACGGCCCCCTTTGGGGGGACTGTGTGTGAATGGGTCACATTACCTACTTTAGTGTGGGGCGTGTTGAGGCCACATACTTACTTGGGGTGACTGTGTGTGAGGCAACAATACTTAGTTTGGGGGTTGCTGTGTTGCTGTCCACTTCTGTACACTACTCCCTGGGGGCTGTTGTTGGGCAACCTTACTTCACGTACTGGGGGGGCCTGTGTGTGACGGTCACTTCACTACTTCCTAGGGTCGCTCCTCGGTCTGGTTTGTGCTAGGCACCATTACTTACCTCGCGTCTAGGGGTGGCTGGTTTGCAGGGCACCATTCCTTAAGAAGAGGCGGAGAATGTACCCGTGCCGGGAAGAGAATGAGGAATAGAGGAATCCTTGTTTTGGCTGTTTTTTAGATAACCTTATTTCCTTGGGTGTGGTTTCTGTGTGAGGTACATTACTTACTGGGGGGCTGTGGTGTGAGGCACTTACTTACTGGGGGGCTGTGTGTAGGCACATTAAACGTTCCTCGGGCGCGGGGGCTGTGGTTAGTGAGGCCATTACTTTTACTGGGGGACTTTGTTGAAGCACTATCACTTAACTTAACGGGGGGGGACTGCTGTGAGGCACAGTTACTCTACTGTTGTTGGCTTTGTGTGCTCACATTACTTACTGGGGGTTGGGGCTTGTTCTGGTGATCAGCATTTACTTAGTGGGGGTGGGCTGTGGTGGAAGGCACAGATTACTTAGTGTGTGGGGCTGGTGGTGGAGCGGTTCACCGTGCGTAGTGGGGCCTGTGGTGTGAGAGGCACACATTACTTACTGGGTGGGGGCTGTGTGTGATGCACAACCTTACTGGGGGGTCTGTGGTGACGGCACATTACTTACTGGGGGTGCTGTGTTTGAGGAGGGCACTTACTTAGTGGGGGGCTGTGTGAGGCCAGAACTACTGGTGGTCGTGGGTGAGGGCACATACGTACGGAGGGGCTGGTTGAGGCCATACTTAGTGGGGTGGCTGTGTTGCGGCACATTACTTACTTGGTTACTGGGGCTGTGGTGTGAGGCACAGTACTTACCTGGGGGGACCTGTGTGAGGCACATTACTCATTAGCTGGGGGGCCTTGTGTGAGCGCACTTTACTTAATGGGGACTGGGTTGGGACTGTGTGTGAGGCACATTGTTACTAGTGGGGGGGGCTGTTGTGAGGCACATACGTCTCGCCTTACTTTACACTGGGGGGGCTGTGTGTAAGGCACACTACTTAAAGTGGGGGGGGCTTGTGTGGGGTACAATACTTACTGGGCGCTGTGTGTGAGGGCACATTACTTTTAGTCGGGGGGGCTGGTGTGAGGACATTACTTACTGGGGGGCTGTGTTTGGGCACATTAATTACTTACATGGGGGTGCTGTGGTGTGAGCACTTACTTACTACTGTGGCTATGTGGTGAGGCCAACATACTTAGTGGGGGGCTGTGGTTGTGAGGCCCATTACTTCTGACAACCTTACGGGGGGAGGTCCTTGTTTGTGAGGCACCTTCTTACTGGGGGACGGTGTGATGGGCGCATTACTTACTGGGCACGGGGGGGCTGTGTGTGATGCCCATTACTTAGATGGGTGGGCTGTTGGATTGTACATACTTACTGGGGGCTGTGTGTGAGGCAACATTTACTTGTGGTGGGGGCTGTGTGGTACATTACTTACTGGGGGGGCTGTGTGTGAGGCCATTACTTACTGGGGGGGCTGGTGTGGTGTGGCACCTTACGTAGTGGGGGGCTTTGGTGGTTAGGGCAACATTACTTTTACCACTGGGGGTGCTGTGTGTGAGGCACATTACTTACTGGGGGAGGACTGTGTGAGGCACATACTTCTGGGTGGACCCCCTGTGGTAGGCACTTACTTAGTGTGGCTGTGTGTGAGGCACATTACTTACTGGGTGGGCTGTGTGTGAGGCACATTACTTACTGGGGGGGCTGTGTTTGTGGCACATTACTTAGTGGGTGGCTGTGTGTGAGGCACATTACTTACTGGGGGCTGTGTGTTAGGCACATTACTGTACCTGGGGGCTGTGTGTGAAGGCACATTACTTTACTTGGTGTTCTGTGTGGGAGGCACAGTACATTACTGGGGTGGCTGTGTTGTGAAGTCACATTACTTACTTGGGGGCTGTGTGTGATGCACATTCCTACGGGGGGGCGGGTGGTGGGAGGGCACAGTACTACGGAGGGGGGCGGGTGGATGCACATGACTTACTGGGGGCTGTGTGTGAGCACAGGACGGACTGGGGGGGGCTGTGTGAGGCACATTGACTTAGTGGGGGGGGCTGACGAGGTGTATATACCTGGGGGGGCTGTTTCAAATAAGGGGGAGGCGAAATTAGGGCACCGAATGAATTACTATATATGACCTCTAATTTGGGGGGGACTAAAGGATGTTTTTATTTGGGAATAGTTTGTTCAGTTATGTTGTGAGGAATCTAATGTTAAAATCACCATCATTATACGTCAGTACCGGGTGTGTTTTTTAGCGGGGAGTGGCCCCATGGGATTTTGCTGCATGAGTTGAATACATTTCTTTGTGAATTCAAGGAAAACCAGGCCATAAGAAAGCGTAAAGATTACCCTTCCGGATGGGGCAGATGGTCCCCTGTAAGGTACTCGAAGGTCACTAATATCTATCTGTGCTAATGACGACTAGTGGGTAAAGGTACATAGCAGGGGCACGCACGTGCAGCAGCGTACGCGTGGGGCGGGAGTGTGGGGGCACATTTTCAAATTTCGCCTCAGGCAGCAAAAGCTAGAATCGGCCCTGGTCACTGCTTTCCCAGCAGTAGCTTCAAACTCTTCAAAACCTCCACCTCCGGAGTTGAAGTCCCCCGAGGGCTAAAGCTGACGCCTTTGGTGATGTCCATGGTTTTTCCACCCCACGACCTGCCGGGGAATCATCCACACGCGAAGCTGCATCTGTGAGTGAGGGGAGACGACAGGGGAGGGGGAGAACATGGGGGCTGTGTGACTGACAGTTACTTACTGGGTTGCTGTGTGGGCACATTACCGTACTGGGGGCTGTGTGAGGCACTTACGTACTGGGGGCGTGGGGCAACATTACTTACTGGGGCCTGTGTGGGCACATTACTTACTGGGGCGCTGATGTGAGCCCTTACTTACTGGTGGTGTGTGAGCACCTTCTTACTGGGGGCTGTGTGAGGCAACCTTACTATATGGGGGGCTGGTGAGGCACATTACTGAGTGGTGGGGCTGTGTGAGGTCACATTACTTACTGAGGTGCTGGTGTGGGCACATTACTTACTCAACTCGTGGGCTGTGTGGGCACTTAGCTTACTGGCGGGGCTGTGTGGGCACATTACTTACTAGGGGGGGCTGTGGGGCGCACAGTACTTACTGGGGGGGCTGTGTGTGAGGCACATTACTTATTGGGGGCTGATTTGGGTGAGGCACATTACTTACTGTGGGCTGTGTGTGAGGCCATTACTACTGAGGGGCGGTGTTAGGCACATTACTTAGTGGGGGGGTGGCTGGGGACTAGGCTGTATATACTGGGGGGTCTGTTTCAATATAGGGGGAAGGCAATTACGGCAATACCTATTGAATTACTATATATGCTCTAATTTTGGTCTAAAGGAGTGTTTATGTTGGGAATAGTTTGTTCAGTTATGTTGTATGATAGAATATTTGGAATCACAATCCATTATACTGTAATTGACTGTGGTAATTATTTAAGGGGGCGCCATATGGGAGTTGTGGCTGCATGGAGTTAAGACATTTCTTCTTTGTGAATTCAGAGTAAACCAAGAAGGCCAGAAGAAAGCGTAAATAAGTACCCTTCCCGGATGGGGCAGATGGTCCCTGTAAGGTCCTATAGTCACTATATCGGGTGTCTAATTGACTACTAGTGTGTAGGTAGCATCAGCGGGGCACCACGTGCCGCGTACGCGTGTTGCGGGAGGGGGGGGGGCCACATTTTCAAATTCGCCTCAGGCATCAAAAGGCTAGAAGCGGCCCTGGTCAACTGCTTTCCGTCCCCATCAGTTAACTCAACCTCCCGAGTATCAGTCCCCCGAGCTTGAAGGCTGAGACCTTTGGGTGATGTCACTGAGTCACATGACCTGCCGGGAAAGCGTGACCACAACAACACAGCGAGAGCTGCATCTGTGAGGTGATGGGGGGACTGACAGGAGGAGGAGAACATGGGGGGCGGTGTGAGGAAATTACTTACTGGTACTTACTGGGGGCTGCTTGTGTGGATATATTTATTTTTCTAAGGTTCATTTATTGTTATCTACTGAAATGTTATCCCTGAAATAATCGCAAATGTTAGCCTATTGATAGCACTTGCAACTGTTTAGCCCTTTCCGCCACCTTCACGCCAGTGGGTCGTGAAGGGGCATAAGGGGGGTGGCCGCCTTAAATGTTACGTGCTGCGTTTATTTCTACGCCATGCCTGGCGTAGAATAAACCCTGTGCAGCATCCTGCCCTGGTACATCAAGAGGATTCCACCTCATCGGACTGGGAATTTAAAGTGGCCCTGGAAAAAACTGTAAAAGTGTCCCCATTATCAAAACAAGTAGGCGTTGCCTTGTGATGTGGGTGGAGTTACTAAACTCCATACAAACTGTTAATAGATAGTCTAAATCAACATGTTAACCGCAGAGAAAGAGACTCATACTGCCTCCTTGTAAAGGAATAATACTTCTATTTTAAGAGCACACAACTTAATACTGCCATATATGTACACTAAAAACATACTACAATACCTTCTCCAATAAACAAGATTGTAACTACTATAATACTACTGCCACTAAGTAAAATATATTGTAATACTGCCCCCCTACGAACGAGAATATTACTCCTATAATACTGCCCCCTATGTACAAGAATATAACTACTATAATACTGCCCCCTCTGTACTGGATATAACTACTCTAATCTAATACTGCCCCTATGTACAGAATATACTACTAAATACTGCCCCTATGTACCAGAAACTATACTACTATATACTGCCCCCTATGTCCAGAATATAACTACTTAATACTGCCAAATACTTCCTCCCTATGTACAGAATATAAGTACTATAATACTGCCCCCTATGTCACAGAATTAACTTATAATATACTAACTGCCCCCTATGTACAGAATAACTACTAATATCCTGCCCCCATACATAAGTACTACTTACACTGCCTATGTACAAGATATAACTACTATAATACTGTCCCTATGTACAGAGAAGTATACTACTATAATACGCCCCGATGTTCAGAATATAACTCTATAAAATACTGCCCCCCCTATGTAAAGAATATAACTACTATAATACTAACACAATATCCGCCCTATGTACAAGAATATACTACTATAATACTGATCGACCCCCTCTTGTACAAGAATATACAACTATAATCCTGCCCCACTATGTACAAGAAATAACTAGCTATAATACCTACTACTGCTACGTCTCGCTACCTCTCCTTATCCCAAATACTGTTTATCCACCACTATTTTGGGCGACCCCACTAATATCCGCCTACTATCAAATCCTGTAACTAATCTGGAGGAAACTACTATACTCTGCCCCCTATTGTACAGGGATCTAACTACTATATACTGCCCCCTATGTACAGAATCTAAAAAACTACTATGAATACCTAATGGCCCCTATTTGGGGATAAACTAACTAATACTGACTGCCATACTCGCCAATACTGCCCCCAGTGTACAGAATATTAAAACTACTATAAATATCACTGCCCGGCCCCCTATTTACATGAATCTAGCTCCTATGACTATAGCCCGCAACTACTTCTCGTCTCCCCCCCCCCCGTGAATAACAGTCGCTTGCCACGCCAGTATCCAACATCCGCAGCCACGGTAGTCAATATAGAGTACCGCCCATTATACCAGCAGCCACGAAAACAGGCAACACTCAAAGCGCACTGGAGTTCCATCGGTGACTCGACCCATCAGAATCTGACCCCTGGCAGCAGCACTTGAGGAACGTGGGGGGGGGGAGAGGGCAGCGGAGAGGGAGAATGAGTGGCAGACGGATGTCGGTAAGAGGGGAAAATATAGAGTGGAGAAGGGAGGGTACAAGAATGCGGCTCCCTACAGGGATCGTGAGGGAACAGAGAGGACTTACGCGATCACCGCTCTCCTCTCCGTCAACCCGCTCCTTACCCTCCCATAGCCCCATTTACAGCCCCTGCTCCCCGTATACGCCTGCCCCCGGTACCCATACAGTACATAAAAAATAAAAGCACACGAAACCACCTCTCCGATCCCCGACGCTGCTCCCCCGCTTGGTCAGTACGGCCGCGGAGACAGCTATCCGTATCCCCGCTTGCCCGACTCCATGGTCTGTGCGACGCCGGCGCGTACTTTTTCACATTCTCACCGCGGCCGACTTGACCAAGCAGAGGGAAGTCAGCGTTGGGCATCGAGTAGGTGATTTTTGTGTGTTTATTTGTTCCAACGGCCCCACCAGTACATGACCTCCCCGGACCGGCCCTAAGTATCTGGGCCACCCGGATTTCTCCCGACTTGGCATGAGCCTCTGGCCCCGTGCCCACACTATATTGTGTTTAATGTCCCCATGGAGTTCTATATTTTTTTATACAAAAGGTTTTTGACCGGTTTGCACACTTTACAAAGGTAGTCGTTTTCTGTCTTTGTATTTGCATTGTGTCATGTAATTGTTGAATTACACAATGTTGAGTTAATTTTACATAAATATATTGAAACAGTTTGCGGTTCCTAATGTGAGTGTTGCCGCCAATGCCTTTTTTATAACAAACTCATTATCCCCATTTTTTTGTTTTCAAAAGTGTGTCTTTAACATTCCAAAAATTGAATAGAGGCTACTAGGGTGTAAGATGAGCCTCACATGTAGCGGGATCTAAGGTCCACTCACGCTATCAATAGCCTCTATCGATCCTTCTACCCCCACCTGCTTCACACCCGTCTGGGAGGGTGAGCTTTGTATTGACTATTACATGCAAGTTGTGTCTGCTCTCATAGAATTCAGTGCATTATTTTAGTGAGAACAGTTACTTATTTTACTGGTGCTAATCTCACTCAAATCGCAACCAAACGAAAACCACTCCGCTAAGTGTATTTTATTGATTGAGGCATCTCAGTTCCACCCTCCCTGGGCAACGAGCATGCTCCACCCCCTAGGCCACGACATGTCCCCCAGCCCCCTAGCCACGAAGCATTCGCCCCTCAGCCCCTAGGCCAGACTTCCCAGCAATGTCCCCCTACCCCCTATGCACGACAGGTAGCCCGAGCATCCCTACCCCCCCTACCGCTCCCTACCACCTGGAGCAACGGATGCCCCCCGTCAACGCACCTACCCCCAGCAGACATGCCCACATGCCCGACAACAACATTCCCCACCCTGACACACATCCCCCTAACCCTTTTGGGTGTGTGTGTATGTTTTTTTTGTTCTTCCAGACCAGTGCCAGTTTGACACTTCGGATTTCGTGGACTCGCTTGTCATACCGGAAAAAATATTTATTAAACTAGAAACTGGCTACGATGGTGTTCATGTTTTTATTTCTCATAATCATTTCTACAATACATGTGTTTTTGTCATTCTGTATAATTAGCCATAGTAGTGTGCTGTTTAGTTGAACATGCGCATCTACTAAGCCTGGCTTACGTAAAATTTCCATATTTTTGAGGGTCCAAATGTACAGTAACGCCAATACATTACCGCACGGTACCCACCGCCACCATGGGTGCCTTAACACTGGTCACAAACAGCACCTGAACATCTAAAGAGGGTCAGGTTCTGGCGGCTGCAGCTTCTTAGTTTGTGCTGGAATAGCCCCCCTAACAGTGGTGCTAATCCCAGCCAGTACTGGCAGGCTGCTAGCTGTTTTTTGTATGCTGGCTGATTTTAACGAAAATGGGGGGAACCCATGTCAATTTTTTTTGAATATTACAAAAAAATTACATGTTCCCCCCCATTTTTCAAATCAGCTCTCAGATGACAAAAAGCTACGACAAGTCAGCGCACATCAGTGTGCCGGTGTGTACTGAGACCCATACGGATGTACTGGTCACGCACAGGTAGGGGGCTATTCCACACAACAACTAACACCCTGCAGCCCGCCCAGAACCTCGACCAGCTTAGATGGTTAGTTGCTTGTTTGTACCCAGCTCTTCCTGCACCCCTGGGCGGTGGTACCGGGGAATTGTATTGGCTTACTGTAAATTTGACCCTCACAAAATTGGAAATTTTACATTACGGCCAGCAATTAATATGAGCACGTCACGACTAACAGCACCACTACTCATGGCGTAACCTTATACGAATTGAACACAACACATTATTGTCAAAATAGATTTTATTGAAATAAACATAGACCCACCCTCGTTAGCCAGTTTCTTAATATATTTTTTTACGGTCATGCGACGAGTCCACCGATCCAATAGTCCAACAGCTGGCGTCCGTGAAGCACAAAAAACACATCGCACACCACTAGGGTATAGGGGGCTGTTTTGTCCCAGGGATTTGGGGGCCTATCTCGTTGCCTAGGGTGGTAGGGGGCCCCCCCATGCGTCGTGCTAGGGATATTGGGTGCCATCGCCGTTGCCTAGGGATATGGGGCCATCTCTCGTTGCCTAGGGGATATGTGGGCCATGCCGTTCCTAGGGGAATGTTGAGGAGGCCATGCTCGTTGCCTAGGGGATTGGGGTGAACAGACGTAGCTATATCCCTAAAATCCATGGGTGACAGTGAGCCCTCCTGTATTTTGATTTGGAGCATAAAACATTAATGACTACAACATTCCCCCGTTACTCAAAATGATCGGAGGGGTTTGGTCTGAAGTTGATTGTGTGTAAGTTCCCAATATGACTAACCCACACCTCACCTTTTTCATCCTTTTGTCCTTCCCCCCCCTCCCACTCCTCTCCCCCAAACCTCCTCCCTCCCGTACGTCTCCCCCCTCGATCGTATCTCTCCCCCTCCCCCCCCACTTCGTCTTCCCGATACCCCCTCCCCCTCTACCCACTTCGTCACCTCCCCTCCCCTCCCCCCCCTCCCCCCCTCCATTCTCACCCCCCTTCCCCCCCCGTCGTCCCTCTCCCCCCCTCCGTCTCTCACTCCCCCGCGTCCCTCCCTCTCTCCCCTCCCTCTCGCGGTCCTCTCCTCTCTTTTCACCCCCTCCCCCCCCCCCCACCCTCCTCCCAGGTCATCCCGCCGCCCCTTCGTCCCCCCCTACCTTCCTCCTCTCCCTCCCACCGTCCCCCGTTAGTATACAGCCTGCCAGCCCATAGCCCCAGTATACAGCCTGCCAGCCCATAGCCCCAGTATACAGCCTGCCAGCCCATAGCCCCAGTATACAGCCTGCCAGCCCATAGCCCCAGTATACAGCCTGCCAGCCCATAGCCCCAGTATACAGCCTGCCAGCCCATAGCCCCAGTATACAGCCTGCCAGCCCATAGCCCCAGTATACAGCCTGCCAGCCCATAGCCCCAGTATACAGCCTGCCAGCCCATAGCCCCCGTATACAGCCTGAAAGCCCATAGCCCCAGTATACAGCCAGACAGCCCATATCCCCAGTATAAAGCCCCTGCCCCAGTATACAGCCAGACAGCCCGTAGCCAACAGTATACAGCCTGCCAGCCCGTAGCCAACAGTATACAGCCTGCCAGCCCGTAGCCCCCAGTATACAGCCCATAGCCCCAGTATACAGCCGTCCAGCCCATAGCCCCCAGTATACAGCCTGCCGGCCCATAGCCCCCAGTATACAGCCTGCCGGCCCATAGCCCCCTTATACAGCCTGCCGGCCCATAGCCCCCGTATACAGCCTGCCGGCCCATAGCCCCCGTATACAGCCTGCCGGCCCATAGCCCCAGTATACAGCCTGAAAGCCCATATCCCCCGTATACAGCTTGCCAGCCCATAGCCCCCGTATACAGCCGTCCAGCCCATAGCCCCAGTATACAGCCAGACAGCCCATAGCCTCAGTATACAGCCCCTGTCCCAGTATACAGCCAGACAGCCCATATCCCCAGTATACAGCCCCTGCCCCAGTATACAGCCAGACCGCCCATATTACCAGTATACAGCCCCTGCCCCAGTATACAGCCAGACAGCCCATAGCCCCAGTATACAGCCCCTGCCCCAGTATAAAGCCGTCCAGCCCATAGCCCCAGTGTACAGTCCCTGCTCCAGGTATACAACCACTGCACCAGGTATACAACCCCTGCACCAGGTATACAACCCCTGCACCAGGTATACAGCCCCTGCTCCAGGTATACAGCCCCTGCTCCAGGTATTTTTTCTTCTCCCTTGCAGTGTGTCTTATCTATAATGGGGCCAGTAGAATATCGCATGTGTCTCATCTATCCGCATATATCATACGGGCACAGTGTTGTCTTATCTATAACTGGGGGCACTGATGTTATATCAGTGGCAGTGTATCTATCTATCCGGACACTATGCATTACACAGGGCCACAGTGTATCTTATTATAACCGGGGCCCAAGTATGGCATTATAATCAGGGCACAGTGTGTCTATCTATAACTGGGGCACAGTTATTGGTCATTTAATCATCGGGGGCACATTAGTCTTACTATAACCTGGGGGGGCACCAAGTATTGGAGAGGCATTATATCAGGGGCAAGCGTGTTTCTTATACTATAACGGGGGCACAGTAATTTGCATTATAATCAGGGGGCACAGTGTGTCTATACCTTCAGTAATGTGCATTATGGGCACAGTGAATATCTATCAACCGGGCGATTGGATAACTCAGGGGCACATGTGTCTTCTGCCCTATTTTTTATCAGGCAGTAGCTATACATACCGGGGGCACATTGAATTATATCGACGGGACATTATATCAACTGGGCAGTATGTGCAATCAGGCAGTGGTCTTTTAACTGGTTTATCAATAATAGGGGCCAGGGCTTAACCGGGGCACGTGGACATAATCGGGGTGTGTCTCTATAGGCAAGGGGCCTGGCATGACCTTTTTGTCGCACTCCCCTGGTATTCCATAAGTCCCGTAGAAGCCCTTTAAAGCCGTAGGTTCCCTTAATGAACATGAACGGTGACATTATGGGCGTTCTACGGTAAACCACAGTCGGTATTTCGAAATGCTTACATGTATTCTAATGATCTCATTTGGAACGCTACTATGAACCTGCCACATGGAGCAGTTCCTCAGCCCGGGGGGGGATCACATCACCCACTCAAGCTGTGTACAGCGCCCTTGTATATGGCGGTGCTATTCATGTTTTATTCTATTGTACGCTGGTTTTTAAAAAGCATTTGAGAGCAATTTATCAGTTTTTTGGACAGAAATAAATGGTTTTTGTCTTTAGGAAAACCTTGGAAAGCTAAGTACCAACCCCAGTATCTCAGCCTCGCAGACCTACATTACAGGACTGGCACCCAGTCTTTTCTAGAATTCTCATGACTTAGAAAACTGCATCACATCGTCACATAAAGCATATTGTAGCTAACAGATTGGTCTCGTCAAGGAATTGGGAATTGGTGGGGGCACTCATGTCTACAGCACCCAGGGATTCCGAATTTCCCCACCGACAAGCACCAATCAGAGATTCTAATCAAATCAAGAGACGTTCCTGGAAATGCAGACAATGTGTCCCTAGGGACCTCTGCATGTGCTGAGGCCATTCAGCTTAAGTCTGACCGGACATTGACTGGTCCACATTGCTGATTGGCAAATCTAACTATCCCTTATTGCAGTCCTAGTCAGGATTTCAAGGATTACTGTAATAGTATGCAATTACGTAGACATAACTACTATAGATTTGCCACTCCAGTAATTTGTGATGAAAGATTTGTGACAGTGAGAGGAAGTACGATTTGTATATCAAATCGGATTTATAGGTCCCACCCAGCTTTTTACACTTCTGATGTGACCACAATAGGGCGTACTCGCCACTTTGTCGCGACTCATCCAAGTCCGTTCACTTATTAATATTTACCTCTCAGACCTAGAGAAGCTGGGTTGATATACCCAAAGCCTGCTGTAAAGTCTATGGGCTTTATGTGATGATATCGAAGACTTCGAGCTATGTATTTGGGCAACCTGCAATCTTAAGGGTGACCGTCTCAGAAAAGCAAAGTGTCAATGGGGAGCCCCCTTAAGGGGTGGGCACGTGGTGGGGGGCCGGCCACGCGCTCCCTGCAGTCCTCACATCACCCTACTCTCGACATGATCGCATGAAGGGAAATCAGTAGTAATATTCTTTCATCACAATTTATCCAAAAAATTCACAAGAAGAAAGTAGCGGACATAAACAGGTGACAAGGGTTCTTAGGTTTGTCCGCGTGCCACTGCACTGGATGGTTGGCCCCCGGGGCCCGCGGCCTCCTCTGAGCCCTTTACAAGCGATCTAAAGTGTGTATCGGTTGGAAATCGATGAGGATTGTGCCCCTCCCTGAGCCGCGGACGCGGGAGGGACACCCTGGGCGCTGTTGATCGCCTGTCCCCCGGGGGTCATTCTCGCACCTGTGACGTCCCTTTCGGCTTGTCACCAACTGTGAAAATGGGAGAAAATCGGCTTGACCAGTAATAATGGTTGAACAAGCCAAGGAGAAGACCTCCTGAAGTCCACTCTGGTCAGTCATCCATGAGGGACATCCTTCAGTGTACCAGGATTTACCTACAAAGACCCGATACGAAGTAACAAATTAAGGACCATAAATTTTTTTTATAGTCTATTTCTCCCTACACTGTCCATGGTCCGTTTCATCACATAGCAAAACCCCGTGTGCCGAAGAGAGGACCCCAGCGATCGAGAATAGGACCCTGGCGATCCCAGAGACAGGACCACCACAGTGACCTAAGATAGCGACTTTCAGGAGATCCAGCGGTACTACGGACCTCCGCCCGTCGATCCGAGTCCCAGGACCTCCCCGTCTGATCCAGTCAATCCGTCCACGAGCCCAGAGACCTCCCCGTCGATCCAGGGTCCCAGGACCTCCCCGTCCGATTCCAGGGTCCCAGGAACTCTCGCCCGTCGTCCAGGGTCCCAGGGACCTCACCCTGTACCAGAGTCCAGTGACCCCCTACGATCCCGAGGAGTCCCAGGACTCCCGTCGATCCAGAGTCCCAGGACCCTCCCCGTCGATCCTAGAGTCCCAGGCCTCCCCGTCGATCCAGAGGTCCAGGACCCTCCCGTCGATCCAGAGTCCCAGGACATCCCCGCGTCGATCCAGAGTCCCAGGACCTCCCCGTCGATCCAGAGTCCAAGACCCTCCCGTCGATCCAGAGTCCCAGGACATCCCCGTCGATCCGAGTCCCAGACCTCCCCGCGATCCAGGAGTCCCAGGCCCTCCCCGGCGATCCAGAGTCCAAGAAACTCCCCGCGATCCAGAGTCCGCAGGACCTCCCCTCGTCCGAGCCATCTCCCCTTCGAGTCCTATTGCGGACCATCCCCGTCGATCCAGGTCCCAGGACCTCCCCGTGATCCAGGGTGCCGATCCCCGATCGGGTCCATGACCTCCCCGTCGATCCAGGGTCCCAGGACCTCCCCCTCGATCCAGGGTCCAGGACCTCCCCGTCGATCCGGAGTCCCAGTGGAGACTCCCCTCGATCCAGAGTCCCAGCCCTACCCGTCGATCCAGTATCCCAGGACCCCCCGTCCGATCCATATTCAGGACCTCCCCGTCGATCCATGAGTCCCAGAACCTCCCGCGTTCCAAGAGTCCCGAGAGACCTCCCCGTCGATCCAGAGTCCCAGGCCTCCCCGTCGATCAGCAGTTCCCAGGACTCCAGTCCACACCCGTCGATCCAGAGTCCCAGGACCTACCCTCGATCCTGATCCGGACCCTATCAAGAGTCCAGGACCTGCCCCCTCCCGTCGATCCAGAGCCCAGGACCCACCGCCCGCACAGAGTCCCGGACACCTGACCACCAAAGGAGGAGAAAGGGGAAGAAACAGAAAAAACATAAGAGAAGAAAGCGGAACACAAAACAAAAACACAAAAAAAAAAACCCCTCCCGCCACCCCCATCCCCCCCCGTCTGCGATCCAGAGTCCCAGGACCCCCCCCCCGTCGATCCGAGTCCCAACCCGTCACAATCTAGAGAAACGGGACCCCACGATCCAGGATTCCGGACCCCCACGATCCAGGAAACTGACCACCCAGCGTATCCAGAGAAACTACCCGCACAAGGGGATCCAGCAGAACTACCCCCCAGGACACGAGCGGACCCGGCCAGCTTGTGATCCGATCCTAGGTGATCAGCAGCTGGAGGAGCTATCTTAGTCCCAGGCTACCAGCTGGTAACACGTACTTCTGGTGACCCATTGCAAACTACTTGACTGGCAGCAACTTCTCTACTTTCATGTCGCGTTCCTCACTTGGTCACCACTTGGGTGCTTAGTTGCGGTGGAGCTTGTGTCTCCGCTACCATTCCTTATATGAGGAATTGGAAATACCTGAGCGCTGTGCTTCCGCAATGTAAGCAACTCACCCATTGTTGTTATGGAACGGCAGGACCGTCACTCCATTAATTGTATAAAATGCAGGAGCTCCGTTCTCTGGTGGTCTGACTGGGGTCCCGTTTAGTGATCGTCCGTTCCATCGCAGTCGGATCGTTTACGTGATGTTGTTTCTAACTTGTCTATAACATCCCTTTAATGAATCTTATCGGACACCCCCCTGCAACCTCCTCAGGGTCGTTGGCTTTCTTGGCGCCGTCTCCTACTTGCTGGTAAGGACCCTCCGCAGCCCCCCGGCCCCCCGCTCTCTATCTGTAGTTGACTCGTCAGTCCTGCTCGGCTTACTATAGTTTTCTGCACTTTTTTCCCTTTTTTCACACACATTACACGAAATCAAACAATTCCAATCGGCTTTTTGTGAGGTCGGGGACATTTTCAAGGACTGCGCAATGTTTTGCTGGCCGGGGTTTCTTTATACCGCCCTTGTCTCACATTCCCCATGACTAAGCCTCAAGGACGTGTTGCACTGTAGCCCCCGCTCCCGGATCGCTGTCAAAACAAGGTATAAGAAATCTACACACTTGAGGGGTGGTTGGGGGGCCGTGAGTGAGACTCGGGGAAAAGTTTGCCAATAGCCGGGTAACGATTTTAACGGAATCGCTTCTCGTCCGGGCCAATCAGTGAGGGTGGTAAATCCTGAGAAGGCCTCCATCTGTCTAGGCCTCCGATGGGGATGAGCCGCGCACAATTCAAGGCGCCATGGACCTGGGAAAAAGTAACGCGCACAGGCCCAGTAATTACCAGCCGCGCACTATAGCGTATGTGGTTGACGCCTGGTGTAATGTTACAGTAACGGGAAACAGAGGCTCCTCAATTCCTGGGTTTGTACACTGCGCTATGGGTACATCACAAACTGACAAACCGACCCGCTGGGATTATCTCTCTGACAAGTCCCCCCAAAACTGCGGTCTGGCCTGCCGAGGGAAGTGATAGAGCGCAGGGTCGCGTTGTCACTGCCTTCTTATTTTTTTTAGTTTTATGAAACAAAAAAGTTTTTTTTTTTTCCTCCTTTTTTTTTTTTTTTGCTTAACCCTCGATGCGCAGCCGATTCCTTGTTCTCCTGCAATTTTATAAATGAAAAACACAAACAAAATGATCATAAAATCTCATCGAAGACGCTATAGAACATAGAATGGCGCAAAATAGAACTTTTTACTCAAACGTTAAAATGGCAGAAATATGAGCAAAACCGAAAACACATCTGATGGATGCAGGGAGAGTCTTGTCTGACTTTGTTTGATACCATAACACCTGATGGAAGTTTGCGCCATGATCTGTGTCCTCATTGATCTTACATCTTTATTTTTGGACTACAGGAAGATTGCCCCAAAACGGAGAAATCCTATAGTGGAGAAAAGCAAGAAATAGTTGAGGGTCTGAGCTGCACCAGTGAGCATGACCCCTAGTAATCCAGAGCACGAGACCTCCAGCGATCTGGAGCACGAAAAAAGCCCCACCCCCTCCCCGGCAATCTGGAGCAAGGGACCCCCATCAATATGGAGAGTACAGGACCATCAATCTGAGTACAGGACCCTCATCCAATCTGGAGTACAGGACCCTCATCAATCTGGGAGTACGAGACCCCATCAATATGGAGTACAAGGACCCTCATCGATCTGGAGTACGAGGTCCCACCCATCGTAATGGAGTACGAGACCCCCATCGATCTGGAGTACGAGACCCCCATCGATCTGGAGTACGAGACCCCCATCGATCTGGAGTACGAGACCCCCATCGATCTGGAGCACGAGACCTCCATCGATCTGGAGCACGAGACCTCCATCGATCCGGAGCACGGGACCCCCCCATCGATCCGGAGCACGGGGACCCCCAACGATCGGAGCACGGACCACCCCATCGATCCGGAGCACGGGACCCCCCCATCGATCCGGCTCCGTGTGTGTCCGCAACGTGATGTCGTGCAGTTAGAGTGCACAGACCACACTGGCAGCCCACACTCCGTGTGCACACCCGGAAAAGAGACAAGAGATACCGGAAGAAGAAAGGAGACGACCGCAGCAACCAACGAGCGGCAAGAGCCGAGAGCCCACAACCAGCAGAGCGGACGCCCCGGCCGGCGTCACGCGCCGGGTGTGCGAGCAAGGAGACGGACCCCCGAGCGATGAGATCCGGAGCACTTGAGCGAGCAGGCCAGAGACAGAGAAGACATAGGACGGGGAGGCGGAGCCCCGGGACCGAGGAGAGAAGCGCAGCGGCGAGAGAGACAGAAGAAGAAGACGACCCCCCACGATCCGGAGCAGGGGACCCCCCCCCCCCATCGATCTGGAGCAAAGGACCCCCCATTCGATCAAGAGCACGGGACCCCTCATCGATCCAGAGCACGGGACCCCTCATCGATCCAGAGCAGGGGACCCCCCCATCGATCCGGAGATAAGGGATCTCCAGTGATCCGGAGAACAGGCATTGTCCAGATCGCTGAGGATCACAACAGATGGACCTTCACAATCCCCTTGTTACCCCCTATACTGTGGATGGGGGGTAACTTAAATAAAATTCCTTTAAATAGGTGAATGGGTCATTAAATGGACCTGGCAACCCCTTTAACCCTATACATGCCCCCTTCTCCTACGTGATTCCTCTAGAACGTACTATCATATAATTACAATTTTTGCTAAATTTGTAATAAATATCAGTTCAATTCCAAGATCTCTGCTTGCTGTCAGTGACTTGGAAGCATCTTGCTTAGATGTGACAATTCTCAGTCTTGTACAAGTCGATACAATCCATCGTCAGTAGAAATCTCTGTCTTGTCCTTCTCTTGTTACATTGTACAGAGCGATGATACAATGTATCATATAATAATAACTCAACTACTTCTTAAAGGGAAAGTGGCCTTTAACCAAAATTTACCAACAATGTCATTGGCCCTGAAGCCGGACGGTCACACAAATCCGTGATTACATTTGGCCCAATTTGGGAAATAAATTTGATAAAAAAGTTTGTCTAAGCAATGAAGTCTGTTGTGTAGATGCGGGCGGGGGCCGGGGGTCCTGGTATGGGGGCTGCGATCCCCCGCCACGCTCCATCCCAAATCATCCAAATGTGATGCTGCAATATTAAATCAACCTATTAGGAGGCAAAAAGAGAGGTTTTTGTGCCCGAAAAGATCAAAAGCGCAAATGTGGGTGAGAAGAGAAGCGGCCGAGCAGCCGGGGAGCCATGTGACGGGTATATCTGATCTCCCAACATAAAGGAAGCCTCTAAACTGGAGACTAATTACATTATGTATAATTGGACACCACAAGCTGCAGGAATCTAAAGACGATCTAACTGTGTCCACAGCCGAGACTGTACCTGCCATGTTACCCGAAATCTGGAACTCAGTGCAAAGAAGACGTCAATGAGAAATACTGCTCACAACGTGATGGAGGGGCTGGGGTACAATTATTACTTATGATACTATAGTAATACTGCCCCCTATGTACAAGAATATAACTACTATAATACTGCCCCCTATGTACAAGAATATAACTACTATAATACTGCCCCCTATGTACAGGAATATAGCTACTATAATACCGCCCCCTATGTACAAGAATATAACTACTATAATACTGCCCCCTATGTACAGGGATATAACTACTATAATACTGCCCCCTAACCCTAGGTACAAGATATCCTACTATAATACGCACCTGCCCCCTATGTACAGGTATAACTACATACATACTCCGCCCCCTATGTAGAAGAAGTATAACTACTATAATACTGCCTCCTATGTACAAGATATAACTACTATAATACTGCCCCCCCCTATGTACAAGAATATACACTACTATAATACTGCCCCCTTGTACAAGGATATAACTACTATAATCCTGCCCCCCTATGCCAGAAGAATCTACTATAATACGCTCCCCTATGTACAAGAATATAACTACCTATAATACGTCCCCCTGTACAGGAATATAACTACTATACATACTGCCCCCCATGTTCAGGAATATAACTACGATAATACGCCTCCCTAGTACAGAATATAACTCATAATCGGCCCCCTAGGTACAAGAATATAACTACTATAATACTGCCCCCTATGTACAGGAATATAACTACTATAAATACTGCCCCTCGATGACAAAGATAAACTACTATAATACTGCCCCCTCTGTACAATGAATATAACACTATAATACTGCCCCCTATGTACAGAAAGAAACTACTATAATACGCCCCCCTATGTTACCTGATATAACTACTATAATACTGGCCCTCACTATGTACAGAGATATACTACTATAATACTGCCCCCATGTCACAGGAATACTACATCTATATAACTGCCCCCTATCCAGAAATAACACTATAATACTGCCCCAATGTACAGGATAAACTACTAAATACTGCCGCCCCTATGTACAGGAATATAACTACTAAATACTGCCCCCCCTATGTACATGAAGATAACTACTAAATCTGCCCCTATGTAAGAATATAACTACTATAATACTGCCCCCTATGTACAAGAATAACTACTATACATAACTGCCCCCTATTTACAAGAATATAACTACTATAATACAATACTGCCCCCATGTACAGAATATAACTACTATAAAGCCCCACTATGTACAGATATAACTACTATAACACTGCCCCCTATGTACAGGATGAATATATAAACTGCCCCCTATGTACAGAATATAACTACTATATACACTGCCCCCTATTACAAAATATAACTACTATAACACTGCCCCCTATTACAGAAATAACTACTATAATACTGCCTTCCTATGTCAGGAATATAACTACTATAATAACTGCCCCCTAGGTACAAGATATACACTATAATGACTGCCCCCTATGTACAAGGAATATAACTACTATAATACTGCCCCCCCTATTACAGAATTAATCTATATCTGCCCCCTATGTACAAGAATATACTACTATAATACTGCCCCCTATGTACAAGAATATAACTACTATAAATACTGCCCGCCCCCTATGTACAAGAATATAACACTATATAACTGCCCCCTAGACAAGAATATAACACTATACAATCCTGCCCCTATGTACAAAGAAATACGCTATAAACTGCCCCCTATGTACAAGAATATAACTACTATAAATACTGCCCCCTATGTACAAAATATACTATAATACTGCCCCCTATGGTCAAGTAATACTACAACTACTATAATACTGCCCCCTAGGTACAGAATATAACTATTTAAATACTGCCCCCCTATGTACAAGAATAAACTACTATAATACTGCCCCCTATGTACAGAATATAACTACTATAATACGCTGCCCCCTATGTACAAAATATAACTACTATAATACTGCCCCTATGTACAAGATATAAACTACTATAATACGTGCCCCCTAGTCCAAGAAATAACTACTATAATACTGCCCCCTATGTACAAGAATATAACACTAGATATACTAGGCCCCTATGTACAAGAATAAACTACTAAATACTGCCCCCCTATGTACTCAAGACGATGAACACTATAATACTGCCCCTATGTAACAGAATATAACACTATAATACTGCCCCCTATGTACAGATATACACTATAATACTTGCCCCCTATGTACAAGAATAACTACTAGTAGTACTGCCGCCCTATGTACAGAATATAACTTATAATATCCTATACAAAATTAAACTACTATAATACTCCCCCTATGTACAAGAAATAACTACTATAATATGCCCCATGTACAGAATAACTACTAATCGCCCCCCTATGTCACAGAATATACTACTATAATACTACTGCCCCCTATGTACAGAATATAACTACTATAAGTACTGCCCCATGTACAAGATATAACTATTAATCTATCTCCCCCTATGTACAGAGAATATAACTACTATAATAACTGCCCCCTATGTACAGAAATAACTACTATATACTGCCCCCTATGTACAGAATATAACTACTATCTACTGCCCCCTATGTACCAGGAATCAATTCTCTATAATACTGCCCCCTATGTACAGAATATAACTACTATAATACGCCCCCCTATGTACAAGAATAATCATACTATATACTGCCCTCCCTATGCAAGATATACTACTATAATACCGCCCCTATGTACAAGATAAACTACTATAACACATACGCCCCTTGTACAAAAATACTACTATAACTCAATACTCGCCCCGCTATGTACAAGATAAACCTACTAATACTATGCCCCCATACAAGAATATAACTACTATAATAACGGCTAAGGGCAATAAGCCTATACCTAGGTCTGATATCGCACATCTCTAAGGTAACAGTGGATGCTACTGCACTCATTCCCTGTCATCTGTGGTTTCCCCCATCCCTGTAGATTCCATTATGAAGAAGCCAGGACACTGTGGATGTTTCCCAGAATCCTTCGGTATAATCCCCGGGGGGGGGGAGGGGCAGTGCTCCTGCAGGGTGATGCCGTGTTGTACCTGTGCGCGGATAATGACCTAATGTTCTGATGTTTGCTGGATCCTCTCCCTCCTCTTTACCATGTGGGCAGCAGTCGCATATTGTATTGGGGAGGGGGGGGTCTGGTTGGGGGTTCGGGGGGGGTATGTATTCAGGCACCCCTTGCGTTACACTCATATATAACCACATGTTGTCCCATTTCCTTCTGATCCTCCTTGAGATGGTTCGAGTCCTTTATTGGAGTCCAGATTTGTTTAGTTACATCGTTGGTGAAGAGGCGCCACCTGTCTAATATAAACCTCACAGCTCACAGTGCAAATAAGCCATGAGAATCAAAGGTCTAAAAACTGCCCAAGGAGCTCAATACAGAATCTGGCAAGGGCACAGATCTGCCAAGGTTACAAAAGAAATTTCTTCAGCACTCAAGGTTCCTAAGAGCACAGATTCGTTCCTGCTCTGTAGATGAAGATTGAACTTTTTGGTGTTAATTCTAAGCAATGGAGAAAACCAGCGCCGCTCATCACCTGCCAAATATATCAAACCGGAAGCTGAATATTTCTCCTCACCGGCCGGCTGAAATACTCATCACTCAGGAGATCTCAGTTTTCTTGTTTAATAAATTAGGAAAAATATCTACATTTCTGCTTTTTTCTGTCAGGTTCGGGCAGAGTGCCCATTACTGGGGAGGCAGAGTGCCCATTACTGGGGGATGGCGAGCTGCCATTACTGGGGATGTGCAGAGTGGCCCATTACTGGGGGAGGGCAGTGTGCCCATTACTGGGGGAGGGCAGATGCCCATTACTGGGGGGAGGGCAGATACCCATTACTGGGGGAGTGCAGGAGTCCCATTACGGGGGAGGGCATAGTGCCCATTACGGGGGAAGGGCCAGAGTGCACATTATCTTGGGGAGGGCAGAGTGCACATACTGGGGGAGGGCAGATTCTGCACATTACTGGTGGAGGTCATAGTGCCCATTACTGGGGGATGCAGGTGCCCATTACTGGGGGATGGCAGAGTGCCCATTACTGGGGGATGGCAGAGTGCCCATTACTGGGGGATGGCAGAGTGCCATTACTGGGGGAGGGCAGAGTGCCCATTACTGGGGATGGCAGAGTGCCCATTCTGGGATGGCAAGTGCCCATTACTGTGGGATGGCAGTGCCCATTACTGGGGAGCGGTGTGCCCATTACTGGGGGATGGCAGATTGCCCATACTGGGGGAGGCATTAGTGCCACATTACTTGGGGAGGGCAGAGTGCTCTTACTTGTGGAGGCAGATGCCCATTACTGTGGAGGGCAGATTGCCCATATACTTGGGGAGGCAGAGTGCCCATTACTGGGGGAGGGCAGTGTGCCATTACTGGGGGAGGGCATGTGGCCCATTACTGGGGAGGGCATAGGCTCATTCGTGGTGGGGCAGAGTGCTCATTACTGTTGGAGGGCAAGTGCCCATTACTGGTGATGGCAGAGTCACCTTAACTGGTGTGGGCAGTGTGCCCATATGACGGGGAGGGCATGTTCCCATTACTGGGGAGGGCAGAGTGTCACATTACTGGGAGGCAGTGTTGCCCATCCAGTGGGGCAGTGTCCCATTACTGGGGGATGGCAGAGTGCCCATTCTGGTGAGTGCAGTGTGCCCATTACCTGGGGTATGGCAGATTGCCCATTAAATGGGGAGGGCAGTGTGCCCATTACTGGGGAGGGCAGTGTGCCCATTACTGGGGGAGGGCAGTGTGCCCATTACTGGGGGAGGGCAGAGTGCCCATTACTGGTGGAGGGCAGAGTGCCCATTACTGGTGGAGGCAGAGTGCACATTACTGGGGGGGCAGAGCACATTACTACTGGGGGAGGGCAGTGTGCCCATTACTGGGGGAGAGGCAGTGTGCCCATTACTGGGGGAGGGCAGAGTGCCCATTACTGGGGGAGGGCAGTGTGCCCATTACTGGGGGAGGGCAGTGTGCCCATTACTGGGGGAGGGCAGAGTGCCCATTACTGGTGGAGGGCAGAGTGCCCATTACTGGTGGAGGGCAGAGTGCCCATTACTGGGGATGGCAGAGTGCCCATTACTGTGGAGGTCGAGTGTGCCCATTATGGGGGAGGGAAGAGTGCCCATACTGGGAGGGCTGTGTCCCTGTATGGGGGAGGCAAGTCCCTACTATGGGGAGGTCAGTTGCACATTACGTTGGAGGGCAGAGTGGCTCATTACTGGTGGAGGGCAAGTGCCCATTACTGTGGGGCATAGTGCCACATTACTGGGGGAGTGCAAGTGTGCCCATTACTGGGGGAGGGCATTGTTCCACTTATTCGTGGGGAGTCAGTGTCGTCTAGGGAGGCAGTGCAGCATACTGGGGGAGGGCATGTTGTCCATTGACGGGGGCTTGTGGCATGTAAGAGGATCGGGGAGGAGAGTGCCCATGACTGGGTGAGGGCAGGGTGCCCATTATGGTGTATGGCAGAGTGCCATACTGGGGGAGGGCAATGTGCCCATTACTGGGGGATGGCAGAGTCCCATTACTTACTGGGGAGTTCAGTGTGCCATTACTACTGGGGAGGGCAGGTGCCCATTACTGGTGAGGGGCAGGTGCCCATTACTGGTGAGGCAAGTGCCATTACTGGTGGAGGTCCAGAGTGCACGAGTACTGGGGGATACTACTGGGGAGGCAGAGTGCACCGTACTGTGGGAGGGCAGTGTGCCTCATTACTGGGGGAGGGATGTTCCCATTACTGTTGGAATGGAGAGTGCCCATTATTACTGTGGGGCATGTGCCCATGTACTGGGGAGGCAATAGTCCCATTACTGGGGAGGGGCATGTGCCCATTACTGGGTGGAGGGCAGTGGTGCCATTACTGGTGAGGGCAATTGCCCATTACGTGGTGTAGGGGCAGATGCGCCATTCTGTGGAGGGCATAGGCGCCTTACTGGTTGGCGTGCAGAGTGCCCATACTTGGAGGGGCAGGTGCCCATTACGGGGGATGCAGTAGTGCCCATTACTGGGGAGGGCAATGCACTACTGTGGAGGCAGAGTGCTCGTACTGTGGAGGGCATAGGCCTCATTACTGGGGGAGGGCATAGGCCCATTACTGGGGGAGGGTCATGTTCCCATTACTGGGGAGGGCAGTGCCCATTACTTGGGAGGGAAGAGTGCACTTACTGGGGGAGGCCTGTGCCCCATTACTTACTGGGGAGGGCAGTGTTGCCCTTACGAGATGAAAGTGCCCATTAACTTTGGGTGGAGGGCAAGTGGCCCATTTACTGGGGGTGCAGAGTGCCCATTTTTGGGGGAGGGCAGAGTGCACATTACTGGGGGAGGGCAGAGTGCACATTACTGGGGTGGGAGCAGAGTGCACATTACTGGGGGAGGGCAGGGTGCCCATTACTGGGGGGAGCAGGGTGCCCATTACTGGGGGGAGGGCAAGTGCACATATTACGGCTGTGGGAGGGCAGTGTCCCATTACTGGGGAGGCAGTATCCATGACTGGGGGATGGCAAGGTGCCCATTACTGTGGAGGCATGTGCCCATTACTGGGGATGGAAGTGCCCATTACTGGTGGAGGGCAGAGTGCAACATTACTGAGGAGGCCGTGTGCCCAATTACTGGGTCGGGCAGTGTGCCCATTAACTGGGGAGGGCAAGTGCCATATTACTGGGGAGGGCAGTGTGCCCATTACTGGGGGAGGGCAGTGTGCCCATTACTGGGAGATGGCAGATGTCCCATTCCTCGGGGGAAGGGCAGTGTGCCCATTACCTTGGGGGGCAGTAATTTGATGAATTCCCGCCCCCCTCCTTGCCCGCTTAAAGCTGTTCCAGTTCTCTAACTCTCGTCCCATAATCCGCTGGAAAGTTATGACGATATTTCCTGTCCCAGATACAGGACAGGGTGCAGACGTACATCGGCCTTTGGTGTCTGCGTTAGGAAATATTAAGCTACAAGTAAACGTTCTCTTCCCGTCTATCAGAAGGCGCAGGATTGGGTGGGACGGGGGGCGACTGCTTTGTGTTTGCAGAATCGCTTTCCCAGCTACAGGTGAAAACTTTAATCTGTTCCATTCATTGGGGACGCGATGCCGGCGCTATTATGTATCGGCTAATTGTTCCCCGTCTCAGTTAATTAGCTAAGTGTTCTGGAGACGAGAGGTTTAGGAAAACCAGAGAGGAACGGCCTCGGCGCTCAGAGGTCCCACAAAGAGGTCTTCTATCCTGCCGGTTTTTTAACCTCCTGCGCCGTAATGCGCCCATGCGCCCCTCGCTCCCGCATCATCAGGTTAAAGGCTGCCTTTTTTCCGGGGGAAAGTATGGGTAATAGGCCGGGACACTAATGGTGACCGCACACCTTCCGTAACTGTCAGCGCAAAGCTTCTAATGGGGACAGTTATCCCTCCTGACACCCCATACACATGCATGCTCAACCCATACACATGCACGCTCAACCCATGCACATGCACGTCTCAACCCATACACATGCACCCTCAACCCATACACATGCACGCTCAACCCATACACATGCACGCTCAACCCATACACATGCACGCTCAACCCATACATGCACGCTCAAACCCTATGCACACCGCTCAACCCAGGCACATGCACGCTCAAACCGATACGCACACTAACCCATGCACATGCACACGCAACTCAACCATGCACATCACACTCAACCCATAACCATGCACATCAACTCATACACCTGCACACCCAAACCCATACACATCAGGCACACTCAACCCATACCAGGCACACTCAACCTACACATGCAACACCCAACCATACACATGCACACTCAACCCATACACATGCACACTCAACCCATACACATGCAACGATCAACCCCAACACATGACGTGCATCACCCATACCAGCACCACATCAGCCCATACCATCACGCTCACCCCTACACATGCCTTCTCACCCATACACTCACACCAACACCATACCCTATGCAACCTCAACCCTACACATGCACGC
>WNYA01000223.1:134703-220625 GCA_019512145.1 Engystomops pustulosus | reverse complement strand
GGGTCCTGGATCGTGGAGGTGAAGATGAAGGTATTTTTGACACCTTTCCTCTTTACAAACAATTCCAGTTTCAGTTCGTAACGTTTGATGGTTTTGCTGAGAGGGACAGCCCCAGCTTTCCCATATACCACAGATTGTCACATGAGAGTAGGTTGGGGCTGGGACGGGCATTCCAGAAAATTTCATTGTCCTCTGCATGACTAAGAACGGCTAGCCCGTCGAAACGCCATAGGAACTTGGAGGAACAAAATGAAAAAATGACGCAAATAAAAGTCTGGGAAAATTCCTCCAATGGTGGAGTGGTGGACCTCAAATTTTTTATATTCCTCTGCATGAAGCCTGGGTAGATTTGGCGCGGGTTTTGATCATTGGGGCTTATTACTAAGGGTACACGCGGCCGCATTTGTCAGGGTTTTCGGGCGATCGCGACGCCGGGACAGGGATTTTTTAGAGGGGATTGGGTGCACCCCGATCGGAGTTTGGCGGGGGGGGCATGGCGCGGCTGATTTCGAAAATGATTCGAACTGAGCGGGCAGGATTTAAAGGTGGGACTCTCGTCTCTGAATTCACATTCAGTTCATTAATCTCTCCATTTATAACCTTTTTCAATGGATGTATTATTAAAAAAAAATGTTTCTGTGTGAAAGATAATTTCACCATTAAATGGAGTTCATGTTTGTCCCCTGAAGAACCGAGATAGATTCTCGGTTACGACCACCGTCAAATTTTGGCAGCGGTGGCCAGACATGCGGCTATGAAGCCCTTGCCTGAACATGCATTCAGCGAATCTAGCACAGGACGGTGGGGGGGACATTGTATTCCAGCGGACTCATATACGAAAACCTTTTTGTGTGTATTTGGCATCTTCTCAGGCAGAAGTGGTGTATCGAGGAGGAAAACTTTCTCGTTTTAAAGGGAACCAATGACTACATTGTATGGAAAATATCTTCACACAGGGAAATTTTTTTTAAATAACATCTAATGGAATGAAATGTTTATATAGTACAGATAGAATCAAACTGAATGTGAGTGCCAAGACGCAATATACCCTTAACATTTAAAATTGTGTCGCAAGATCCCAAGCCACTTACATCACCAGGAAGAAGAAGGTGAACTCCGGGGACCTGAGCGGGGAAGCGACACATGCAGGATATCGGGGCGCGATCTTAGTGACTCCCGCACAGCGCATTATACACGGACAATGACTTACCACAAAGGAGAAGAAGGTGAACTCGGGGACGCTGAGGGGAAGCGAACATGCAGGATATCGGCGCAGGAGCTTAGTGACTCCCGCCACAGCACATTACACGGACAATGCACTTACATGCACCAGGGAAGAAGAAGGTGAATACGGGACTGAGCGGGGAAGGACACATGCAGGATATCGGGGCAGGTCTTAGTGACTCCCCGCACAGCGCATTATACACGGACAAATGCACTACATGCACAGGAAGAAAGAAGGTGAACTCCGGGGACTGAGCGGGGGAAGCGAACATCAGGATATCGGGGGCGGATCTTAGTGACTCCCCGACAGCGCATTATACACGGACAATGCACTTACATGCACCAGGAAGAAGAAGGTGAACTCCGGGGACACTGGCGGGGAAGCGATACAAAGCAGGATATCGGGGCGCAGGATCTTAGTGACTCCCCGCACAGCGCATTTACACGGACAATGCACTTACATGCACCAGAAGAAGAAGGTGAACTGGGGACTGAGCGGGGAAGGGAAGCGACACATCAGGATATCGGGCGCGCGGATCTTAGTGACTCCCGCAACAGCTCATTAATACACGGACAATGCACTTACATGCACCAGGAAGAAGAAGGTGAACTCCGGGGACCTGAGCGGGGAAAGGACACAGCAGGATATCGGGCGAGGATCTTAGTGACTCCCGCACAGCGCATATACACGGACATGCACTTACCTGCACAGGAGAGAAAGGTGAACTCCGGGACTGAGCGGGGAAGCGACACATCACGGATATCGGGCGGGGATCTTAGTGACTCCCGCACAGCGCATATACACGGACAATGCACTTACATGCACCAGAGAAGGAAGGTGAACTCCGGGGACCTGAGCGGGGGAAGGAAGCGACACATGCAGGATATCGGGCGCAGGATCTTAGTGACTCGCACAGCGCATTATACACGGACAATGCACTTACATGCACCCGAAGGAAGACGGTGAACTCCCGGGGACCTGAGCGGGGAAGCGACACATGCAGGATATCGGGGGCAGGATCTTAGTGACTCCCCGCACAGCACATTATACACGGACAATGCACTTACATGCACCAGGAAGAAGAAGGTGAACTCCAGGGACCTGAGCGGGGAAGCGACACATGCAGGATATCGGGCGCAGGATCTTAGGGACTCCCCGCACAGCGCATTATACACGGACAATGCACTTACATGCACCAGGAAGAAGAAGGTGAACTCCGGGGACCTGAGCGGGGAAGCGATACATACAGGATATCGGGCGCGGGATCTTAGTGACTCCCCGCACAGCACATTATACACAGACAATGTGTACATGTAAGTACATGTGCCCCATTGT
This sequence comes from Engystomops pustulosus, assembly GCA_019512145.1. Classification (NCBI taxonomy): domain Eukaryota; kingdom Metazoa; phylum Chordata; class Amphibia; order Anura; family Leptodactylidae; genus Engystomops; species Engystomops pustulosus. The sequence continues at coordinate 218,065 of WNYA01000223.1, read as the reverse complement.
CTTGCTGAAATATCCCTCCCCGGAGTCACTTTAACTTCGTCACTAATTCTAGATCATTATTCTCAAGAATCTGCTGATACTCCAGATGAATCCAGGCGACCCTCGACTTTAACAAGATTCCCGGTGCCGGCATTGGCCACACAGCCCCTTGGAATGCTGTGTTTTTTGGCCGCCATGTATAACGCCTTTTTGTATGACCAAAAAACTCAATCTTTGCTTCATCAGTCCACAGGATCTTCTTCCAGAAACTGGTTCGTCCAAACGTGCTTTTGCACACCCAGGCGACGCTGTTTGTGGTGTGCCTGCAGAAACGGCTTCTTTCGCATCACTTTTCCATACAGCTTCTCCTTGTGCAAAGTGCGCTGTATTCTTGACCGATGCACAGTGACACCATCTGCAGCAGGATGATGCTGCAGGTCTTTGGAGGTGTCTGTGGATAGTCTTTGACTCTTCTCACCATTCTACTGATATTTTTCTTGGCTGCTACTTCTGGGCTTAACAAAAACTGTCCCTGTGCTCTTCCATTTCCTTAATATGTTCCTTAATTTGTATCCTTCCCCTGAACAACTATGTTGAACAATCTTTGTTTTCAGATCATTTGAGAGTTGTTTTGAGGAGCTCTTGACGCCTCCTCAGAGGAGATTCACATAGGAGAACAACTTGCAAGTGGCCACCTTAAATACCTTTTCTCGTGATTGGATACACCAAGTTCAAAGCTCAATGAGGTTAGCAAACCAATTTAGGCCGGCAGCACACCTGGCTTTTGGAACCCGGTTTTTGGCAGTTTTTAAGCAGTCCGTTAAAAAACGCATGCGGTTTTTTGAAAATGCATCCATTTTTTAATATTACCGATTATGTTAATTAAAACTGGTCAAAAACGGATGTGTTTTTTAACGGACTGCTTGAAAACCGCCTTCCTGAGTGCTTCAGTGACCCAGTAAAAACTAGTTAGGAGCATTCAAATCAAGCCAATGATAAGGGTGCCCAGACTTTTACATCTGTCAAATTTTGTTTAATGCATACTGCACATTTTCTATAAGTATAATAAACCTCATTTCAATCCTGAAATAATACTGTGCCCATCAGTTATTAGATGGATCAAACTGAAATAGCTGGTGCAAAAACCCACATTTTGATAACTAAAAATGATTAAGATTAATAGGGGGGGGGCCCAAACTTTTTCATATGACTGTATATAATGTAGTGTCTAATGCAAAGGATTTTATAGTGTATAAAGGTTTTTTTTGTTTTTAAATTGGGAAATATTAATGTTTATTTCTAAATATCCATTAATGATTTGCATGTTTTGTCTTCCATGAGGTCATAAAAGACCCCCGGGGACATTTCCACAGGTTTTTTTTTTTTTTTTTTTCTTTCACTTGCTTGTTTTCCACTGCATCTATAAGAGGGGGAAACTACCCGCTGTGGGGGCAAATGTCTGATAAAACTGTACAGGATTAACCCCTTCAGACCCATTGTCTATGTGAAAGACATCAACGTTCTCGGGTCTCGAGTGTTTGAGCTTGTTAAGAAAAACAATCATTGTCACTTTCTTTTGTCATTTCCGACCGTCCAGTAACGAAAGTCATCAGTGGGCATCGGTCTTCGATGTCCCTGCAGTTTCTTCTAAACGCTGGAGCAAGGCCAGGTCAGACACATTGAGAGACCCTAGTGAGAAGGCAGGAGCGGTTTACTACTGTTTCTGCCTTCTCCCTTCTGCATAGCGTTACTTCACTTACATCAGCTAGAGCAGTGCATTATACACGGACAATGCACTTACATGCACCAGGAAGAAGATGGTGAACTCCGGGGACCTGAGTGGGGAAGCGACACATGCAGGATATCGGGCACAGGATCTTAGTGACTCCCCGCATGGCGCATTATTCACGGACAATGCACTTACATACATCAGGATGAAGAAGGAGAACTCGGGGGACTTGAACGGGGAATCGACACATGCAGGATATCGGGGGCAGTATCTTAGTGACTCCCCGCACAGGGCATTAAACACGGACAATGCACTTACATGCAACAGGAAGAAGAAGGTGAACTCCGGGGACCTAAGCGGGGAAGCGAAATATGCAGGATATGAGGAGCAGGATCTTAGTGACTCCCCGCACAGCGCATTATACACGGACAATGTACTTACATACACCAGGATGAAGAAGGAGAACTCCGGGGACCTGAGCGGGGAAGTGACACATGCAGGATATCAGGAGCAGGATCTTAGTGACTCCTCGCACAGCACATTATACACGGACAATGCACTTACATACACCAGGATGAAGAAGGAGAACTCCAGGGACCTGAGCGGGGAAGCGACACATGCAGGATATCGGGGGCAATATCTTAGTGACTCCCCGCACAGGGCATTAAACAAGGACAATGCACTTTCGGTGAACTCGTCCGGACAGGTAAGTAAATGTGGCCTATTCGGTTATAAGCTTTTGCTCGGACTAGAGGAAAGAACAATAGGGAATGTATAATTCTCCCTTTTTAACAATTTTCTTTGTGTTTATTTTTTACGTTTTTATTTTAAGTACTTTGCCAGTCCATTGTTGGCAGTGCAACTGCCCAGCTACCCACTAAACCCAAATTTCAACCCAAATTGAGGAGCAGCGGTGAATGGCGAATCGACTCACCTATCCCAGTGATGGCGAACCTTTTAGAGACCGAGTGCCCAAACTACAACCAAAATCCACTTATTTACCATGAAGTGCCAACATGGCATTTTAAGCAGTAACTTATTGCTACCTGTTCTTCCACTTTTTTCAATTGTATCGGCCGCTCGAGGCCACCAATACAGTTGAAAGAAGGAGGGAAAATTCAGACTATTATTGTAGCCTCTCTCCAGGGTCTCACTGTACAGGAAGAATGGTGGCTGTAGCAGCATCTCTTAAGTTGCCTAGGACTGTAAGAAGACTTGATATATTTGGTCCTGTTTGGTGAACTCTGTCCTGGGGTGATGGCCTGAGTGCCCACAGAAAGGGCTCTGAGTGCCACCTCTGGCACCCGTGCCATAGGTTCGCCACCACTGACCTATCCCCTGCTACATGTAATTTCTGTTCCATTATGGTTACATATTTTTTCCTCAAAGGGAAGAGCAGCATTGACTGTTTTGACCCAAGCACAAAGGGTTGGAGCATAGGCAGTCATCCACAACACTGTTTTGCTGTCTCAATAGTAAATCGTCTGCGGCAGATTGGAATAGTACCGGATCCATCAGGAGGAGGCAGGGTACACCATGCCATTTTTATCAAAGAAAAATAGAAAAACACGAGCGGTGCCCCTAGTGCCGTCTGGTAGTGTAAAAGAGTTAAATAGTTTCAATGATATTTGCTCACCTTAAGACACCTTGGGGCACATTTACTTACCCAGTCCTGTCGCGATCCAGCGACGCATTCTCCGACGAGGATTCAGAGCTTGCCAGGATTCACTAAGGTTGTGCGTCCGATATCCACTAGGTGTCGCTGCGAAGTCCGCCGGAGTTCACCATCCTCTTCCTGGTGCAGGTAAGTGCGTGTCAAGTGACACTTTTTTTTTTAAATAGTGCAATTTTTCCGACCCTTAGTGAATGTGCCCCCTTGTGTCTTATGCATCAGACAGATAACAAAGGTCCAGTATTCTGCAGGTTGGGTGGGTTGCTGCGTCTTCCCGGGATCCGGTACTGGATCCTTGTGGATAGGGAAATGACAAGGGTAACAAAAGGCCAGGTTGGTATTAGATGCACAGATAAACACTCAACAAAAAAGAAATTTGTGTCGGACCAACTAATTACGTTTAGTGCGTCTAATACCAACCCAGCATTTTGTTACCCTCCTCATGTAACTTCTTATCAAAGAAGAACTTATGGACCTGCACCCGGTATCCCCTAAAAGGCAGCAGAAAGGAGCCTGAGGTCCGAGAACACTCAGCACATAAATCTGGAAAATGAAGAGCAACTTATTGGGACAAATTTATCATTTGAAATTCGGTCTATATTGGTTATTATTTTGAGCAAAATAATCACATTGTTGTATTTTGGTAATTTTTTAATCTAATTGCAAATGTGTTTTTAAGTCTTTCTTGCAAATGTCACCTGGGCAACTCATGTATCATTATTTGTAGGTGTGCAATGCCGTGAAATGGTGGATTTTATTTTTTTTCCGTTTATTCTTCTTGTTATTACTTTGCAATTTAAAAAAAAAATTCCAGAGAGATGTATTAAAGGGCCAACAGCCCTGACCCTATCTGTAGTCAAATATACTCGGTGGCCACTCAATTGGTCACCTGGAAACTGAGAATTTATAGTAGGACATAGCAGGATGTGGGGCAGGTGGAAGGATTTTGGTAGCTCCTAAGCATCCTGTAGTTGCTGGAATGAGCAAAGCACATCCACTTCTCAAATGATCCCATGAAGAAGACCCCCCCAAACCCACAAATTGTCCCTGGTAGGCACTTAGGAGAGGTCAAGGAGATCAGGACTATTCCACAAGTTGGTATCTATCAAAGCCAGTGGCATAATACACCCCAGTGCATTTATCTGGGGTCCATCGGTGGAGATACCCTCCCATTCTCTCTTGGCACCGAGGGACACATGGGACATATGGTAGAGATGTCGTACTCGATTTAACTTGGTGACACATAGGTCCCCTCTTACACCCTTTTGTAATCCATCAAATCTTTCTTTTGCAGATGGAATCTCCCGCTCGATGTACAAAGGTTGCTCTGGAGCCTTGCGTTGTAATACAAAAACTTATGCCAAGGTACACGATAATCTCACTCTTACATACAACATCCAGTGCTGTGACACGAACCTCTGCAACAAGAAATTCTATGAGAGTAAGTACAGAAAGGGCAATGTGTGACATAAAGGTAATACATGGAGTACGGAAAGTATTTAGACCCTTCACATTTTTCACTCTTTGTTTCATTGCAGCCAATTGATAAGAACATGCTCATTCAAACGTGCCCTCTGCCCTCTGCCCCCCAGACAGAAAATAAACAGAAATTAAGATATTTTTGCTAATTTATTAAACAAGAAAATCTGAAATATCACATGGTCATAAGTAATCAGACCCTTTGCTGTGACACTCATACTTAAATCACATGGTGTCCATTTCATACTGATCCTCCGTTAGATGGTTCTACTCCCACATTGGAGTCAAGATGTGCTTATTTAAACTGATTAGACCTGATAGTGAAAGGCTCACACCAGTCTACTTAAGACATCATAGGTCACAGTCCATTTCAGAGCAAATGAGAATCATGAGGTCTAAGGAACTGCCCAGGGAGCTCAGAGACAGATTTGTGGCAGGGCACTGATCTGGCCAAGGTTACAAAAGAATTCTACAGCGCTCAAGGATCCAAAGAGCACAGTGGCCTCCATAACCCTTGAACGGAAGAAGTTTTGGACAACAATAACTCTTTTTAAACCTGGCCACCAGCAACACTGAACAATCATTCTAGGCAGTGGAGAAAACTAGGCACCGCTCATTACCTGCCATATACAATCCCAGCAGTGACACAAGGGAGGAAGGTGACAGCATCAGGCTATGGGGGGACAGGACCATTGGGTGTAATGGAAGGAAAGATGAATGTGGAATAGTACAGAGATATCCTGGAGGAAACCTATTCCAGAGCTCTGGACCTCAGACTGGGCCGAAGCTTCCAATATCTCTGTGACGATACTTGACTGGCCCAGCCAGAACCTGGACCTAAACCCAATAGAGGTTCTCTGGAGAGACCTAAAAATGGCCTTCACCAACATTCACCATCCAACCTGGAGAGGATCTGCAAGGAAGAGTCTCTCCAAATCCAGGGGTGGGGAACTTGAAGCATCTTCCCAAAAAGACTCCTTACTGCACCAGCTCCAAACCTGCTTCTACTCAAAAATGAGCAGATGGGCCAAATACTTATCACTAGGGGCTGAATACTTATCACCGAGTGCTGAATACTTATCACCGGAGGATGAATACTTATCACCGAGGGCTGAATACTTATCACCGGAGGATGAATACTTATCACCGGGGGCTAAATACTTATCACCAGGGGCTGAATACTTATCACCAGGGGCTGAATACTTATCACCGGGGGCTGAATACTTATCACCGGAGGCTGAATACTTATCACCAGGGGCCAAATACTTATCACCAGGGGCTGAATACTTATCACCGAGTGCTGAATACTTATCACTGGGGGCTGAATACTTATCACCGAGGGCTAAATTCTTATCACCGGGGGCTGAATACTTATCACCGGAGGATGAATACTTATCACCGGAGGCTGAATACTTATCACCGGGGGATGAATACTTATCACCAGGGGCTGAATACTTATCACCGGAGGATAAATACTTATCAGCGGAGGCTGAATACTTATCACCGGAGGCTGAATACTTATCACCAGGGGCTGAATACTTACCACCGGAGGCTGAATACTTATCACCGGAGGCTGAATACTTATCACCGGGGGCTGAATACTTATCACCGGAGGCTGAATACTTATCACCGGAGGCTGAATACTTATCACCGGGGGATGAATACTTACCACCAGGGGCTGAATACTTATCACCGGGGCTGAATACTTATCACCAGGGGCTGAATACTTATCACCAGGGGCTGAATACTTATCACCAGGGAATGAAAACTTATCACCGGGGGCTGAATACTTATCACTAGGGGCTGAATACTTATCACCGGGGCTGAATACTTATCACCAGGGGCTGAATACTTATCACCGGGGGCTGAATACTTATCACCAGGGGCTGAATACTAATCACTGGGGGCTGAATACTTATCACCAGGGGCTGAATACTTATCAGCGGGGGCTGAATACTTATCACCAGGGGATGAATACTCATCACCAGGGGCTGAATACTTATCACCAGGGGCTGAATACTTATCACCGGGGGCTGAATACTTATCACCGGGGGCTGAATACTTATCACCAGGGGCTGAATACTTATCACCGGGGGCTGAATACTTATCACCGGGGGCCGAATACTTATCACCGGGGGCTATTTTTCCTGTTTAATAAATATCAAGATGTTTTTTTCTGTCAAGATGGTTGGCTGTGAATCCAGATTTTAGGAATGTATCTCAGCTATGGTCTAGTGGTTAGGGGATGCCTAGTAGGAGCCAAGAAGGATTTAATATCAACATTACATATTAACTCTCTTAGTCACAAACATAGGGTATTGCAGTTGTAATACCATGTTGTGGCATTAGGTGGAAAGCAGATTGGGGCATCCCGGTGTTACTGAGGTAGACTCCTGAAGGATTAACTAGAAGGATAACTGAAGAAAACTATTTAGTATTGACCTGTCCACCGGGCCATTACGTATAGAGCCTGGGTATTCTACACAATGCCAAATACCCTTGGGGATTTTTGAATATGATTTGTGACAAACTCTTACATTAGTTTAGTCAGTTTATCAGTTTAACATTGAGTTTACCTGACTGTGAGTGGGAGATCAGTACTCATCCGATGTCAGCGAAAGCTTTAAATTTAGGTTTTGCATCATTAGTGTAGTAACCTGTAAAGCAATAGCCTGAGATTAGATTCCCTAACTGGAAACTTAAAACTTGGTTGTTCTATGTTATTATAGTACATATGGTATTTAATGCCCCCTTAGCAGAACTTTAAGGTCATGTTATTCTCCATTAGTATAGCAGTTAGTATACCCAATTTAGAAGTCACCTATACAGTAGTATCTTGGTGGCTCAGTACTGCAAATTGCAAACTCACCATTTACTTTTACTTGACAGAGCTCTGTCAGTCCCACAGAAATTCCAGAGACCCCCCCTCTGAGGTCAGTACATGAGCTTAGCAGTATCAGAGGTGCAAGCAGGTATCGCAGTTAGAAGGACACACATCTAGATTATAGATCTGACCTTACAGATATAGACACCAGCTATGATAAGGGCTCAATAATCTTGCAAGGAAGGAAGTAGAAGGCTGGGCTAAAAAAAGGCTGGTTCATTCAAGGAAAGGGGTGGAAAAACCAGGAGAACAGGAAGTGAGAACTGGAGGACCAGGAATTAGGCCAAGATTCAGCACAGGAGCTGTCCAGAGAGCTGCAGAGCACAGATCATAGAGCTGCAACCGGGAAGTCCGGTCTCTGGGCTCAAGTCCTGACTGTGATTAAGCAGCTTTGTGTTCTATGTGGAGACAGAGAGGAATGGGATGTATTAGAGTGATGCTCTATGAGAAAAGGCACCAGCATAAGTGGACAAAAGTGCTTTTTTTTATATATCAGGTCAATTTATTTTCTGTCCAAAATTACTTTCTAATGTAAAGATTTATTAAAAAAATGTCCATAAGGAGCTCTGTAAAATATTGTCATTAGTTACATGTCGCCACATTGAAGTGAGATGTAAATTGGTCGTATAAAGTCAAGGAGGCGGAGAGTTTAACACTGATGTTAAACTGAGAGTAAATGATTGACATTAGTAATGATGGAAATAAATAACTGATATACAATATATAATATAATACATTTCTGCTAAATTGTGTATTTCCTCATCTTAATGTATTTTGTTTTTCTCTTATTCTTTAGTGCCAAAACCCGGTAAACCTAAGGGACCTCTGTGCCCGAGCTGCCTGCAACCAAACATTTTAAAGAAATGTGAAAGTAAAGAGAAAGTAAGATGCCTAAACAAGGGAGACAAATGTGTTACATTTTCTGCCATTTTCGAGAAACCAGGTAAATCATCTTAAACCGAAACATAAGGGGGCACATTTACTTACTCGGTCCTGTCGTGATCCAGCGGCGCGTTCTCCGACGAGGATTCGGGTGTTCCGGCGACTCACTAAGGTCGTGAGCCCGATGTTCACCAGGTGTCACTGCTGCGCCGAGGTCCGCCGGAGTTCACCATCCTATTCCGGGTGCATGTAAGTGTGTGTCAAGCAACACTTCTTTTTAAAATAGCGCAATTTTTCCAAATCCATCGGGTTTTCCGATGGCCACACCTCCCGTTTTCCATCGAAGGCAAGCCGGCGCCGATGCGACACAATCTGATCGCATGTGCCAAAAATCCAGGGCAATTCGGCGCAAAATGGTAAAATTCAGAAAACGCGGCGGAAAAAAATGATTCGGACCCCTAGTAAATGTGCCCCAAGGTCTTTATCCAGGGAAGAGGGAGTGGGGCACATAAGTTCTGACAGTTTGTAATTGCTGTGATAGCAGAGCTGAGAATGTTATATGCATCTCATGGATCTCATCATCTCTGATCTGTCTCTCTCTTTCTCTCTTTCTATGTGTCAGATACTAGTACAAGAAGCTAAATGAAAGTGTATATAAACCCTGTACCCTGATAATCTAAGCACATTGTCAGCACACATCATCTCACAGCACAGAGGGATCATGAAGTGTCTGCTCAGGGAGTCCACGCCCACACTCTGGAATCTTACACTGACCATCACTGAGTGATAGGAGCTAAAACAGCGATAAAACCAACATCGACCATGGGCGTTAACATCATGGTGGGAGGGGTAGGGGGAGCCGAAACTATATCCAGACTTAAACCTCTGATTTATTGTTTCTAATGTGTACGTTAGAGAACATCTACAATTTAATGGGATTGATATTTCATTTTTCCCACCATTTACAATAAAACGTGGCTTATTTAGTACCGGGTTTAGAGCGTGCCCTGCTTCCCCTTTCTATAGGCAGTTACTTATCAATAACAGTGTATTATGTGCAGTGTACTGTGTAGTGTGCAGGGGGCGCCAGATTCATGTATTGTGTGGCACATTCCTCATGAATCTGGCCCCTCCTGCACTGCTCCGACAGACTGGACCAACTTGGTGCACATTTAAAATAGGAAGTGCAACACAATTCTGTCGGACTTGTGTCAGACAGTCCAATTGTGCACCAGAACCACCCTTTCAGTGCAGAATTTGGTGTCTCGTTGGGTATAGTGTAGCCACGACACAAATGTGCGGACACTTTATAAATACATATACAAGCAGTTTGCACTAAGAAGAATGTGAAAAGTCTGACAAAAACTTGGTTCAGGGGCTTTAATAAATGTCGGTCGATGAGTAGAGCGAATGCAGGAGGGTCCGACTGCTCCATCCATTGGGAATACACATTTATTATTATTACAGGTATCCCCCCCCCCCCAGGTAACTTAAGTACTTGCTCTTACAATACAACTTTATCGTAGTACGTTGTGGGGTTGTTGCATATGATTCAGACCTTGTTGGTGGCAGGCTCCTGTTCCGATAACTCACAACTGCCCCTAACTGACCCCCGGAGCAGGTAACTTCACACTGCAGGGTTTTTTTACAATATGTAGATCAGATTTGTCAGGCTCCATGCACACTACATGTGCTGCTCTCCAGCTCCATCCATGCTCCACAGAAAGCTATAATATGGGTCTACTAACACGTTGCGACAGTATTTTACAGAGCTCCTCATGGACATTTCCAATAAAGCTTTACATTCGGAAGTCATTTCGGACAGAAAATAAATTGACCTGATATATAAATAAGCACGTTCATCTACTTATGCTGGTGCCTTTTCTCATGGAGCATCACTCTACTACATCCCATTCCTCTCTGTCTCCACAGAGATCACAAAGCTGCTAATTCACAGTCAGCCCAGAGACCGGTCTTCCCGGATGCAGCTCTACGATCTGAGCTCTGCAGCTCTCTGGACAGCTCCTGTGCTGAATCTTCGCACTTCCTAGCTCCTGTGCTGAATCTTCGCACTTCCTAGCTCCTGTGCTGAATCTTCGCACTTCCTAGCTCCTGTGCTGAATCTTGGCCTAATACTGGTCCTCCTGTTCTCACTTCCTGTTCTCTTGGTCCCCCCCCCACCTTTCCTTGAATGAACCTTTTTAAGCCCAGCCTTGTACTTCCTTCCTTGCAAGATTATTGTGCCCTTATCCTAGCTGGTGTCTACTGCTGTAAGGCCAGATCATGGCAGGTAACTTCACACTGCAGGGTTTTGCTTCCAGTGGTTAATCGGTGTGCAAATTCCAATCATGCATGGGACAGACGACTCATACGCGAATCTGTGGAAACGCCGCTGTGTGCATGAGCCCATAGACAGGGATGTGAAAATGTATTTAGGAGACATTCACTTTCTACCACCTTATGCATATGACGGAAGTGAGGGGGAGCACTGTCTGCCTGTTTTGGGATTGACAAGTGTTACATGACGTCCTATCAACTGAGAGGAATGCACAAAGTCACGGAAGTACGACAGTGGTTGACAATATAAATGTCACTGGATCGGGGATAATTATCTGATCACTGGGGGTCTAACTGCATGGACCCAAGTGATGAAGGGAACTGTATCAATAAGTAACAAAACATGTATCTTCATCTAATATCTATGGGAGTATTGGACATTCACGTATCTCCAACACTCTCATTCCTTGGTGGAGATTTATCAGAAGTGTCAGAGGTGGTTGCCCATAGAAACTAATCAGAGCTCAGCTTTCATTTTATAAACAGCTGTGGGAAAATGGAAGCTGAGCTTCCAATGGGTAACTACAACGGATCTGCTCTTAGACACTTCGGATAAATCTCTCGCATTGTCTCTAGAAGTGCCAGAGATATCCGAGCGCTGGGCCTGGCATTAGAACTCCCATAGACATTGATAGAAGCGACAGAGCATTGTACCTGGTGCGTCGTATATTGAGGACAGGACCTTTTCTTGTGATTGATGGGGGCAGATTATCAGTTATTGATGACAAATATGATTTTTCTTTAATAGATAATACAATAAACAATTACACAATCCGGGGATGCGCATCCTCCATGCACTGCCGGCTGGACGCGGGGAAGCTGGTGGGGGTCAGAGTATTGCAGGTGGGTGTTTTCGAATGCAAATATCCAGAAGAACTTCGCAAAGATGGAAAGAAGGACATGGAATAAGATCTCCGGGAATCCATCAGCGATTATAATGTAGAAGTCGCTTCAGTCTGAGAAGGAAGAGGAGAAGGAGGAGGAGAAGGAGGAGGAGAAGGAGGAGGAGAAGGAGGAGAGTCACATGAGGGAAGACAGAAGAAATTAATTAGGGACAAAGCTTCTTAAATTTGCTTGTAGTTTAGATTTATAGACAGATTGATAAAAGTTCTAGATGATTCCAAGTACACCAGGAGAAAAAAATAGGAAGATCATTTCAATGTTTATGTTTCCATTTTAAAGCAATAAAATGTAATCAAATTTCTTTTTTATTATTAGCCAAAGTTTCCTTGCAATAAAAAGATAATGAAGAGATTCCCTCGTGTCCTGATTTCTTCCATAATCATCAGACAAACTTCAAAGTGCAAAAACTGTACAAGCAAAGATCTGAATCCACATATGAAATTCCCTATAGTGCACATCTAAGGCTGGAGCACATGGGGGGCTTTTAGGATATTAGGGTGCTGATTGCCCGTTTTCATTCCTCATCGTGATGTAATAGTAACAGATTATGAAATATTGGGCCACATTTATCACTTTTGTGCGCCTAAGTGTAGTAGTTGCGCCTATATACTGTCGCACTGTTTTCCAGAATTATCACCATCTGTGATAAGTTAATTTCCTGCCTCTTATTAATCACTTTACTATAACACAGTTTCGGCGCAATGTTAGATTCAGGCAGTTACATGTGATCCTGCTACAAGCTCCTCTCTGCTTCTCCCACAGCCCAGAATGCAGATAACACTCACAGCAGCACCCAGGTGTGTGACACCCTGCACCCAGTGACCTCCTCAGCAGCACCCAGGTGTGTGACACCCAGCACCCAGTGACCTCCTCAGCAGCACCCAGGTGTGTGACACCCAGCACCCAGTCACCTCCTCAGCAGGGGCTTCTCCTGGAGGGGATCCCCAGTGCTGGTCTCCTGCTGCACCCCTGTAATTCTGCACAGTATCCCCCTCAGACACACTGGTGATACTGTGCAGAATTACATGGGGGACACTTGTCTGTAGTATCTGCAACATTCTGCAAACTTCTGCAAAGTTCTCTCCTCTCTTGCTCTGAGCTCAGGATTCTGCAGAATGTTTTGTAAATAGAAGGTGATGAACTGTAAATAGAGTCTGCAGCTCCTGTCTGTAATGTATCTCATGTCTGTATTATATGTTCTAGTGTCTGGCTGAGCTTTGCTGCTAGAAATGAGCTGTTCTGCACAGGGGCTCAGTGTTTTCTTCTCAGATAACGCCACCTTCGGGCTGGAGTGTTTTTGCGCCCTTTTTTGCACATAAATAAAAACGTTGCAAGTGATGAATATTATTAGGCGCAGCAAAACATCTGGATTGGTAAGATAGATGAGGGAAAGCTGGTTATTTTTGCTGCATGGCTAGTTTGGCGTTTAATCGCAAAAATGGCGCAAAAATGGTGCGCCTGAATGAAAAGGCGCAAAAATAACAGAAAAAACGAGTGATACATGTGGCTCATTGTTGTTTCTGATGTGAAATTCTGATGGTTATGACAAATAACATGGGGGGTGAAGGCACTTGAAGATTTCAAATATATAGCAAGCCTGCACAGCTAATCGGGTAATACAAAAAATAATTCACTTAGGCGAAATTATTAGTGTCCGCTTCGTACATTGTCTGTTTTACGATTTATGCATGATAATTCTATGATTCCAGTACTCTGAAAAATAGGAAGATCATTTCAATGTTTGTTTCCCATTTAAAGCTAAAAGTGTACATTCTTTTTATTATTAGCCAAAGTGTCCTTGCAATAAAAAGATAATGAAGAGATTCCCCGTGTCCTGATTTCTTCATAATCATCAGACAAACTTCACAAGGAAAGTACAGGCAGATCTGAATCCACATGAATCCCTATGTGCACATCTAAGGCTGGACATGGGGGCTTTAGATTCGTGGGCATTGCCCGTTTTCTTCCTCATCGTGATGTACTAGTAACAGATATGAAAAATATGGGCCACATTTATCACTTTTGTGCGCTAAGTGTAGTATTGCGCCTATATACTGTGCCTGTTTTCCGAATTATCACTCTGTGAATATATTTCCTGCCTCTTATTAATCACTTTACTATAACACAGTTTCGGCGCAAGTGTAGATTCGCAGTTACATGTGATCCTGCTACAAGCTCCTCTCTTGCTTCTCCCACGCCCGAATGCAATACACTCACACAGCACCCAGGTGTTGACAACCCTGCACCAGTGACCCTCTCAGCCACCCGGTGTGTGACACCCAGCACCCAGTGACCTCCTCAGCAGCACCCAGGTGTGGACACCCCGCACCCAGTCACCTCCCTCAGCAGGGTCTTCTCTGGAGGGGGATCCCCAGTGCTGGTCTCCGTGCAGCACCCCTGTAATTCTCACAGTATCCCCTCAGACACACTGGTGATATATGTGCAGAATTACATGGGGGACACTTGTTCGTAGTATCTACAACATTCTGCCAAACTTCTGCAAAGTTCTTCCTCTCTCTTGCTCTGAGCTCGATTCTCAGAATGTTTGTAAATAGAAGGTGATGAACTGTAAATAGAGTCTGCTTGCAGCTCCTGTCTTATGTATCTCATGTCTGTATTATATGTTCTATGTCTGGCTGAGCTTGCTGCTAGAAATGAGCTGTTCTGGCAAGGGACTCAGTGTTTTTCTTCTCAGATAACGCCACCTTCGGGCTGGAGTTTTTTGCGCCCTTTTTGCACATAAATAAAAACTTGCAAGTGATGAATATGTATTAGGCGCAGCAAAACATCTTGAGTTAAGATAGCTCGAGGAACAGCTGGTTCATTTTTGCCTGCATGTAGTTTGGCGTTTATCGCAAAAATGGCGCAAAAAATGGTGCGCCTGAATGAAAGGCGCAAAAATAACATAAAAAAACGAGTGATACATGTGGCTCATTGTTGTTTCGTCTGATGTGAAATCTGATGGTTATGACAAATAACCTGGGGGGTGAAGGCACTTGAAGATTTCAAAATATAGCAAGCCTCACGCTAATCGGGTAATACAAAAATCTATCTAGAAACGGCAACACACTAAAGTTCAAACTGAACGCAAGAAAAGCCAAGAGAAGTGTGTATAGGCCAAATATTTACAAATCTATTATTATCTCTTGACACCCTCACATAACAAACATTTAAAAACACCTAAAACGTACATATGTACATATATCTTAGACCCATGTATTAAGATCCATAGATCCCTATACAACACTCACCAAATGGACTGTAGAAATGTTGTCCAAGTCCTATCGAAAGATAATTGGATGGGAGTGAGAGTAAATCATCCAAAGAAGGTTAGAAAAATACATATAATTTCCCTTCCAACATAAGCATATGGTGCTAAAGGACAATCGCACACTCAGTGAAAGATGATTTGATCAAAGGTACATATTTCCCATTCAGGCAAGATTGAATGAGCAGAGCATGCTTGGAGGGTGATGTGGGCAAAATACCCCACGCTTTTCGTCGCAAACTGCGACTTCCTCAGGGTCCCTATTGTTTTGTCGGACTCCTTCCGGTCCGCCATATCTACATTGTGGTCCCCCCAGGGTGGATATCTACCAATAGGTACCTTAGATGATGCCGCACCTGTGGTGTTAGCAACGGAGCGCACATTATCATGATGGCATGTGTCTACAGCCTCTCCCGCGAAGTAGTAAGCGGTCACGTGAATAGTCACGTGACCGGCATCAAGTCGCGCGAGACTTAGAGCCGGCGAGATGGTACAGTGAATGATGACAAGTCGCGCGAGACTTGTAAGCCGGCGGGGTTAGTACAAGTAAATGACAGGTCGCGCGAGACTTGTGAGCCGGCGAGTAGCGCATGCATGCAAGTCTCTCGACTTTCTTGTAGTCCGTTTAGTTATGCGCTAGCGCCCGTAGTTATTTGAATCTATGGGGAAGAACAAAGGTACTACAAATTGTAAGCGGTCTCTAATACATTTGCGTTACCACCCTGTCGCAGTTTGCGACGAAACACGTGGGGTATTTTGCCCACATCACCCTCCATGCATGCTCTGCTCATTTCAATCTTGCCTGAATGGGTAAATATGTACCTTTGATCAAATCATCTTTCACTGAGTGTGCCGATTGTTCCTTTAGCACCATATGCTTATTGTTTGGAAGGGAAATTATATATGTATTTTTCTAACCTTCTTTGGATGTATTTACTCTCACTCCCATCCAATTATCTTTCTGATAGGGACTTTTTGGACAACATTTCTACAGTCCATTTGGGTGATGTGTTGTATAGGGATCTATTGTGATCTTAATACATGGGTCTAAGATATATGTACATATGTACGTTTTAGGTGTTTTTAAATTGTTTGTTATGTGAGGTGTCAAGAATTAATAAAGATTTGTAAATATTTTTTGGCCTATACACACTTCTCTTGGCTTTTCTTGCATGTTCAGTTTGACACTTTAGTGTGTTGGCCGTTTCTAGATAGATTTTTTGTATTACCCGATTAGCTGTGCAGGCTTGCTATATATTTGAGCACATTCTCCCAGGCCCCTCCTGTCCATAGGGACCTTTTTCTAAAAAGCCTTTTGCACGCTACACTTTATTAAACTATTTTGCTACAGACAATACTACCATCCATGGATCTCAAAACCCGGGAGTCATTCTGGTCGAGCCAGATAGGCTCCCTCTTTGATACCCCCAATACTGTCAAAAACACTAATGAATTCCAAAGTATCACCAAAGAGCTTACTGAAGCGCATAAAGTTCTGACCAAAACATATTGGAACATTAGGAGTTTGGAGGAGTACATCAAATTGAATCTTGTCCCTAGAGGCCTAAGGGTCCAAATTTTTCCCTCATGGGAGGTTGAGGAGGATTTTAAACTCATCTGGGAAAGGGGCCTAGCGCAGAGGTTGAGGAGGATTTTAAACTCATCTGGGAAAGGGGCCTAGCGCAGTGTTCTCACATCATTATGCATATGTTGCTAACACATGACAAGGAATTGATGGCACGAACTCGAGAACAGATTAAGAGTCTAGAAATTAAACTATGATGGCACGAACTCGAGAACAGATTAAGAGTCTAGAAATTAAACTAAACTCATTTGATCAGACTACTTTGGTACAACCCTTTAAGATTGAATTGAAAGAAATCATTGACAAACTGGAAAGAGATGTATTACAGGGCAAACGAACTAAAATGTCAAGGGACAAGACAGATTATGACAAAAGTCGGGCTTACCACTGGAATCACACAAGCAATCGCAGAAGGGTATACAGGGGCCCCCCGAAGGCATCAGCTGCACAAAACAATTCATCTAGTGATGATTTTTTATCAGGAAGCAGCGACATGGAAACAAGATCAGAAGGGGCAAGCCAAGACCCCATAAATACCAGAAAGAGACGGCCAATACATGGGACCAGGTCCCCCACATACAAGAGGGGCAAGAAACGAACCTAGGTACCTCTTCTGCGACTGCAGGTAACAATACCAACAATCTATGCATCATCAATTTATCGACACATGTTTTAAGTCCTGACGAGACTCGGGTCCTCAGTAAAGGACTCACTTTTTCCCCAATGAATAGACTTGATAAGTTTGAGTTAATAAAGGACATTTTTCTTTTCTGCAGACAATTATCTTTTAAAGTTTTATATCATCAACCATCACTCATCGAGAATTTTCCTGAGGAAGACAGACAAACGTTTAAGGACCTCTTAGACCTACTACAGGAGAATGAACAGCAGGAATGCACAGGTAGGAAACCCTGTCCCCTCCGTGTACCCTCCCAAATTACCCCGAATCTGGGACTAGTCCCGGCGTTACAACTGTTCTACAACCAGGTTGTACGGGACATTGAGGCCCTACCATTAAATAAGAACACCTATGAGAACTTGTCTTATAAGGAAAGGATGGCGATTAGATCTCTGAAAGAAAATCCGGAATTCCTGATTAAAGAGGCGGACAAGGGGGGGAATGTAGCATTATGGCCAACAGAAATGTATATTGAGGAGGCTAGACGCCAGTTAAATAACAACACATACTACACCCCCCTACCATCCGACCCGACTCAGGTCTTTCAGAAAAAACTCGATCAACTGCTAGACGCAGCGTACAACTATGGTATAATAACTAAAAGTGAACATCGGTTTTTGAAGGTACACAACCCTGTGACACCCACTTTTTACATGCTCCCCAAGGTGCATAAATCCCTTATACGTCCCCCCGGAAGACCAATTGTATCTGGGATAGGAGGACTCTGTGAGCGAGCATGCATGTATATAGATTATTTTCTCCAACCAATGGTATTTCAACTTGATTCCTACATCAGGGACTCAGCTGACCTAATTGGGAAGATCGGGGATTTGACCATACCTGAAAACACCTGGATTGTAACACTTGATGTTGAAGCGCTTTATACTAACATAGCGCACCAGGATGGTATCAGAGCTGTAGCCTACTTCCTTGATAAATACTGCACAGGGGACCGTAGACACGATTCCTTCATTTTGGAGCTTCTGGAGTTTGTTCTAAGACAGAGCTATTTCATCTTTGATTTGAAATACTACAGACAGGCCTCTGGAACGGCAATGGGTGCACGTTGCGCGACCTCCTACGCCAACCTATTTTTGGGCTGGTGGGAGGGCGCGCACGTGTACCCATTGGAGTCTTTTACCCAGTATGTGCTTGGGTGGTATAGATTTATTGATGATGTCTTTCTCCTATGGAATGGACCAATAGAAATGTGTAAGGAATTCATTGGTCATCTTAACAATAATGAATTGAATATCTATCTCACTTCACATTTCTCACAGAACAGCATCGACTTTCTGGACCTGAAGATAAGAATACACGATCATCACTTACAGACAGATCTTTACCGGAAGGAAACATCTACAAATGCACTACTACATTATGAAAGTTTTCACCCTCGCCATCTGAAGGACAGCATACCAGTAGGACAGTTTACCCGTATTAAGAGGAATTGCACTACCAATGAAGATTTCCGCAGAAATGCGAGAGAATTGACGGAACGCTTCAGACATAGGGGGTACCCAAAGGGAGTTATCTCCAAGGCATATCTCAGAACTGCACGCAATAGTTGTGCTAACCTTCTGAAGCCACGTGAAAAATCTACAGAATTTAAGTTGGGTGTCATAACTACCTATAACAATCAATGGGGAGACATCAGGAAAGTTCTAGAGAACAACTGGAATATCCTGAGAGCTGAACAACGCTTAAATGCCTGGATCCCTGAAAGGCCGTCCCTAATTGCCAGGAAAGCAAAAAACCTGAAAGACAACTTAACCAGGAGTCATTTTCAACGGAACAAAAAGACTTTGGGTCGTGGGAATAGAATCAGGGGCTCCTATGCATGCGGTGGATGCACGGTCTGCCCCTTGATGTTATCGACTAAACAAGTGACCAATCCCACTAACCATCGATCATTTGACTTACATCACTATATTAACTGCAGGAGTAAAAATGTGGTATATGGTCTCATTTGCCCGTGTGAAAAATTCTATGTGGGTCAGACATCACAAGAATTAAGGAAGAGGATACAGCAACACCTCTCTAGTAACCGGAACGCTACTAAATATTTCAATCAAGGTAAGATCCTCTCCACCGTTGCAACACACTTTAGACTTTACCATGGAGGTGTGACAAACGGAATTAGAGTAGTGGGGTTGGATCTAATACGCAGTAATATACGGGGTGGCGATGTGGTTCCGGAACTCCTGCGGAGGGAGGCGCGTTGGATCTTTAACCTTAATTGTATTGCACCTACAGGCATCAACGAAGATCTCCTCTTCTCAGGATTTTACAAACAAAGATAGGAGCTGCAGAAGCCAATTTTTGGTGAGCATTACTCATTTATTTTTATTTGTATTTTTATAACCTTTTAATAATATTCATATATCTTTACTCTGGCACAACATGCACTTTTCTGGGGTTGAATCCCCTTATAGTCTTGGACCTTTAAGGTCCCCTACTGCACTATTTCAGGACACATTTAGCAATTTGGAATCCTTCTGGTTCCTGTACATACAATTTTGTCACCATTTCACATCTCCACACCTATTAACGGGTACCTCCCCTTCCCCACCCCTTCTCCTTTTTCGTCCTCCCTTGTTTCCCTCTGTCCCTCCCCTCCCCCTCCTCCCCCTCCTCACCTTCCTTCACCTCTTCTTTTTTCCTTCTTATTATACCTTTTTTCTGTTCTGCTCACCACCTTATCGCTTCTCCATGCCATCTTTTTGTTCGTGTATTTCTTGTATATCATAACATCACACACTAATTTTTGACCATGATTCTTATCACAAATTTATATATTTTCTTCAAGAATCACTAACACGGACATATGGAATTGTCAGTTGTACTCATTATGACATCTTGAGTATACTCACCTTTGATCTGCAGACGACTGGAGCCCTCCATCACCTACATTGGGATCTTCCCACATAGGAACCTCATCATTTTTTCAGGGATGCACCCGAACGATAAAAGTATATTACGGCCTACAGAAGGGAATACAGATGAGTAATTAACGACAACTAATAAGAAAAACGGAGAATTAAGAAGAATTTGAAAAGATATACTCCTCAACTACAACCGAATCATAGGATATGAGAACAACTTTCTTGGGACTTGGCCAAAAAGTTGACATTTTTTGATACTTAAGATTCTTTCAAGCCAATCATCTCTGGATATTGGTTATTGTGAAGAGCTCTTGAATGGACTTCTGGGTTTCTATGGTTTATTTGGATGGTACGATCATGCATTATTATCACTTGTCTTATATATATATGATCTGTAAATGTTGACATTGTTGAACCCTTTTGACCCCAGGTAACAACCTTTTTTATTTTTAATTTTCCTCCCCAGGGTGGTAACGCAAATGTATTAGAGACCGCTTACAATTTGTAGTACAATTATTGGATATCGGTACTTGTCCATATGCACCATATCAATGCTATCTAAAATTTGACTGATAGCCCCCCCGACATGTTTCGCCAAGCTATTGGCGTCCTCAGGGGTGCCGGGGCTATATGTGAGTGTTGGAAATCAGGTATCGGGCTATAAAGACTCCGTTTGTGATGTCAGAGGGGCCCGACTTTTCCTGGATAGGTCATCCACGGGGTTTATAGAACTTGGTCCAATAGGTGATACCTAGCCAAGGTATGCGATAAAGCGATTGGATTATAGTACTTACGTCCTAATTTGTGCGCCGCGCATGTGGTCCGACTTTGTTCCTTTTCACCAACCTGGTAGTAGTACCGCGCATGCGCTAGTACTTATAAATCCGTCCATAAGAAAGTCCAGGTGCGCATGCGCCTGGACTTAGATTTGTCCGTTGTATGGATCGAGATTGCGCATGCGCCTGTAGTTAGATTTGAGACTTAGTTTCTTTACGCCGGATGGTAAGTATTGAGCATCTGTCTCCACATGTTAGAATGTACTCGATGTGGATCAGGTCGTTCATAAGGTCGATCCGATCCATATCCAATCTTATCAGCAGAAATCATTATATTTAATTTGGACCAATATCTATAGTAAAAGTAAAATATAGAATAGTTATAATTCTCAGTTTACCCCATTAAGGATGAAAGGAATTCCAACAAAACATTTCTCTCAATAGGTTAACAAATTATTCAAAAGAGTAGATTATATTTACTAATAAGTGATGTGTAATATATACTCAAACATCCCACATTTATAGTACGGTTAGACTGAATGTTTATAGCTACCGCTATTGAGCACTTAAGACAAATTTATATAGTAACACAGAGGGGAAGGGGGGGGTACAGAATTATCTAGTGTGGATATTATTGTCCACTAGGGGTCCCAATGTAAGGGGAAGGGTATGTAGTTTGCTACAAGAAGGCTGCAAAGGTGAACCCCTCGTTTAGACCATTGGGGCTCAATGAATTCAAACGGTCTATCCATCTCGCCTCCAATTGTAACAAGCGTTTGTCCACATTTCCTCGGCGAGGACCCATTTTGATTTGATCTATGGCCCAAAACTTAAGGTGATTTTTGTCACCTTGATGTGTTGACCTGATATGTTTAGCCAGTGTTGTGTCCTTATTTGTACGAACTGTACTAAGGTGTGCAGATATTCGTCGTCTCAGTTCTTGTGTGGTCTTACCCACATATAGTTTGGGGCAGGCACACTGTGCTATAGAGATCACACAAGTGCTTTTGCAATTTAAAAATTTGTTCACACTGAATGTCCTACCATCCACTGTGAACTGTTTGGTTTTAATCATATACTTGCAAAAGCTACAGTCTCCACACGGATAGGAACCCATCGTAGGGGATAGCCAAGTCTTCTTTACAGGATTTTGGGTGGAGAAATGACTGTGAACTAATTTGTCTAATTTGTCCAAAGTGATCCTAGCTCTGGTGTAATATCTTCTGTATGCAGTAGCCTTGTTATGGTAAAATATCTATGTGGGGTTGTTGCTGGTCCTGTATTACCTAAGAGATATACACCATGGGGTGCATCTCTTAGGTTACTCTCCTTTTGTCCCCTCTGGGTGTAAGCCAATGGTATAACCCGACAGCTCTGTAATTGGATTTATTAGGTAGGTGCCGCCATCTTGTGACTGTCTATTGACATATAATGACAATATCTGCCAAAGAACTGGAGTTCTGCTCCCGGTAATTCTAATATTATTCTGTACAATTTGTTCCTCGGGTAAATAAAACAATTGGCGTCGCTCAGACTTTCCAAGCCAAATTATTCTTCCAATTATCCTCATTTATCTTTTGTGATCAGCCTTAGAGGTGCGAAGGCTCCTGGCGATGTCCCGGACACGTGAGGCAGTTGACATCTTAACTGCCAATTTACAGAATCAATTCTAGAAACCATGTTAATAAATGAGAGAATTATGTCTCACACTGTGCCCTTAAAAAATACATAAACCTCACAGCTGACCACACAGCGCCCCTGAAATTTGTTTCAAATTAATTTTCCTTTTTTTATGTTTAAATCTGGGGTGTGTTTTACATTCTAATAGTTTGCGGGGGATTCAGTATAAAATAAAATTTGTGGGGGCGTGGGTTATACAATGACAAAGAGTGACAATGCTGGTACTTTAGACCCCATGGGGCTCATTTACTAAGGGTCCGAATCAGCACATTTTTGTCGCGTTTCCAGAATATTTCCGATTTGCACCGAATTGCCCCGGGATTTTGGCGCACGAACTTCGGGCGTACCTCGGCACATCAGCGAGGTCGGGCGCACGGACCTTAGTGAATCCTGGCAGAACCAGAATCCTCGTTGTAGAACGCGCCTCTGGATCGCGACTGGACCGGGTAAGTAAATGTGTCCCCATATCTCTGACTACCATAATCTTATAGACATTCATCTTGGGTGTTTTTTACATAATTTTGACTTTTTAGCATAGGATTATGCAGATTCTTATCATGTGACCACATTATTACTGTTTTGCTCCTAGTGGATGAATAATCTTCTTCTTCTTGTGAACTACGGATTACAGACTTGTTCTCACATTCCTTTATAGCTCCGCATGTTATTAGGTTGATTCTCAAGTGAAGGATAAAGGGTTAATGGTTGTAATTGAAGAGCAGCCAAAAAGATTTCCCAAGAAAAGAGAAACAGCATCACCCAGCTCATCGCTACTGGTCCCATGGCCAACTGTGGCCTGTCAAGCGCCATGACACCTGGAAGAATCGGAAGTGAAGTCCTTCCATGAATCCTAAAGCCAAGGGTCGACTTAACAAAGTTTTAGAATTGCATATTTAATTTATGTTTGTTTCGCCCGTTCCCGTTGAGTCCATGAAATAAGGAGGAAAAATTGTGACAATTCCTACAAATTTAACTGGATATTTTTATTCAAACAGTTCATAACTAGAGATCAGCGAGTATACTTGTCCGAGCTTGATGCTTGTTCCAGTATTAGAGTACTCGAAACGGCTCGTTGCTCGGACGAGTATTTCCCCTGCTCAAGAATTTAATTAAAAAAACACAGTGAAGAACAATGAAGAATAGAATAAAAACAGTGACCACAGAATCATTTAAGTGAAAAACGCAGTGAAGAATAGATTACAGATGTTCGGCACATCTGCTTACTTGTCGGAAGATACGCGCGGAACGGTGCAAAAATATATGTGTGAAGAACACATTGAAGAACACGGTGAGCAGGATAGACATCGGGGAGCAGGACAGAGACATCAGGGAACAGGACAGAGACATCAGGGAACAGGACAGAGAAATTGGGGAGGGCAGAGACATCGGGGAGGGCAGAGACATCGGGGAACAGGACAGAGACATCAGGGAACAGGGCAGAGACATCGGGGAGCAGCACAGAGAGATCGGGAAACAGAACATAGACATCGGGGAGGAAGACAGAGAAATCAGGGAACAGGACCGAGACATCGGGGAGGGCAGAGACATCGGGGAGTAGCACAGAGACATCGGGGAACAGGACAGAGACATAGGGAAGGGCAGAGAAATCGGGAAGGGCAGAGAGATCGGGGAGACTTCAGTGGAAGAAGAGGAGTGGATCCCGGGACAGCGTATCTCCCGACAAGTAAGCAGATGTGCCGAACATCTATAATCTATTCTTCACTGTGTTTTTCACTGTGTTTTTCTCTTAAATGATCCTGTGGTCACTGTGTTCACTGTTTTTATTCTATTCTTCACTGTTCTTCACATCTGATAACTTGTCGGGAGATAATATACGCGCAGAACAGTGAAGAATAGATTGCAGATGTTTGCATACATCTGATCACTTATCAGAAGACATTCTTTTTCAATTAAATAACACATTTTATTCCCGAACCATGGTCCCTTTGAAAAATGCTCGAGTCTCCCATTGACTTCAATGGGGTTCGTTATTCGAGACGAGCACTCGAGCATCTGGAAAAGTTTGTCTCGAATAACGAGCACCCGAGCATTTTAGTGCTCGCTCATCTCTATTCATAACCAATGTGGGAATCCAAATCATGAAGATTGTTTCATTAATAGGGCGGCCATCATGGTGGAGCACTAGGTCTCCTGTCCAGCCAGTCACAATACTCTTCATTGATTTATTTTACCCATAAGAGCAGAAATCTCCAACATCTTTTATTCTTCCATGACTGTCTGCTATCTGGTCCTGAAAGAGAGGGCTACATAGAAATAGCCTTTTACTTCGCCAGATTTATAATCCAACAAAAGACATCGGGGCAGATTTACTTACCCGTCCCGTCGTGATCCCCGAGGTGCGTTGTCCAACGAGGATTCGGGTCTGCTGTGATTCACTATGATCGTGCGTCCAATTTCCTGCAGGTGTCGCTTCCCCCTCTGTGGTCCGCCGGATTTCACCTTCTTTTTCTCGGTGCATTTGAGTGCTGAACTTGTGACACAATTTAGTTTTTAAATTCCGCTGTTTGTCCGAATCAGTCCGGTTGTCCGAAGACTACGCCCCCGATTTGTGTCGTATGCAAGCCGGTGCCAATGAGCCACAATCCTATCGCATGTGCCAAAAACCCGGGGCAATTCAGCTCAAAACGGTAAAAAGTCGGGAAACCCGATGAAAATGCGCTGTTCGAACCCTTAGTAAATGTGCCCCATTGTGATAATCTGGTGCAATATTACACTGATACTTCTGTTTTTTGGTTATGGTCCTGTATGTCATGATCTTGGTTCCATTCCTTTATCTATGTAATAATCCTGGCTCCTGTATCATATCTATGTGAAGGTCTTGGTTACAGTAACGTATCTATGTAGTAGACTCGGTTCTGTTCCTTAATCTATGTAGTGATCTTGGTTCCCATTCTGTATCTACATAGTAATCCTGACACTGGTAAAGTATCTGTATAATAAGTTTAGTTCTGGTTCTTTATCTATGAAGTGATCTTGGTTCGGGTCCTATATCTATGATGTACTTCCAGCACTGGTAACATATCCATGTAAAAGGTTTGGCTCAGGTTCTGTATCTATGTAGTGATCCTAGGTAGATGCTGAACGTGGATACAATATGTGACTGGGTCCGTACACATAGCTAAGTTATTTACAAAAAAAGGTCCCTAGGGACCTCACTGAGACCCATTGGTCTAAAACATAACTTTTAATATATTTAAAGCTCTTAAAAAGTTTTAGGATTGTTGAGACCTATTTCGAGACATAAACATTAAAATTCTACAGATCCATGGTGTACAGTGTATTAATTGTGTACAAGTCCCAAATGAGAGGAGTTTGATGTGGTGTCAGTATGCTACAGAAGAGAGAGCTCCAGAGTTCATTCGTGAGTAAATACTGGCTGTACGTTCAATCAGTGATATTATTGTTAATTCTGCAACACAGTTGCTTTAATTAGTCTGGCAAAGTGCTCTCACTGGCTGACTTCCAGATCGCGGTGTGCTAGTCTATAGGAATACTGGAGTTCTACCTATCTATAATTGATGCCACTTCTCACTCTCTAACAATTATTGGATATCGGTACTTGTCCATATGCACCATATCAATGCTATCTAAAATTTGACTGATAGCCCCCCCGACATGTTTCGCCAAGCTATTGGCGTCCTCAGGGGTGCCGGGGCTATAGTGAGTGTTGGAAATCAGGTATCGGGCATAAAGACCCGTTTGTGATGTCAGAGGGGCCCGACTTTTCCTGGATAGGTCTCCACGGGGTTTATAGAACTTGGTCAATAGGTGATACCTAGCCAAGGTATGCGATAAAGCGATTGGATTATAGTACTAACGTCCTAATTTGTGCCGCCGCGCATGTGGTCCGACTTTGTTCCTTTTCACCAACCTGGTATAGTAGTACCGCGCATGCGCTGAGTACTTATAAATCCGTCCATAAGAAAGTCCAGGTGCGCATGCGCCTGACTAGATTTGTCCGTTTGGATCGAGATTGCGCATGCCCGTAGTTAGATTTGAGACTTATTTCTTCGCCGGATGGTAACGTATTGAGCATCTGTCTCCACAGTAGTTAGAATGTACTCGATGTGGATCAGGTCGTTCATAAAGTCGATCCGATCCATATCCAATCTTATCAGCAGAAATTCATTATATTTAATTTGGACCAAATCTATAGTAAAATTAAATATAGATAGTTATAATCTCAGTTTACCCCATTAAGGATGAAAGGAATCCACAAAACATTTCTCTCAATAGGTTAACAAATTATTCAAAGAGTAAGTATTTTACAATAAGTGTGTGTAAATATCTCAAAATCACACATTTATAGTACGGTTGAACTGGATGTTTATGACTGCCGTATTGAGCACTTAAGACAAATTTATATAGTAACACAGAGGGGAAAGGGGTGTACAGAATATCTAGTGTGAATATTCATTATCCACTAGAAGTCCCGATGTGAGGGAAGGGTATGTGTTGTTGCTACAAGAAGGCTGCAAAGGTGAACCCCTCGTTAGACATTGGGCTCAATGAATTCAAACGGTCTATCCATCTCGCCTCCAATTGTAACAAGGTTTGCCACATTTCCTCGGCGAGGACCTCATTTTGATTTGATCTATGGCCCAAAACTTAAGGTGATTTTTGTCACCTTGATGTTTTGATGATATGTTTAGCCAGTGTTGTGTCCTTATTTGTACGACATGTACTAAGGTGTGCAGATATTCGTCGTCTCAGTTCTTGTGTGGTCTTACCACATATGTTTGGGGCAGGCACACTGTGCTATAGAGATCCACACAGTGCTTTTGCAATTTTTAAAAATTTGTTCACACTGAATGTCCTACCATCCACTGTGAACTGTTTGGTTTTAATCTATACTTGCAAAAGCTACAGTCTCCACACGGATAGGAACCCATCGTAGGGGATAGCCAGTTTTCTCTTACAGGATTTTGGGTGGAGAAGTGACTATGGACTATTTTGTCTAATTTGTCCAAAGTGATCCTAGCTCTGGTGTAATATCTCTGTATGCAGTACCTTGTTATGGTAAATATCTATGTGGGGTTGTTGCTGGTCCTGTATTACTAAGAGATATACACCATGGGGGCATCTCTTAGGTTACTCTCCTTTTGTCCCTCTGGGTGTAAGCCAATGTGTATAACCCGACAGCTCTGTAATTGGATTTATTAGGTTAGGTGCCGCCATCTTGTGACTGTCTATTGACATATAATGACAATATCTGCCAAAGAACTGGAGTTCTGCTCCCGGTAATTCTAATATTATTCTGTACAATTTGTTCTTCGGGTCAATAAAACATTGTTTACGATCAGCCTTAGAGGTGCAGAGGCTCCTGGCGATGTCCCGGACACGTGAGGCCGGTGACATTAACTACTTACTAATTTACAGAATCAATTAAATAAACCATGTATATATTTTATAATAATGTTATAATGTTTCCTCTTGTAACATATCTATGAGGAGGTCTTGGTTACAGTAATGTATCTATGCAGTACTACTTGGTTCTGGTCCTAAATCTATGAAGCGAACAATGGTTTCCATTTCTGTATCTACATAGTAATTCTGACGCTGGTAAACGTAACCTATATAGTAAGCTAGTTCTGTTTTCTGTATCTATGAAGTGATCTTGGTTCGGGTTTTGTAATATGTGTACTTCCAACCCTGGTAACAGGTTGGGTTCTGGTTCTGAATCTATGTAATAATCCTAGCTCTGGTGTCATATCTTCTGTATATAGTAGCGTTGTTATGGTAAAATACCGATGTAGGGTTGATGCTGGTCCTGTATTTATGCAGTGATCTTGCTTCTGGCCTTGTATCTATTTAGTGATTTTGGTTACTATTTTTGGTAACATAATCCTGGTTCTGGTAACAAATCTATGTAGTAAGCTTGGTTTTGATCCTGTTTCTATGCAGTTATCTTGGTTCTGGTTCTGTATCTATGTAGTAATATTGGTTCTGGTCCTGTATCTATGTATTAATATTGGTTCTGGTTCTGTATCTATGTAGTAATCCTTGCTCTGGTAACATATCTATGCAGTAATATTGGTTCTGGTCCTGTATCTATGCAGTAATATTGGTTTTGGTCCTGTATCTATGTATTAATATTGGTTCTGGTTCTGTATCTATGTGGTAATCCTTGCTCTGGAAACATATCTATGCAGTAATATTGGTTCTGGTCCTGTATCTATGCAGTAATATTGGTTGGTCTATCTATATATTAATAGTTGGTCTGGTCCGGTATCTATGTAGTAAATTGGTTCTGGTTCTGTATCTATGTAGTAATCCTTGCTCTGGTAACATATCTATGTAGTAATATTGGTTCTGGTCCTGTATCTATTTAGTAATATTGGTTCTGGTCCTGTATCTATGTAGTAATATTGGTTCTGGTACTGTATCTATATAGTAATATTGGTTGTGGTCCTGTATCTATGTAGTAATATAGGTTCTGGTCCTGTATCTATGTAGTAATATAGGTTCTGGTCCTGTATCTATGTAGTAATATTGGTTCTGGTCCTGTATCTATGTAGTAATAATAGGTTCTGGTCCTTTATCTATGTAGTAATATTGGTTCTGGTCCTGTATCTATGTAGTAATATAGGTTCTGGTCCTGTATCTATGTAGTAATATAGGTTCTGGTCCTGTATCTATGTAGTAATATTGGTTCTGGTCCTGTACCTATGTAGTAATATAGGTTCTGGTCCTGTATCTATGTAGTAATATTGGTTCTGGTCCTGTATCTATGCAGTAATCCTTGCTCTGGTAACATATCTATGTAGTAATATTGGTTCTGGTCCTGTATATATGTAGTAATATTGGTTCTGGTCCTGTCTATGTAGTAATATGGTTTCTGGTCTGTATCTATATGTAATATAGGTTCTGGTCTGTATCTATGAGTAATATATGGTTCTGGTCCTGTAGCTATGTATATATAGTTCTGGTCTGTATCTATGTATATATTGGTTCGTGTCCTGTATCTATGTAGTAATATAGTTCCTGGTCTCTGTTATCTATGTAGTAATAGTAATTGATTCTGGTCCTGTTCTAGTAGCATTTTGCCTCTTTTCCAGTTTTTATAAAGCAATCTTGATTCTGGTCCTATATCTTTGTAGTAAACATGGTTCTGGTAACATATAGATGTAATATTCTTGGTTTCAGTAACATCTTTATGTAGGAGGTTTTGTTATGGTACTTGGTTCTATTTATGTTTTACATAGTTTTCACATTCTGGCACCTTATCTATTTAGTAAGCTTGTGTGTGGTACCATTACTGTGTAGTAATCTTTGTTCTGAAACGTATCTATGTTTTATATTGTATTTATATTTGTTTTGTGTTTATATTTTATAAATGTGTCTGTATTTTTGATTCTAGTCCTGTGTCTATATAATAAGCTTGGTTTTGGTGCTATCACCTTCCAATTCATTTAGGTATTTAATAATTCCTATTTAATAAGTTTTGTTATGTTACTGTTTTTAAAAACTCTAGACTTCTTGGAAGGCAGCATTCTCTTTACAGCCAATGGTCCAAACCTATGTTTAATTTAGTTAACAATGGGGTCTAGTAGTGTCTGATCGGAAATAAATGTTCATGGGTTGTGGGGACAAAATTTGCCAATCGGAGGCTTGAAATCTCTTTTTTTTTCAAAAATATTTTTGGTAGTTCACTTTTCCTCAAGTAGTCTGTAATGTCTATATAATTCAGAAGAATTCTGCTTCGAGGCTGAACAGATACCCTGAGTGTAGCTTCCATTTGGCACAGAAACTCTGGACCGTTCACTTGTTAGCACAAACTAATAGCAAATATAAGAAAATTACCTGCTGGGTCAACAGATCCGATGATAAGACTCTACATGACCTCATCTCCTCCACCACCCGCAGCCATAGACACTGTTTATATGACGATCCTCCACCATGAGGTTACTCAACACAAGAAGAACAAGATCATCCAAGATCCCCGGACACGGCAGAAATGAGACTTGTTATTTGTGTCTTTCTAATATTTTACATAGGCTCCGTTGGTGAGTATCTTCTGAGAACCTTCCTTGTGCTCCACTCAGCCGCTAAGATCGTGTAACCTATCGTAGAATACAACTGGGATGGAGACTTATATATGTTTCTTTATACACTATATTTATAATTATATAAGATTCATTGTATAAATTGGTTAAAAATACATAAATGTCATAATTGTAACTCATTTTATATATTAAAAATGTTGTTCATTCACCAGGGGTAGCATTGAGTGGACCCTTCCTTACACCTTCTGGGTCAGGACCGGGTCCAGCTCAGCTTCACCGCACTTGGTTAACGCCTGCATTCGGCACTGTCACCCATCGCGGGCGCTAACTCTTTATATGGCAAAGGCTCCATGTTGATCTAAATAGTTGCGGTGACAAGTCCCCATTTTGGGGAGGATCATCGCTCCCCAATGACATCATTAGGAATAATGACCCTCCCAAAACTAGTAGCATGCTGCGCTGCCGGTATGTTAGTGCTGGCGCCCACGCATCTCCAAGTTATTAAAACTTTAATGCAAACAGTTAACACCAGTGATCGGGACCAGATCCGATCGCCCCTGGTTACTGTCTTGGGTCTATGTTTGGTGTCTAAAAGAGGGTTTTAAAATTCTGGTTCAGCAAAAGTTGGTTGAACCCCAATTTTAACAGGTCCCCTCATCACCCATCAGGAGTCATACAAGATTCTAATATTTTCAAGTTGATTTGCTTTCATATTCTTCTCTCCGATTTCCTCTGTTTCCGGTTGATTCCTTTGATTCCAGCCGCTGTTTTCCAGTGCTACTCCTGTCATAGGAAGAACAATGTCACCTGTGAGCATGAAATAGTCAACTGTACAAAGGGAGACAAGTGTGTGATAATCTCCGAGGAATATTTATACTTCAGTGAGTATTCAGCAGCTTCTGTCAAATTTTTACCTTATTGTAAAATTTGGGTGGAAATCTAAATGGCCAATAAATTCGGCTCTTAGTTCTGTCTATCAGGACCTTTTGTAGGTGCCATTGGTTCCAGCCCCGGTGCAATATGCAATTCTGACCATTCGTTTTGCAGACGTTACCTTCCGATCGATATACAAAGGTTGTGCGGGAAATTTGCCTTGTAATAGCAGCCATTGTGGACGGATAAACAGTGAGCACCATCTTATGTACAACATCCGCTGCTGTGATACCAACCTCTGTAACACCCAATTCTTTGAGAGTAAGTACAAAGAATTAGGAGACGATATGCGACATCCAGTGTTATATGGAAATCCTTAAACTAAAATCCTAAAATATTCTATTAATAGAAGCTTCCAGATAACATTAACAAACCTTGAGTATTGACTTGAGTATAAACCAAGGTTGGGAGATGCAGCCCCTTGTCTAATAAAAAATCCAGAGCCGAGCCCCCAATGTTATAATACCCAGAGCAGAATCCCCCATTAATAAAATGCGGACATCAGAGCCCCCATAAATAAAATGTCCAAATAGGAAGCCTCATTAATAAAATGCCTGGAGCAGAGACCCCCATTAATAAAATATCCAACAGAGTTCCCCATTAATAAAATTCTGATAGCAGGGCCCCATTAATAAAATCTCCAGAGCAGAGCCCCTATAAAAATTGCCCAGAGCAGAGCCCTCATTAATTAAATGCCCAGAGCGGATCCCCATTTAGAAAATGCCTAGAACAAAGCCCCCATTAATAAAATTCCCAAAGTACAGTCCCTATAAAATATGCCCAGAGCAGAGCCCTTATAAATAAGTGCCCGAAGCAGAGCCCCATTAATGAAATGCCTGGCAGATAAATAAAATGCCCAAAGCAGAAGCCTCATTAATAAAATGCCTGGAGCAGACACCCC
This sequence comes from Engystomops pustulosus, assembly GCA_019512145.1. Lineage (NCBI taxonomy): Eukaryota > Metazoa > Chordata > Amphibia > Anura > Leptodactylidae > Engystomops > Engystomops pustulosus. Next base: position 185,466 of record WNYA01000223.1, on the reverse strand, counting down.
CATTAATAAAATATCCAACAGAGTGCCCCATTAATAAAATGCTGATAGCAGGGCCCCATTAATAAAATCTCCAGAGCAGAGCCCCCATTAATTAAATGCCCAGAACCCCTATTAAAAAAAAAAACATTCCTCAACATCTTCAGGACCAGGTTTTCCCATGTTTTTGTGTTTCCATTTTTTCACTCCTCTACTACCATTCGATATGTACTGAAAAGCTGGGGTAAAGTTGAACCCTTTTGTTAAAGCCATTGTTTTTAAGTCTTTCACTGTTTGGTCCAGTTATTCTCTTTGTTCCTCAATAGTTGAAAAAAAACACTTTTCAATTTCAAGTGACTCCCTCAGCCATTAAGTGGAAGCCCTCAGCTTCTTGCACCAGATCTAGTCGTGGGCTAGGACTAGACTTACATCAGTGGTGATAGAAATGTATAAGTCAGTGAAATGACTATTAAATCCTGTATAATTAGTTTTTTCATCATTCTTTAGTGCCAAAACTTGGAAAGCCCCAAGGACCGCTCTGTCCAAGCTGCTATAAAGAAAACACTGTAGATGGATGTGAGGCCAAAGGAAAGATTAGATGCCAAAATAAGGGTGACAAATGTATTAAATATTCTGGGACAGTCAAGAATCCAGGTAATTTGCTCTAAACTAAGAACAATGATGATGCCGAAGAGCATAGAAATCCATAATAATAAATTTGTGAAAGTCCCTTGTTGAGAAGGACCGGGGTGACTAGGAGATCATAGATTAAATAACAACACAATGTCAATCAGCTGCCTCTAAAGCTAGCAGGATTTCATTATGTATCAAAACTGGTCTGGACTCTGGGGATAGGGATGTAATATTACACTATACAAGGCACTGGTTCGGCCACACCTGGAATATGCCGTCCAGTCCTGGGCACCGGTCGATAAAAAGGAGGTCCTGGAGCTGGAGAGGGTTCAACGAAGAGCCACAAAAATGATAAGGAGTATGGAGGGTCTCAGTTATGAGGGAAGATTAAAAGAATTAGATTTATTGCGTCTCTAAAAAAGAGGACTAAGAGAGGACTTGATTAACTTATATACATTTTTGAATGGTCCATACAAAAAATATGGTGGAAAGTTGTTAGAGGTTAAAACACATCAAGACACAAGAGGACGCTGCCTCTATCTGGAGAAAATAAGGTTTAATCGAGGAAAGAAGGCTTCTTTACTTTAAGAACTGGTAATGTGTAGAGTAGCCGAGCTCAGGAAAAGAGCACAGCAGTGACAGCAGAGAGCTCAGAAGCAGAGCACAGTAGGGACAGCAGAGAGCTCAGAAGAAGAGTGCTGCAGGGACAGCAGAGATGTCAGGAGAAGAACACAGCAGGGACAGCAGAGAGGTCAGGAGCGGAGCACAGCAGGGACAGCAGAGAGGTCAGGAGCAGAGCACAGCAGTGGCAGCAGAGAGCTCAGGAGCAGAGCACAGCAGGGACAGCAGAGAGGTCAGGAGCAGAGCACAGCAGGGACAGCAGAGAGCTCAGGAGCAGAGCACAGCAGTGACAACAGAGAGCTTGGGAGCAGAGCACAGTAGGGACAGCAGAGAGCTCAGAAGAAGAACACAGCAAGGACAGCAAAGAGGTCAGGAGCAGAGCACAGCAGGAACACCAGAGATCTCTGGAGAAGAACACAGCAAGGTCACCAGAGATCTCTGGAGAAGAACACAGCAGGGACAGCAGAGAGGTCAGGAGCAGAGCACAGCAGGGACAGCAGAGAGGTCAGGAGCAAAGCACAGCAGGGACAACAGAGAGCTTGGTAGCAGAGCACAGCAGAGACAGCAGAGAGCTCAGGAGAAGTGCACATTAAGGACAGCAGAGAGCTCAGAAGAAGAGCACAGCAAGGACAACAGAGAGCTCAGGAGCAAAGCACAGCAGAGGCAGCACGGAGAAGAGCACAGCATGGCATCAGGGAAGGAGTAGAGCTCATCAGGGAAAGCAGAGATCCCAGGAGTAGAGCAGAGTAGGGACAGCAGAGAGCTTAGAAGAAGAGTACAGCAAGGACAGCAGAGAGCTCAGGAGAAGAACACAGCAGGGATAGCAGAGAGGTCAGGAAAAGTGCACAGTAGGGACAGCAGAGAGCTCAGAAGAAGAGTAAAGAAGTGACAGCAGAGATTGCAGTAGCAGAGCGCAGCAGGGACAGCAGAGAGCTCAGGAGAAGTGCACAGCAGGGGCAGCAGATAGATCAGGAGCAGATCACAGCAGCAACAGCGCAGATCTTAGGAGCAGTGCACATCAGAAAAAAGCTCTGAGCAGAACACAACAGAGACAGCAGAGAGCTCAGGAACAGATCACAGCAGAGACAGCAGAGAGCTAAGGAGCTGAGAACAGCAGGGAGAGCACAAAGCTCTGGAGTAGAGCACGCAGCAGGAACAGCAAAGAGTTTCAAATAGAATCTAGATGCTTCCCTGCACTAAATTTAATACCAGGACCCTCTAAACAGTCCCAGAAATAATCTGTAAATAATCTCACCCAGCAGTGTAGCAGTAATATTGGTTCTGGTCCTGTATCTATGTAGTAATATTGGTTCTGATCCTCTATCTATGTAGGCATTTTGCCTATGTTCCAGTTTTTATAAAGAAATTTTGATTCTGGTTCTGTTTCTTTGTAGTAAACATGGTTCTGGTAACATATAGATGTAATATTCTTGGTTTCAGTAACATCTTTATGTGGTAGGTTTTGTTATGGTACTTGGTTCTATTCATGTTTTATATAGTTTTCACATTCTGGCACCTTATCTATTTAGTAAGCTTGTGTGTGGTACCATTACTGTGTAGTAATCTTTTTTCTGAAACGTATCTATGTTTTATATTGTATTTATATTTGTTTTGTGTTTATATTTTATAAATGTGTCTGTATTTTTGATTCTAGTCCTGTGTCTATATAATAAGCTTGGTTTTGGTGCTATCACCTTCCAATTCATTTAGGTATTTAATAATTCCTATTTAATAAGTTTTGTTATGTTACTGTTTTTAAAAACTCTAGACTTCTTGGAAGGCAGCATTCTCTTTACAGCCAATGGTCCAAACCTATGTTTAATTTAGTTAACAATGGGGTCTAGTAGTGTCTGATCGGAAATAAATGTTCATGGGTTGTGGGGACAAAATTTGCCAATCGGAGGCTTGAAATCTCTTTTTTTTTCAAAAATATTTTTGGTAGTTCACTTTTCCTCAAGTAGTCTGTAATGTCTATATAATTCAGAAGAATTCTGCTTCGAGGCTGAACAGATACCCTGAGTGTAGCTTCCATTTGGCACAGAAACTCTGGACCGTTCACTTGTTAGCACAAACTAATAGCAAATATAAGAAAATTACCTGCTGGGTCAACAGATCCGATGATAAGACTCTACATGACCTCATCTCCTCCACCACCCGCAGCCATAGACACTGTTTATATGACGATCCTCCACCATGAGGTTACTCAACACAAGAAGAACAAGATCATCCAAGATCCCCGGACACGGCAGAAATGAGACTTGTTATTTGTGTCTTTCTAATATTTTACATAGGCTCCGTTGGTGAGTATCTTCTGAGAACCTTCCTTGTGCTCCACTCAGCCGCTAAGATCGTGTAACCTATCGTAGAATACAACTGGGATGGAGACTTATATATGTTTCTTTATACACTATATTTATAATTATATAAGATTCATTGTATAAATTGGTTAAAAATACATAAATGTCATAATTGTAACTCATTTTATATATTAAAAATGTTGTTCATTCACCAGGGGTAGCATTGAGTGGACCCTTCCTTACACCTTCTGGGTCAGGACCGGGTCCAGCTCAGCTTCACCGCACTTGGTTAACGCCTGCATTCGGCACTGTCACCCATCGCGGGCGCTAACTCTTTATATGGCAAAGGCTCCATGTTGATCTAAATAGTTGCGGTGACAAGTCCCCATTTTGGGGAGGATCATCGCTCCCCAATGACATCATTAGGAATAATGACCCTCCCAAAACTAGTAGCATGCTGCGCTGCCGGTATGTTAGTGCTGGCGCCCACGCATCTCCAAGTTATTAAAACTTTAATGCAAACAGTTAACACCAGTGATCGGGACCAGATCCGATCGCCCCTGGTTACTGTCTTGGGTCTATGTTTGGTGTCTAAAAGAGGGTTTTAAAATTCTGGTTCAGCAAAAGTTGGTTGAACCCCAATTTTAACAGGTCCCCTCATCACCCATCAGGAGTCATACAAGATTCTAATATTTTCAAGTTGATTTGCTTTCATATTCTTCTCTCCGATTTCCTCTGTTTCCGGTTGATTCCTTTGATTCCAGCCGCTGTTTTCCAGTGCTACTCCTGTCATAGGAAGAACAATGTCACCTGTGAGCATGAAATAGTCAACTGTACAAAGGGAGACAAGTGTGTGATAATCTCCGAGGAATATTTATACTTCAGTGAGTATTCAGCAGCTTCTGTCAAATTTTTACCTTATTGTAAAATTTGGGTGGAAATCTAAATGGCCAATAAATTCGGCTCTTAGTTCTGTCTATCAGGACCTTTTGTAGGTGCCATTGGTTCCAGCCCCGGTGCAATATGCAATTCTGACCATTCGTTTTGCAGACGTTACCTTCCGATCGATATACAAAGGTTGTGCGGGAAATTTGCCTTGTAATAGCAGCCATTGTGGACGGATAAACAGTGAGCACCATCTTATGTACAACATCCGCTGCTGTGATACCAACCTCTGTAACACCCAATTCTTTGAGAGTAAGTACAAAGAATTAGGAGACGATATGCGACATCCAGTGTTATATGGAAATCCTTAAACTAAAATCCTAAAATATTCTATTAATAGAAGCTTCCAGATAACATTAACAAACCTTGAGTATTGACTTGAGTATAAACCAAGGTTGGGAGATGCAGCCCCTTGTCTAATAAAAAATCCAGAGCCGAGCCCCCAATGTTATAATACCCAGAGCAGAATCCCCCATTAATAAAATGCGGACATCAGAGCCCCCATAAATAAAATGTCCAAATAGGAAGCCTCATTAATAAAATGCCTGGAGCAGAGACCCCCATTAATAAAATATCCAACAGAGTTCCCCATTAATAAAATTCTGATAGCAGGGCCCCATTAATAAAATCTCCAGAGCAGAGCCCCTATAAAAATTGCCCAGAGCAGAGCCCTCATTAATTAAATGCCCAGAGCGGATCCCCATTTAGAAAATGCCTAGAACAAAGCCCCCATTAATAAAATTCCCAAAGTACAGTCCCTATAAAATATGCCCAGAGCAGAGCCCTTATAAATAAGTGCCCGAAGCAGAGCCCCATTAATGAAATGCCTGGCAGATAAATAAAATGCCCAAAGCAGAAGCCTCATTAATAAAATGCCTGGAGCAGACACCCCCATTAATAAAATATCCAACAGAGTGCCCCATTAATAAAATGCTGATAGCAGGGCCCCATTAATAAAATCTCCAGAGCAGAGCCCCCATTAATTAAATGCCCAGAACCCCTATTAAAAAAAAAAACATTCCTCAACATCTTCAGGACCAGGTTTTCCCATGTTTTTGTGTTTCCATTTTTTCACTCCTCTACTACCATTCGATATGTACTGAAAAGCTGGGGTAAAGTTGAACCCTTTTGTTAAAGCCATTGTTTTTAAGTCTTTCACTGTTTGGTCCAGTTATTCTCTTTGTTCCTCAATAGTTGAAAAAAAACACTTTTCAATTTCAAGTGACTCCCTCAGCCATTAAGTGGAAGCCCTCAGCTTCTTGCACCAGATCTAGTCGTGGGCTAGGACTAGACTTACATCAGTGGTGATAGAAATGTATAAGTCAGTGAAATGACTATTAAATCCTGTATAATTAGTTTTTTCATCATTCTTTAGTGCCAAAACTTGGAAAGCCCCAAGGACCGCTCTGTCCAAGCTGCTATAAAGAAAACACTGTAGATGGATGTGAGGCCAAAGGAAAGATTAGATGCCAAAATAAGGGTGACAAATGTATTAAATATTCTGGGACAGTCAAGAATCCAGGTAATTTGCTCTAAACTAAGAACAATGATGATGCCGAAGAGCATAGAAATCCATAATAATAAATTTGTGAAAGTCCCTTGTTGAGAAGGACCGGGGTGACTAGGAGATCATAGATTAAATAACAACACAATGTCAATCAGCTGCCTCTAAAGCTAGCAGGATTTCATTATGTATCAAAACTGGTCTGGACTCTGGGGATAGGGATGTAATATTACACTATACAAGGCACTGGTTCGGCCACACCTGGAATATGCCGTCCAGTCCTGGGCACCGGTCGATAAAAAGGAGGTCCTGGAGCTGGAGAGGGTTCAACGAAGAGCCACAAAAATGATAAGGAGTATGGAGGGTCTCAGTTATGAGGGAAGATTAAAAGAATTAGATTTATTGCGTCTCTAAAAAAGAGGACTAAGAGAGGACTTGATTAACTTATATACATTTTTGAATGGTCCATACAAAAAATATGGTGGAAAGTTGTTAGAGGTTAAAACACATCAAGACACAAGAGGACGCTGCCTCTATCTGGAGAAAATAAGGTTTAATCGAGGAAAGAAGGCTTCTTTACTTTAAGAACTGGTAATGTGTAGAGTAGCCGAGCTCAGGAAAAGAGCACAGCAGTGACAGCAGAGAGCTCAGAAGCAGAGCACAGTAGGGACAGCAGAGAGCTCAGAAGAAGAGTGCTGCAGGGACAGCAGAGATGTCAGGAGAAGAACACAGCAGGGACAGCAGAGAGGTCAGGAGCGGAGCACAGCAGGGACAGCAGAGAGGTCAGGAGCAGAGCACAGCAGTGGCAGCAGAGAGCTCAGGAGCAGAGCACAGCAGGGACAGCAGAGAGGTCAGGAGCAGAGCACAGCAGGGACAGCAGAGAGCTCAGGAGCAGAGCACAGCAGTGACAACAGAGAGCTTGGGAGCAGAGCACAGTAGGGACAGCAGAGAGCTCAGAAGAAGAACACAGCAAGGACAGCAAAGAGGTCAGGAGCAGAGCACAGCAGGAACACCAGAGATCTCTGGAGAAGAACACAGCAAGGTCACCAGAGATCTCTGGAGAAGAACACAGCAGGGACAGCAGAGAGGTCAGGAGCAGAGCACAGCAGGGACAGCAGAGAGGTCAGGAGCAAAGCACAGCAGGGACAACAGAGAGCTTGGTAGCAGAGCACAGCAGAGACAGCAGAGAGCTCAGGAGAAGTGCACATTAAGGACAGCAGAGAGCTCAGAAGAAGAGCACAGCAAGGACAACAGAGAGCTCAGGAGCAAAGCACAGCAGAGGCAGCACGGAGAAGAGCACAGCATGGCATCAGGGAAGGAGTAGAGCTCATCAGGGAAAGCAGAGATCCCAGGAGTAGAGCAGAGTAGGGACAGCAGAGAGCTTAGAAGAAGAGTACAGCAAGGACAGCAGAGAGCTCAGGAGAAGAACACAGCAGGGATAGCAGAGAGGTCAGGAAAAGTGCACAGTAGGGACAGCAGAGAGCTCAGAAGAAGAGTAAAGAAGTGACAGCAGAGATTGCAGTAGCAGAGCGCAGCAGGGACAGCAGAGAGTTCAGGAGAAGAGCACCGCAGGGACACCAGATAGATCAGGAGCAGAGCACAGCAGCAACAGTGCAGATCTTAGGAGCAGTGCACATCAGCAAAAAGCTCTGAGCAGAACACAGCAGAGACAGCAGAGAGCTCAGGAACAGAACACAGCAGAGACAGCAGAGAGCTAAGGAGCTGAGAACAGCAGGGACAGCAAAAAGCTCTGGAGTAGAGCACAGCAGCAGGAACAGCAGAGGGTTTCAAATAGAGTCTACATGCATCCCTGCACAACAGTTAATACCAGGACCCTCCAAAAAGTCCCAGAAATAATCTGTAAATAATCTCACCCAGCAGTGCAGCATTTACGAGGCTATAGGAATTGTTTTTATTGCTCGTTAACTGCAGAACGTCCCATTACACATGGGGGGGTCATTTACTAAGGACCCGATTCGCGTTTTCCTGACGTGTTACCCGAATATTTCCAATTTGCGCCGATTTTCCATGAATTGTCCCGGGTTTTTGGCGCACGCAATCGGATTGTGGCGCATCGGCACTGGCATGCACGCGACGGAAATCGGGGGGGGGGGGGCGTGGCCGAACGAAAACCCGACGGATTCGGAAAAACCAACGCATTTAAAACAAAAAATTGGTCGCACGGGCCATACTCACATGCACGAGGAAGAGATCAGTGAGCTCCGACGCAACTCGGCGGACCTCAGCGCAGCAGCGACACTAGGTGGACATCGGGCGCAGGACCTTCATGAATCGCCGGAAGACCCGAACGCTCGTCCGAGAAGCTGCCGCTGGAACGCGAATGGACCGGGTAAGTAAATGTGCCCCACTGTGAGGCGCCCCCTTGTGAAGTGTCTGTTGGTGCAGGGTCAGGGATAAAATGGGGTTTTAGGCAATTTATAGTTATGTTAAATTGAATTCCTTTACGTTGACATAACCGGAGATGGATTAAGAACGTCTGTATCAGTTCTTGATGCTTCGATGATGAGACCCCGGTTACTTTCCTGCACATGGGGTCCCAATTATTAGGAGTCTATCATTTTATAGTTTGTAAATCATCTCTGATCGCTATTATCATATGTCAGATATTCTTCCCAAAAATAATTTATGATTTTTTTTTTTTTCTAGATGGATACGTAATGAGTTACTCAATCAGAGGATGCATAACCCCCATGGAGTGCAGGTTTAATCTGAAGAGGGTCGTTGCCCTGGAAACAATTCAACAATCAGTGTTTGAGTGCACAGATCCAGACAAAACTCTGATGTAAGAAGAGGAGGACGAGGAATCCAAGTGTCTGTTACTTTACAATGACAGCATAAAGAATCTATATTTAGCTTCAACCAAATATTTTATAAGGGGAAATATATAAATATTCTACAAATATCTATATCACATTGGTAGCTTTATTTCTGAAGCCTCAAAGAGTCTCCACAAGAGGGAGCTCAAGAGTTTCTTGTATACTGGCTTATTATTAACATTAAAGAGGACCTGTCACCAGATTTTGACCCCCCCCCCTTACTCACAATGTCTGCTGATAAAGGGTTACAAGTTCTCCCATATCTCTTAAAATTAGCTACCTGTGGGGTACTGTACCTTACATTTTTCTGATATGCAAATCAGCTTGTCTTACTCTGGCAGATGGAAAGAGAAAAAGAGTCAGAGATACGAGTGAGCCACGCCCCATTATTCTGACTGACAGCTCTGTGTCTCTTCAAATCCCATTTCTGCCTCCTTGTACTTAGGGACTGTCTTATAATATTAGCTACAGACATATAAAGCTCTATGTACAGATGGGAAGTATTGTGTCAATCTTTTTACACAGTGCCTTCATGACATGTGACCAGTGACATCATTGCAGGTCCTTCAGCCTTCTAGGAATAGCAAACTGTACACCATGTATGTGATTACATGAAATCACTGCTGGGACTTCATGTGGTCAGATACATGCGTGGGGTACAGTTTGCTATTATTAAGAGTCTAAAGTATCTGAGATGATGTCACTCTGGTCACATGACATGAAGTGTGACCAGTAAGGAGGCATAGGGCATGGGGAGAATTAGATGGGAGGGGCTGGCTGAGAAGGACACTCCCTCTCTGATAAGATAAAACAAAAACAATTTTTAGCTAAAAGAAAAGTGTCAGTCAGTTATTAGAGCTCTATAGGAACCTGTCACTGGCTGTATATGTGCAAATGTGGTGACAGGTTCCCTTTAATTAAAAGAAAGTATTCAGTGCACTCATAAGCTCCTCCTACTGTAGGCTACAGCCAATCAGAGCTGAGTAATTTTTTTTTTAGAATGTGGAACGTAAAAATGTTAAGATTTCTTGAAATAAAATAAGGATATGTCATATTTTTGTATCTCGGCTTCTTCCATATTTGGCAATTTGGGAAAGGGAAAGAAAAATACATTTGGTCGTAGATAAAAATCAACTTTTATTTTGTCTATTAAAATCAGGTAAATATTCACATATAAAATGAACCAATAGGACGAGACTGAGGAATTTCTCCACTTGTGCATACAAAGTCCCATATGTACTGTATATACTCGAGTATAAGCCGAGACCCCTAATTTTACCACCAACAAACTGGGAAAACCTATGACTTGAGTATAAGCCAAGGGTGGGAAAGCATTGGTCACAGCCCCCCCCCCACCAGTATATAGCCAGCAAGCCCCCGAGTATATACAGCCAGCATCCCCTAGTAGTATACAGGCCACCAGCCCCCGTTGTATACACGCCACCAGTCCCTAGTAGCTAGAGCCAGCCAGCCCCCATGTAGTATACAGCCAGCCTGCCCCCATGTAGTATACAGCCAGCCTGCCCCCATGTAGTATACAGCCAGCCTGCCCCCAATGTAGTATACAGCCAGCCTGCCCCCATGTAGTATACAGCCTGCCTGTCCCATGTAGTATACAGTAGCATGCCCCAGTAGTTTAGTATACAGCCAACCAGCCCCCAAGAGTATACAGCCAGCCCCCAGCAGTATTCAGCCTGCCAGACCCAGCAGTATACAGCTTGCCAGCCCCCAGTAGTATACAGCCTGCAGCCTCCAGTAGTATACCAGCCTCAGCCCCAGCATTAAGTATACAAGCCTCCAGCCCTAGTAGTATACAGCCAGCCAGCCCCATAGTAGTATACAGCCAGCCCCCAGCAGTATACACGCCTGCCCAGCCCCTGTAGTATACAGCATGCCAGCCCCAATGTAGTGTACAGCCTCGCCAGCCCCCATGTAGTATACAGCCTGCCGGCCCCCAGCAGATACAGCCAGCTGCCCCCAGTAGTATACAGCCAGCCCCTAGTAGTAATAGACTGCCCCCCCCAGCACTTTAAAAAAAACCAACGTATATATTCACCCTCCGATGTTGGCGCGGCTCCCCGATGTCCCCGATGTTGGCGCGCCCCGTCTTCTTTCTTCCCCGCGGCTCCTCTTCTTTCTTCTCTCTTCTGTTATGGATGCAGCCATGTTTTCCTCCAGCAGGCGCATCTATGACGCTGCCACTGCTGACGTCGTAGTATGCCCCGGCCAGGAAGATAACATGGCCGCGTCCATGACAGAAGAAAGAAGAAAAAAGAAGAGCTTCGGAGAAGAAAGAAGACGGGATGAGCCGACATCGGGGACATCGGGGAGCCGTGCCACAGTGGGGGGGGGGGGTGGTGAGTATATAAGTTTATTTTTTTTAAGTGGGTTTTGTAATAGACTCGTGTATAAGCCGAGGGGACGTTTTTAAGCACATTTTTTGTGCTGAAAAACTTGGCTTATACACAAGTATATACTGTAGTTGTATGGAAAGCAAATCTCTGATGTAAATACAGAATATTCGAGGGGGGGGCTATGTACACACAGAAGGGACTATTTGGATGTCAGGTCATATAACATACAGTTACAATGTAATTTTAATACATATACTGTAAGTTCAAATTTTATAGGACAATCAAGCATTTAGGTAATTTGTCGTAACCTGTCGTTAGTAGTTAAAAACCACCATTGATGGTGCTGGGGAGCTTAAAAAAATTAAACACATTGGGGGGAATTCATCATTACAATTTCTCTTGGACTTGGTTGTCTATATCAATTCCATTTTTGTTAAATCTGAAATTATCAAGTGAGTTTATATATATGTTGTTGTATTAGGTTTTGTTTTATTTTTTGGTATTGTTTTTTTTTTTTTTTTTTTTTGCGTTTGTCACAAAAAGCCCTTTTTTTCCCTCTGAAGAGCAATTGTTCTTGATAAATTTGCTAATGGTTTTTGTCCTCTTTCTACGCCAGGGGTTGATTGAAGTAATTTTCACCAAAACTTGCGCCTAAGCGAAACTTTGCACCAAATCACAAATCATGAATTCAGTAAAGACTTGTGAAAACGAGTTGTAATGAATTTGGCGCAAGCAGGGTCTATTTTACAGGGACTTTGCACTGTCCTATGTTAATTTGCAATTGAAAGTCGCAACACAGCGTTTGTACCACAACTGCGCCAAAACATCACCAAACATTACCAAAAAATCCAATGATGAATCTCCCCCAATAAGTTCACACTCAGCAGTAAAGTATCTGAATGGATCCTTACTAGAGATAAGCGAGTATACTGCTCGGTGGAGTATTAGCATACTCGGACCGGCTCATTACTCGGACGAGTATTTCCCCTGTCACGATCAGATTAAATAAGTGAAGAACAGTGTTTTTATTGTTTATAAATATTCCAGATGTTTCCTGATGTTTGCTTTGTTAGAACACATGGGGCACATTTACTAAGGGTCCGCAGCTGCGAATCCGTCGGGTTTTTCCCGAATATTTCCGCTTTGCGCTGTATTTCACGGGATTGTGGCGCACGCGATCAATTTTTGGCGCAATCGCGCCAACTTTCATGCGAAGACATCGGGGGCGTGGCCACCGGACAACCCGAATGATTCGGAAAAAACGCAGGAATTTAAGAAGCCATTTGTGTCGCAAGATCAAGCATCACAAACCAGAAAAAAGCAGGTGAACTCCAGCTGACCTCGGCGCAGCAGCGACACCTGGTGAATATCGGCGCACGGACCTTAGTGAATCCCGGCAGAACCTGAATCAGCGTCGGAGAACCCGCCGCTGGATCGTGACTGGACCGGGTAAGTAAATGTGCCCCATTGAGATAACACTATTCTTCACTTTGCAGGTGTGCGCGCGTCTTCCGATATGTTCGGAGATACGCCCACATCTGCAAAGTATACTATTTTATATACTATTTTCAAATCTGCCCCCCTCAAACTATCAGAAACAGCTTTTAGAAAGATTGTTAACCCCTTGAGATCTTCATAGTAATTAAATTAAAATGGAGGTAAAATTTAGAATGGTCAAATTTTGTTGGCTACACGTTCATTTACACTTTGTGTGTCTCTTTATATATTTGTGGAGCTTTTGGGCATTTTTATTAATTTATCAATTAATTTTTATTTGAGAATTTTTTTTATACTTTATTATTCATTCCACCATGGGACGTGAACAAGAAATCATCCGATTGTTCATGATAATACTGCATACTGATGATATTGTCACCTGCACATATTATAAGTATAACAGCCACCACCCCATATTAATCACCACACCCCCAGCCGTACATGACATGAAGTGTGACCAGTAAGGAGGCATAGGGCATGGGGAGAATTAGATGGGAGGGGCTGGCTGAGAAGGACACTCCCTCTCTGATAAGATAAAACAAAAACAATTTTTAGCTAAAAGAAAAGTGTCAGTCAGTTATTAGAGCTCTATAGGAACCTGTCACTGGCTGTATATGTGCAAATGTGGCGACAGGATCCCTTTAATTAAAAGAAAGTATTCAGTGCACTCATAAGCTCCTCCTACTGTATGCTACAGCCAATCAGAGCTGAGTAATTCCTTTTTTTAGTAAAATTGTGAACGTAAAAATGTTAAGATTTCTTGAAAATAAAATAAGGATATTGTCATATATTTTGTATCTCGGCTTCTTCCATATTTGGCAATTTGGGAAAGGGAAAGAAAAATACATTTGGTCGTAGATAAAATACAACTTTTATTTTGTCTATTAAAATCAGGTAAATATTTACCTATATAAAATGAACCAATAGGACGAGACTGAGGAATTTCTCCACTTGTGCATACAAAGATCCCATATGTACTGTATATACTCGAGTATAAGCCGAGACCCCTAATTTTAACACCAAAAACTGGGAAAACCTATTGACTTGAGTATAAGCCAAGGGTGGGAAAAGCATTGGTCACAGCCCCCCCCCCCACCCCAGTATATAGCCAGCAAGCCCCCAGTAGTATACAGCCAGCAATCCCCTAGTAGTATACAGCCACCAGCCCCCTGTTGTATACAGCCACCAGTCCCTAGTAGCATAGAGCCAGCCAGCCCCCATGTAGTATACAGCCAGCCTGCCCCCATGTAGTATACAGCCAGCCTGCCCCCATGTATTATACAGCCAGCCTGCCCCCATGTAGTATACAGCCAGCCTGCCCCCATGTAGTATACAGCCTGCCTGTCCCCATGTAGTATACAGTCAGCCTGCCCCAGTAGTATAGTATACAGCCAACCAGCCCCCAGTAGTATACAGCCAGCCCCCAGCAGTATTCAGCCTGCCAGACCCCAGCAGTATACAGCTTGCCAGCCCCCAGTAGTATACAGCCTGCCAGCCTCCAGTAGTATACAGCCTTCCAGCCCCAGCAGTATACAGCCTTCCAGCTCCTAGTAGTATACAGCCAGCCAGCCCCTAGTAGTATACAGCCAGCCCCCAGCAGTATACAGCCTGCCAGCCCCATGTAGTATACAGCCTGCCAGCCCCAATGTAGTGTACAGCCTGCCAGCCCCCATGTAGTATACAGCCTGCCGGCCCCCAGAAGTATACAGCCAGCCTTCCCCCAGTAGTATACAGCCAGCCGACGAGCACTCGAGCATCGGGAAAAGTTTGTCTCGAATAACGAGTACCCGAGCATTTTAGTGCTCGCTCATCTCTAGTTTTGAATAATAAACCCTTTTTGGAAAACTTGAAACTATATGGAAGATTCCTTTATGATATTATAATTGTGTAGCAAGGTGATTTAAACATATGAAAAAAATTAAAATTTCACCTAAATGAGGATGAAAAAAAAAATCACAACTCACATTTACACACAGCTTAAAATATATACATTGTTTAGATTTAGAAATAATGAAAGAGAATAAGAAATTGAATCGAGTAGCTGTCATTATCGACCACGGTGAAAGAACATTTCGAAAGGTCAATCAAAAGGATTGTTGGAAAAACAATTCTTAGAGCAAAATTATCATCTACATCTTGTAAAACCCGGCAATAAAAGAAGCGAAAGGAGAATCACATGAACGTAGGAAGGTGACAACATAAAGAACTAGACAGGAAAGAGAGGAAATTGATAATAATGGACAAAAGAGGGAGGTATTAGTAAGGAACATGAAGATAATAAAGATCACGAATAGAGATGAGCGAGTATACTGCTCGGTGGAGTATTAGCATACTCGGACCGGCTCATTACTCGGACGAGTATTTCCCCTGCTCGCGATCGAGCATTAAATTAAGTGAAGAAGCCAGCCCCTGCCCCAGTGTATATAGCCTGCCAGCCCCTGCCCCTGTGTATATAGCCTGCCAGACCCTGCCCCAGTGTATACAGCCTGCCGCCACTGCCAGACAGATCGCACTGAAGATATACAGGGGTCGCCGGAAAGGTGAGTTTAGATATATTTATTTTTTTGACTCGAGTATAAGCCGAGTTTGGGTTTTTCAGCACATTTTTTGTGCTGAAAAACTAGGCTTATACTCGAGTATATAAGGTATTTATCTGTAAATAACTATTACATTTCTAATTCAACATACATATATAATATTTTTTCAAGTCACCTTAGGCTATTGTATTATTGTGCAATTAGGGAATGTATGTAATAATGGATCATTTTGAAATTGAAGGAAAAACAATGTAAATTATTGGGGAAAAAAATGTAAATTATTGTGAAAAAATATTTGAAATGATCATAAAAAATTCAAGATAAAGATGTTTTGGAAACTTTACCCTTTACTTACACTGTGTGGATCTGTGGTATTTGTAGAACTTTTTTGCTACTTTGTATCAGCACAAGACTTGAAATAACATTGTATGGCCCTAAAACATTAGAAACACCCTCAAACTAAAATGGAGACACCCAAAGGTATCCAATGAGGGGAAATTTGGAATCTTTTGAAATATAAATGGTTTGTGTCCTTGGATTATGTTAGATTATGTTGCCAGAAGTTTTCATACATACTTACATGTTGGTATGGGTTTGGCACTAGACTTGAAACGACGAGGGAGCATTGTGGATTTTAGAGAAACTTTTCCCTGTTGCCGGTTTTCTGGCATCACACAGAAGTTACAGATGTTGTATGCCACCAACACATTAAACGTCCTCAAAGTGACTACTCTTGAAAAAGTTGACACCCAAGATAATTCCTGGCACGGAGCTGGGAATTTTGCCTATTCTGACCCCTGGGCCACTTGGGTCGTGAGTAGTTGGTGCAAGGCCGGGTTTCATTCATCGCCCTCAGCCGTGGGTTTAAGCTCTTTAACTGCAGACTTTTCACATAGAAAATCTGAGTGTTATACACAATGGGGCACATTTACAGCTTCACGTTCTCTGACGAGGAATCGTATCTTCCGGGATTCACTAAAGTCCGTGCGCCCGATATCCACCAGGTGTTGCTGCTGCACGAGACCCGCCGGAGTTCACCTGCTTCTTTCTGGTGCATGTAAGTGCTAATCTTGCGACACAAATTATTTTTTAAATTCTGCATTTTTTCCTCAATTCCCCCCAATTTCTGGCACGTGAAAGCTGGCTCCGATTGCGTGCGCCAAAATCCCAGGGTTATTCAGGACAAATGGGAAATCGTCGGGTAACCCAACGAAAGTGCGCGCTTCGAACCCTTTGTAAATGAGCCCCATTGTGTGTGGTGCCCTATGGGTAACTTCCCGCTTTAGCAGAAGGGCTTCAGGATGTACCTCAGTGATCACCCTTTAACCCTGCAGCTAATCCACAAGCGGGAGAAAAAAGTTATAATTGGACAACTGACGTGATTCTTCCGGGGAACGGAGCTCAATCCCCACATTTTTTTTTTTCAGCAATGAAAACGCATTTGTAATGCAGATTTTTTTCTGCATTGTGAGTATGAAATTGTTACCCAATGCACTATAATATTATCGTATAACACTGTGGATTTACCCTGAAGTGACTCGCAGTAAATCTGTATGCAATGTGAGTCATTTGTACAAATGTATGTGTGTATGTGGTTTTGTAGCTATATACACACATGTACACATAGGGCAAGAACAGTTTAAAGGGAACCTAACACCATGGATCTACCTATAAAGGTAGATCGGGTGGAAGGTGCATATATGGGATGTGAGGATAGACCTTTTAAGGGCTAATTCTCACACCCCCACAATTTTTTAATAACTTTTATTGTACTAATATGTAAATTTTCTAAAGAGGCTACTGGGGCGTGGAGTAGCCGGAGCTGAGGCTACACGGCGCAGCTACTCCACGCCCCAGGAGCCTCTTTCATCCTCATACCAGAAATCTTTGGTGCGCAGCTCCTTGTAGCTGCGCACCCTCGTCCGTGTAGCCTGCCGTCTGCACATGCCCTTAAAAGGGCTATCCTCACATCCTATAGATGCACCTACCACCCGACCTACCTTTATAGGTGGATATGTGGTGGTAGGTTCCCTTTAAATGAGGGCGTAGGTGATTTTACAGTATTTAAGTAACAATTTCTCTCCCACAAATGCAGGGTGATTATGCTGTTACTTTTATTAACTTTACTTAAACATTATAACTATTCGAAATGATGACCAGGGCAGGTTGTCCCAGTGATCGTTTGCCTGGAGACCACTTTCATCTTTCTCTGGTTTGTGCAGGGAGATTACATCTGTCTAGAGACCAATGTGACTGCACTGTAGTTGTCACAAAATGATCACAGTAACAAAGCGGGAAGGGGAAATAAGACAAGAATCTAGTGGGCGGGGCAGAAAAGCTACCGTTTGCATGATAGATTTCATCTTAGGCAAAATTTCAACTTACGTTAGTGCTTATGTAGTAGGACCCACAGCTATTCAAAGGTAAGTAGGAGAGTTTTCAATTTACATACCTGTCTACTAAGCTGATGTTTATGCCCCTGATGAAGCTTTCAGAGGTGAAGCACATGTTGGAAGTAAGGACACTATGGGGCAGATTTACTTACCTGGTCCATTCGCGATCCAGCGGCGCGTTCTGTGTGGAGGATTCGGGTCTTCCGGCGATTCAATAAGGTAGTTCCCATGATGTCCACCAGGTGTTCCTGCTGCGCGGAAGTCCGCCGAGGTCCGCAGGAGTTCACTAAGCTAGGCTGGGTGCAGGTAAGAGCGTGTCAAGGGACACATTTTTTTTTAAATATGGCGTTTTTTCCGAATCTGACGGGTTTTCCGACGGCCACGCCCCCCGATTTCCGTCGTGTGCATGCCGGTGCCACAATCCGAACGCGTGCACCAAAATCCCGGGGCAATTCATGGAAAATCGGTGCAAAACTGTAAAATTCGGGTAACTCGACGTAAAAACGTGATTCGGGCCCTTGGTAAATGACCCCCTATGTCTCTGGGTACCTGGATACTTGTTGAAGTTTGATATTTGCTCACTATGATTTTATTTGCTCACTTGTGTTTTTGTGCATATTCTCGCTTATCTGAGCCGAGTAATATAATCTCTACGTCTGTTTGCCCTATTTTACAATTGGTTTTACACGACCCCCAGTTATTGCGGCTCCATCGTGCCTTGGGTGTATATTATAGTTTAAAAGATTTTAAATAAATGTGATATCAATAAAGATTGTCTACTTCATATTAGTTTTTATGTACATGAATTAGATGATTTGGCCTCCGAGGCTGAACAAACACCCTCAGTGCAGCCTCCACTTGGCATGGAAAATCTGGGCCGTTGACTTGTTGTTTTTGACCCAAAGCAAAAACTAATATGTGGAAATTGGACTGAGACTCTACATGAGCTCATCTCCTCCTCCAGCCCCAGCCATAGACATTATATATTTGACAATCCTCCACCATGAGGTCACTCAATCAAGACATCTCAGAAATAGAAGATCATCCAAGATAACAGCGATGAGAATTCTTATAATAAGCATCTTCCTAACTTCCTTCTCACTCTCCATTAGTGAGTATCTTCTTAAAGTCTCATGTCTTATAATTCCTAAAATGGATGAAATTAATTCTACAAAATTCTACACTATATTTTTAATTATATTAGTTTCATTGTATGAGGATTTACTAAAACAAAAAAAGGTGAAGAGTCCAGCGATCAAGTCCTCTACTGGTTCCTCTTCTACTCTGCAAAATCTGGTCCTGCTATGGGTTACAACCAATGTTTAAATTCAGACTAAAATACTTTTACTTATGTGTTTACAAAAATTGGCCATTTCTTTGTTGGAAGGATGAAGATGTCAATCAGATCTTGTTATTGTGGGAATTGGCTCATTGCAGGTTCATATAAAGAAGATACATATTCATGGGGTGTGTTGGTACCCATGGTGGTACCATTGATTTTAGTATGTAATTAGTTTTGAGCAGACCCGAAACAGTCAGAAGTCCAGTTGTCGAGTTTGGCTCAACTCCTTCCCCCCCCCCTCACTATTTTAACACCCGGGATCGGGTGTTATCACTTTAAATGGCACCAGAATCAATAGAATCAAAATTGCGCAAGTGTTCCACCATTTGGGGGAGGATTGCTTCTCCTCAATGACGTCACAAACCTCCTCAAACTTCCTCAAATTGGCCATACCCACGCATTGGGGTGTAAATGAGTCAGCATATTTACTGGTGGGATCTAAAGGATTAACACCTGTGCAGTGGTCCGGGTTCAGTATCCAGACCTGAGCCCAAACCCAATTGTTAACTTTATTGTCTCATTTGTTATTCTTTCGCCAGGAAACTTCTCCCACTATTACAATGACTGAGACCTTGTATCTGTAATATTTGTCTCTCAGATATTGTCCATGTTCTGGTGACTTTATGTGGAATATTATTGTAGATGTGTTGTAATTGCAGCCGCTGCTCTCCAGTGCTACTCCTGCCGTGCTAAGAACAATGTCACCTGTGAGCCTGAAATAGTGAACTGTACGAAGGGAGACCGGTGTGTAACTATCTCCGAGCGATGCAGATATTGTAAGTATCAAGTTCTGCTTTTTCTGGAATGTTCCTTGTTACGTCTATAAAAAATTCCAAAAAAAAAAAGCACAGATCTGCTCTGACCCCAAGTGCTTGACTCCAGGAGACGCCCTCCACTCAGTACACAGGTACCAAAAGGAAATAGGGTCGGCACTCGCTCGTTCCAATGCACGTGGAATGTTCTTTATTCAACCAGGATAAAAAGCACTAAAAATTACAGCCACGAGAATAAACGATAAAGCTGACGCGTTTCAAACCTATTGAGATCATTCGATCATAGATCTATCACTAAGGACCTCAATAGGTCTGAAACGCGTAAGATTTATTTCTTATTCTAATTTTTAGTGCTTTTTATCCTGGTTGAATAAAGAACAGTCCACGTGCATTGGAACAAGTAAGTGCCGACCATTTCCTTTTGTTGACTGTCTATAAAAAACCTTTGTCATTCACCTTCTTCCTCCTGGTGCATGTAAGTGCATTGTCCGTGTATAATGTGCTGTGCGAGGAGTCACTAGGATTGTGCGCCTGATATCCTGCATGTGTCACTTCCCCTCTCAGGTCCCTGGAGTTCACCTTCTTCTTCCTGGTGCATGTAAGTGCTTGATCTTGCGACACAATTTGAATCTTAAATCCTGCGCTTAGTCCGATCATTCAGATCGTCCGACGGCCCGCCCCCCCAATTTCTGTCGCATGAAAGCAGCGCAGTTTCCCCACAATCCAACCGCATGCGAAACAATCCCCAGATAAATACCTGTCACAGCGGCACAAATCCCGAAAACTTCGAAAATCCGACGAAAGTGTGATTTTCGGACCCTTAGTAAATAAACCCCACTAAATTCAAGCGGGGCAGCAGCATGAGAACTACAAGCTACAGACAGAGAAGTGCTTTATGGGGGGAGGAAGGCACAGCAGATCTAGTGTGCTGTGGAATAGCAGAAATGTGGGAGAGTCATTGGGGCTCATTTACTAAGGGTCAGAATCGAGTTTTTCCCGAATTTTCCGATTTGCGCCGAATAGCCCCGGGATTTTGGCGCACACGATTGGATTGTGGCGCATCAGCGCCGGCTTTCTCGTGACAGAAATCAGGGGGGCGTGGCCCCGCTCACAGCACAGAGGAATAATGAAGTGTCTGCCCAGAGTCCCCGCTCACAGCACAGAGAGTCCTCGCTCACAGCACAGAGGGATCATGAAGTGTCTGCCCAGAGTCCTCGCTCACAGCACAGAGGAATCATGAAGTGTCTGTTCAGAGAGTCCCCGCTCACAGCACAGAGAGTCTTATATACAGCATAAGGCAACCCCCCACCCCCCCCCCCGCCCCAGAAGCATAAGGCACCCCCCCCCTGTATACGCAACAGGCACCCCCCCCCCCCCCCCCCCCCCTGTCGTTGTGGATACAGCATACAGCAACCCCCCCCCATTACCTGTATACAGCATTGACAGACACCCCCCCCCATGGTATACAGCATACAGACACCCCCCCCCCCTGTATACACATACAGACACCCCCCCCTCTGGTGTATAACAGCAACAGGCACCCCCCCCCCCCCTGTATACAGCATACAGGCACCCCCCCCCCCCCTGTATACAGCATACAGGCACCCCCCCCCCCTGTATACAGCATACAGACACCCCCCCCCCTCCCTGTATACAGCATACAGACACACACACCACCTGTAACAGCATACAGACACCCCCCCATGTATACAGCATAAAGGCAACCACCCCCCATGTTCCGTGTGTTATACAGCTACCAGGGCACCCCCCCCACTGTATACAGAATACAGGACACAACCCCCCCCCCCCCACCTGTATACAGCATTTAAAGGAACCCCCCCCAAACCCATGACTGGATACAGACATACAGAACAACACACCCCATTGTAACAGCATACAGACAACCCACACCCCCCCTTGTCTTATCCTCTGTATACAGCATACAGACACCCCCCCCCCTGTATACAGCACCACACCCCCCCTGTATACAGCCCTTACAGACACCCCCCCTCCCCCCACGGATACAGCATACAGACACACCCCCCCCCCCTGTTACAGAATACAGGCACCCCCCCACTGTGGTCTACAGACATACAGGCACCCCCCCCCCCCCCTGTATAAGGCATACAGGCCACACCCCCCCTGCTATACAGCATACAGGCCACACCCCCCCAACCCCTGTATACAGCATACAGACACCCCCCCCTGTATACAGTATACAGCATACAGACCCCTCACTTATAATATATTACAGTTGGCGGCCTCGCTCTCTCCAGGGTGGCCCTGACGCTTTGCCCAGCCCCCGCACTTCACTCCGGTCACCAGGGAATCAGAGGACCGAGAAGGAAGAGGCTCAGAAGACACAACAGCGCCATGAGCGACGGCTAAACATCTTAATGTGGCGTATCTGCTTATAGTTAGGCGAGAGGAAGCCCCCTTACCCTTTTAAGGGTTGCGTTCTCTCCAGCGGCCTGGCGGATTACGGTGAGAATCGAACCCGATTCCGCCTAGGAGCCCGGATCCTGAGGCGTCTGGAGGGCGTACGCCCTTTCCCCTGGATGCGACGGGCTGGGAGACCAACGCAGTCAGCCCTCTTGTTTGTGGAAAAAGAGACTATTAGATAGAAGAAGGAGCAGAGGGTAGAGATATAGAATGCAGTGGTAGCGGAAAACGCAAAAGAGAGAGGATTCTGTTTGCAGAAGCTTAGAAGAAGCTTGAGGAACAGCTACGCGCGTGCGAGAAGCTGCGGCCAGGGGTTTCCCACCCTGCTGGTCTGTGTTTTGCTGAGTACTGCAGGCATTTCTCATAACCAGAAAGAAGCAGAAAGAGGAGCAGCAAGGCACAAGAAGATAAGGAAGTCCCCCATAGAATATGTCAAAACAGAGCCCAAACACCAAACCCCACCCAAATCCACCAAATGCAGTAGTTGTATCAAGTTGGGTGTCACCAAGGCCCCCCTCCTCCCTATATACAGTGTCACACAGAGAGAGACCCCCAAAAGTGTCACCCAGAGCTCCCCACAATATACAGTCAGTGTACCCAGAGCACCCCCATCCCCCCAAAGTGTCACCCAGGAGTCCCCCCATATACAGGGTCACCCAGCAGAGCCCCCCATCCCCCCATATTCATATAAGTGTCACCCCAGAGCTCCCCATATTACGTGTCACCCAGAGCCCCCCAAACAACCCCCCCCCAAATAGTGTCACCAGAGCTCCCCCATATACAGTGTCACCCAGAGCCCCCCATATACAGTGTCACCAGAGACCCCCCATCCCCCATCCCCATTATAGTGTAACCCAGAGCACCCCTAATATACAGTGTCCACCCAGAGCGCCAAATGCAGTGTCACCCAGAGCCCCCATATCAGTGTCACCCAGAGCTCCCCCCATATACACTGTCACCCAGAGCTCCCCATATACAGTGTCAACCAGGCCCATCCCAAACGTTGTGTCACCACAGAGCCCCCCAATACAGTAGTCACCCCCCCCCAACGAGCTCCCCATATACAGTGTCACTCAGAGCCCCCCATATACAGTGTCACCCAGAGACCCCCCATATACAGTGTCACCCAGAGCCCCCCATATACTGTGTCACCCAGAGCCCCCATATACAGAGTCTCCCAGAGCCCCCCATATACAGTGTCACCCAGAGCCCCCCCATATACAGTGTCACCCAGAGCCCCCATATACAGAGTCTCCCAGAGCCCCCCATATACAGTGTCACCCAGAGCCCCCCATATACAGAGTCTCCCAGAGCCCCCCATATACTGTGTCACCTAGAGACCCCCATATACAGTGTCACCCAGAGACCCCCATATACAGTGTCACCCAGAGCCCCCCTATATAGTGTCACCCAGAGCACCCCTATCCTATATAAAGTGGTCACCCGAGCAACCCCACCCATTACAGTGTGGAAAACAGAAGAGACCCCCCCCCATATACAGTGTCACCCAGAGCCCCATTACTGCGTCACCAGAGTCCCATATACAGTGTAACCCAGCCGCCCCCCCATCTAACAGTGTCACCAGAGGCCCCCCATAAAGAGTCCCCAGAGCCCCCAAATACTGTGTTCACTTAAGAGACCCCCATATACAGTGTCACCCAGAGATCCCCATATACAGTGTCACCCAGAGCCCCCCTATATACAGTGTCACCCAGTGCCCCCCATATACTGTGTCACCCAGAGCCCCCATATCAGAGTCTCCAGCCGCCCCCCATATACAGTGTTGTCCACCCCAGGAAGCACCCCCATAACAGTGTCACCCAGAGCCCCCCATATACAGTGTCAACAGATACCCCCATAATTTTTTTTACAGTGTCACCCAGAAGACACCACATATTACGTGTAACCCAGAAGCCCCCATTACACGAGCTCCCAGAGCCCCCCATATCCCCAATACAGTGTCACCAGAGCACCCCCCATCATATACAGTGTCACCCAGAGCCCCCCATATACAGTGTCACCCAGAGCCCCCCTATATAGTGTCACCCAGAGCACCCCTATATACAGTGTTCACCCAGAGCCCCCCATATACAGTGTCACCCAGAGACCCCCCCCCATATACAGTGTCACCCAGAGCCCCATATACTGTGTCACCCAGAGTCCCCATATACAGTGTCACCCAGAGCCCCCCATATACAGTGTCACCCAGAGCCCCCCATATACAGAGTCTCCCAGAGCCCCCCATACACGATGTGTTTTTTTCCCCCCAAAACTAGAGCCCCCCATATACAGTGTCACCAGAGATCCCCATACAGAGTTCTCCCAGAGAGCCCCCCATATACCAGGTCACCAGGAGCCCCCCATATTACAGTGTCCCCAGAGACCCCCATATATACGAGTATGTAACCCAGAGCCCCCCATAAGTGTCACCCAGAGAACACCTATTAACAGTGTTCACACAGAGCCCCCCATATACGTGTTCACCCAGATACCCCCCCCCCAAACAGTGTCACCAGAGCCCCCCCATATAAATGTGTCAACCAGAGCCCCATATACAGTGTCACCCAGAGCCCCCCCATATACAGTGTCACCCAGAGCCCCCCATATACAGAGTCTCCCAGAGCCCCCCATATACTGTGTCACCTAGAGACCCCCATATACAGTGTCACCCAGAGATCCCCATATACAGTGTCACCCAGAGCCCCCATATCCCCCCCTCTATATCCCGTGTCACCCAGAAGCGCCCCCTATATACAGTTGCACCCACAGCACCCATATATACACTGTCACCCGAGCCCCCCATATACAGGTCCCCAGAGCCCCCCCCCCCCCCCATATACAGTGTACCCAGTATGCACCCCTATATACAGTGCACCCAGAGCCCCCAACCCCTGTACTAGGTCTTATTTAGGGGAAACAGGGTATGTGGTGTTTAATCTTGCGCCATCCCGCTCTCCTAATTGCTGCCACTCTTCTCCATCAGGTTAGAGAACGCCATGGAAACTTAGCCCAGTCGTGTGACTTATCTCGCAGACTAGGGAATTTGCCAGCCTGCCCCTTGTAGTATATAGCAGCCCAGCCCCCTGTCAGTATATAGCCAGCCAGACCCCCCCCGTAGGATTATAGCAAGCCAGCCCCTGTAGTATATAGCCAGCCAGCCCACTGTAGTTATATAGGCCGCCAACCCCCCTGTAGTATACAGACAGCCTGCACCCCTGGTAGTATACAGCCAGCCTGCCCCCCACTGTAGTATCTAGCCAGCCTGCCCCCTGTAGTTATCGCAGCCAGGCCCCTGTAGTATTATAGCCAGCTGCCCCTGTAGTACCTAGCCATCCTCTCCCCTGTAGTATATAGCCCGCCCCTGTTGTATATAGCCAGCCTGCCCCCTTAGTATATAGCCAGCCTGCCCCTGTAGTATATAGCCAGCCAGACCCATGTAGTCATATTAGCCAGCGAGCCCCCTGTGTAGTATATAGCCAGCCTGCCCCGGTAGTATATTAGCCAGCCAGCCCCTGTTAGTATAAGCCAGGCCGCGCCCACCTTTCTCGGACATTGGCAGATAGGACACTGCCTCAGCCTGGTACCGTTGCTGCTTTGAAGTCTTGGAATAAAGACACTGTGGGGCACATTTACTTACCAGGCCCGAGGAGTTCCAACAGGGAAATGTGGATAATGCTGTCTGCGGAGCGATCACTAAGATCGTGCCCCGATATCCTGCATGTGTCACTTCCCGCCTCAGGTCCCTGGAGTTCACCTTCTTCTTCCTGGTGCATGTAAGTGATTGTCGTGTATAATCGTTGTGCGGAGAGTCACTAAGATCCTGCACCCGATATCCTGCATGTGTCGCTTCCCGCATCAGTCCCCGGAGTTCACCTTCTTCTTCCTGGTGACATGTAAGTGCATTGTCCGGTGTATAAAGCGCGATGGCGGGGAGTCACAAGATTATGCCCGATATCCTGCATGGTCAATTCCCGCCTAGGTCCCTGGAGTTCTCCTTCTTCTTCCTGGTGCATGTAAGGCATTGTCCGTGTATATGGCTGTGCGGGGGAGTCAAAGATTCCTGGCACACCGATATCTGCATGGTCGTTCCCCGCCAGGTCCCCGGAGTTCACTCTTTTCCCTGGGCATTGTAAGTGCATTGTCCGTGTATAATGCATGTGCGGGGAGTCACTAAGAGATCCGCGCCCGATAAGCAATGTGTCACTTCCCCGCTAGGTCCTGGAGTTCACCTTCTTCTTCCTGGTGCATGTAGTGCATTGTCGTGTATAATGTGCTGTGCGGGGATCATAAGATCCTGCACCCGATATCCTGCATGTGTCTGCTTCCCCGCTCAGGTCCCGAGTTCACCTTCTTCTTCTGGTGCATGTAAGTGCATTGTCCGTGTATAATGAGCTGTGCGGGAGTCACTAAGACTGCGCCGATATCCTGCATGTGTCACTTCCCCCGCTCAGGTCCCCGGAGTTCACCTTTCTTCCTGGTGATGTAAGGCATTGTCCATGTTATAATGCGCTGTGCGGGGAGTCACTAAGATCCCCTGACAGATATCCTGAATTGTCGCTTCCCCGCTCAGGTCCCTGGAGTTCACCTTCTTCTTCACGGTGCATGTAAGTGCATTGTCCGTGTATAATGCTGTGCGGAGTCACTAAGATCGTGCACCCGCATATCCTGCATGTGTCATTCCCCGCTCAGGTCTCGGAGTTCACCTTTCTCCCTGGTGCAGTAAGTGCATTGTCCGTGTATAATGTGCTGTGCGGGGGAGTCACTAAGATACTCTGCCCGATATCTGCATGGTGTCGCTCCCGCACAGGTCCCGGAGTTCACCTTTATTCTGGGCATGTAAGTGGCATTGTCCTGTATCAATGCGCTGTGCAGGGGAGTCCCTAAGACCTGACACCATCCTGCATGGTGTCGTCCCGCTCAGGTCCCGGAGTTCACCTTCTCTTCCTGGTGCAGTGTAAGTGCTGTCCTTGGTATAATGCGCTGTGCGGGGATCACTAAGATCCTGCGCCCGACGAATCGCATGGTCGCTCCCCCGCTCAGGTCCCGGAGTTCCCTTCTTCTCCTGGTGCTGTAAGTGCATTGTCCGTGTGATAATGCGCTGTGCGGGGGAGTCACTAAGATCCTGCGCCCCGATATCCTGCATGTGTCGCTTCCCGCTCAGGTCCCCGGAGTTCACCTTCTTCCTCTTGTGCAGGTAAGTGCATTGTCCTGTATAATGCTGCTGCGAGGGAGTCACTAAGATTGCGCCCCGATATCTGCATGTGTCACTTCCCCGATCAGGTCCCGGAGTTCAACTCTTCTTTACTGGTGCAGTAAGTGCATTGTCGTGTATAATGGCTGTGCGGGGACGTCACTAAGATCCTGCACCCGATATCCTGCAATGTTCGCTTCCCGCTCAGGTCCCGGAGTTCACCTTCTTCTTCCTGGTGCATGTAAGTGCATTGTCCGTGTATAATGTGCTGTGCGAGGGAGTCACTAAGATCGCCCCGATATCCTGCATGTGTCGCTTCCCCGCTCAGGTCCCGGAGTTCACCTTCTTCTTCCTGGTGCATGTAAGCTGCATGTCCGTGTATAATGTGCGTGCGGGGGGAGTCACTAAGTCTTGCAACCGATATCCTCAGTGTCGCTTCCCCGCTCAGGTCCCTGGAGTTCACTTCTTCCTCCTGGTGCATGTAAGTGCATTGTCCCGTGTATAATCGTGCTGTGCGGGAGTCACTAGTGCCTGCACCGATATCCTGCACGGTGCTTCCCTCAGGTCCCCGGAGTTCACCTTTCTTCCTGGTGCATGTAAGTGCAATGTCGTGTATATAATGCGCTGTGCGGGGGTAGACACTAAGTCCTGCGCCCATATCCTGATGGTGTCACTCCCGCTCAGGTCCAAGGAGTTCACCTTCTTCTCCTGGTGACATGTAAGTGCATTGTCCGTGTATAAGTGCTGTGCGAGGAGTCTAGGAGGATTGCGCCTGATATCCTGCATGTGTCGCTTCCGCCCTCAGGGTCCTGGAGTTACCTTCTTCTCCTGGTGCAATGTAAGTGCAATGTCCGGATATAATGCGCTCGGGGAGTCACTAGGATTGTGCGCCGATATCCTGCATGTGTCCTTCCCGCTCAGGTCCCCGGAGTTCACCTCTTCTTCCTGGTGAACGCTTGTAAGTGCATGTACGTGTAAAGCGCTGTGCGTGGGAGACGTCATAGAGATCTGACGCCCGATATCCTGCATGTGTCATTCCCCGCTCAGGTCCCCGGAGTTCACCTTCTTCTCCTGGTGCAGTAAGTGCATTGTCCGTGTATAACCGATGTGCGGGGAGTCTACTAAGATCTGCAACCCGATATCCTGCATGTGTCACTTCACCCCGCCTCAGGTCCCAGGAGTTCACACCTTCTTCTTCTGGTGCAGGTAAGTTGCATTGTCGCTGGTGTGTAAGCGCCGGTGCGGGGATCAATAAGATCGTGCACCCGATCCTGACGGTGCAACACCCCTTGCCGATACATGCATCGAGGGGTTGGGTTGTTGCGAATACATCCCAAAATTGTAGCTTGCAACCTGTGAGGAGTTGATCAAACCCACAGCAGGTCACTACACAACACGGGGGGAACACTGGCAAGCAAGTGGATCCTGCCTGGTAAGGCAGGGAGTTAATTGTTTAATGTGCTGTCTGCCATCAGCAATCACACTGTGATCATATATGTAAGCTGGGAGCCAAGCAATGGAGGAGTAACCCCCACCTGATCAGTGGGAGTAATAATAATAATCTCGAGATAGTGTAGTTAGCATAGTGAGGTGAGGGCAGAGTAAGTAGTCAGAGCACGCAGTGAGACAGTAGAGCTCTTGAGAGTTAGTGAGAGGAAAAGTGGGTTAATCCCGACCTTCCAGGGTGTATCTGGACAGTAACCCAGGACAAGCGAAGCATCCTATAGGACCACGGCTATCTCCCAGCCTGCCCTGCAGCCAGTGTTGATTATGATTCCTGTGGTTCCCTATCTCAAGTGCATCCCCACGTCTACCATGTCAAGATTCGTTTTTGGCTCGTTATCTATTGTTCCGGTTGGCTCACAATAAAGAAAGTGTAAGTTGTTTTCGTTCAACCGCCGCATCCGTACCTGGGCCCTGAATCCGGTGTCCAATCACGGGACACCCTGGTCCACCACACAGAGACTCATACTCTGACACCAAGGCGTTGCAAGCCAGGGGGAGATCCGCTATAGCAGCCTACTGCATCATCATTTCTTGCCAACACACCATGCTGGAGAACTGCCAGGCTGTAGGACAGCCCTCCGGTCCCCTACCAGCACGTGACACATAGCGTGCCTAGGCGCAAACGCCCAGCCACTCGGTATGCGGGCCCGGCTGTCTCCAGGCCCCACCAAAAACAGGCTAGGCCCAGTGGGGGATGTTGAAATGTGTCGCTTCCCGCATCAGGGTCCCAGGAGTTCACCATCTCTTCGTCTGGTGCATGTAAGTGCCGGCTGTGTTTATAATGCGGTGCGGGGGATACTTAAGATGCCTGCGCCCGATATACTCAGGTGCCTCTTCCTGCTCAGGCTCCTGAGTTCACCGTTCTTATTCTGGTACATGTAAGTTGAATTGTCCGTGTCATAAGTGCTGTGCGGGGAGTCACTAGACCCTGCACCTGAATCCTGCTGTGTCGCTTCCCCGCCTCGGTCCCGGAAGTTTCAACCTTTCTTCCTGGTGCATTGTTAAGTGCAAAAATGGTCCGTTGGTTATAATGACGCTTGCGGGGAGTAACTACGATCACTGCACCCGATAGCCTGCAGGTCAGCTTCCACCGACTCAAGGTTCCTGGAGTTACATCTTCTTCCTTGAGCAGTAAGTGATTGGCGTGCGACACAATTTGAAAAGTAAATCCCCCAGCTCAGTCGAATCAGTGGATCCTCCGGCGGTCCACCCCCCGATTCTTTCTTCTGGAAGCAGGGACAAGTGTGGTACAATCAGATTCAATGAGGACACAATCCAGCACAAACCCTGTAAAATACCCCTGTCAAAGCTCACCAAATCCTAGAAAACGCAAAAGCAAACAAACCGACGAAAGTGCGATCCAGACCCTTAGTATATAAGCCCTGGGAAAGTGTGTCTAATCTTGTCTCTACATGTGATCCCTGGCTTGCTGAAACATCACAAGGCCTCCCCTCTACACACATAATGCAGGAGTGCCCAAGGGGGAATTAAATTGCAGCCGCCGTCCTCTTCTTGTTAACCCTCGCTGGACCTGACGCCTAACCCGGGACCATGATCACATGAAGGTCAAGTGCTAAGCCATGATAAAGTCCGCCAATAGGGGTACCAGGACGAATCCGAGCGCCCATAAGCCATAGAAGAGACCTGGAGCAGCCCCTGCAGTATTATGGAGGGATGCTCTGCGATGCCACTGCAGCCTTATGGCTAATAAAAGAATGTGAGGAGAAGCTAACTACCCCAAGGGACGTAGTGGACGGTAGTTGTCTGTCTTTTCCTGGCAGCTCTCCCAAAAAAATGGACTTTGTTCTGTTCTGTGTTATTGGGGAGTCAATACATGGAAATGCAGAGACCGCAGAGAGGAGAGTTATTGTAACTAAAGACCCCTCAGCTTATTAAAGGGATCAGCAATCAAAGCTCCCCACACAGTAGTACATAGCCGTGTGGCTGTAGAGAGCACAGAGCACAGCAGTGTGAGGTCTGATTTACACATCTACCAGGGACAATACATAACATGGATGCGAGAGCACAGAGCACACAGCAGTGTGAGTCTGATGAACACAATCTCTCCAGGGGACCAATACATAACACTAGATGCCAGAGAGCACAGAGCACAGGCAAGTGTGAGGTATGATTACACATCTCTCCAGGGACAATAATAACACTGGCTGCAGAGAGCACAGAGCACCAGCAATGTGAGGTCTGATTACCAATCTCTCAAGGGGCCAAGTACATAAACTGGCTGCCAGAGAGCCACAGAGCACAGCAGAGGTGAGGTCTGATTACACATCTTCCCCAGGGACAATAAATAACACTGGCTGCAGAGAGCACAGAGCAAAGCAGTGTGAGGTCGATTAACATCTCTCCAGGGACAAATAAATAACACTGGCTGCAGAGGAGCACAGACACAGAAAAAAACAGTGTGAGGTCGATTACAACATCTCTCCAAGGGACAAATACAAACACTGGCTGCAGAAGAGAGCACAGAGCAAAGCAGTGTGAGGTCTGACTTTACACATTCATCGCCAGGGACAGTAATAACCACTGGCTGCAGAGAGCACAGAGCACAGCAGGTGAGGTCTGATTACACACTCTCTCCAGGGGCCAATACATAACACTGGCTGCAGGGAGCACCAGAGCACAGCAGGTGAGGTTGATTTACCATCTTCGGGAAAATACATAACACGGGCTGCAAGCGAGCACAGCAGCACAGCAGTGTGAGGTCTGATCCACATCTCTCCAGGGACAAACATAACACTGGCTGCAGAGAGAGCACAGAGCACAGCAGTGTGAGTGATTACACATCTCTCAGGGACCATACATAAAACTGGCTGTAGAGAGCACAGAGGCACAGCAGGTGAGGTCTGATTACACATCTCTCCAAGGGACAATACATACCAATGGCTGCGGAGAGCGAGAGCACCCAGAGCACCAGCAGTGTGCTGTGAGGTTAGATTACACATCTCTCCAGGACATACATAACACTCGGCTGCAGGAGAGACACAGAGACTACGTAGCAGTGTGGGTCTGATTACACAATCTCTCCAGGGACCACTAATAACACTGGCTGGAAGAGAGGACAGGAGCACAGCAGTGTGGGTCTGATTACACATCTCTCCAGGGACACCAGTACATAGCATGGCCTGCCAGAAGGAGCACAGAAGATGCACCAGCAGTGTGACCGGTCTGATTACACATCTCTCCAGGGACAGTACATACACTGCTGCAGAGGAACAGAGCACAGCAGTGTGTGAGGTTGAATACACATCTCTCCAGGGGACCAATACATAACACTGGCTGCAGAGAGGCAACCGAACACAGCAGTGTAGGTCTGATTACACATCTCTCCAGGGACAATACATAACACTGGCTTGCAGAGAGCACAGTAAGAACAGCAGTAGGTATGTGGGGCTGATTACACATCTCTCCAGGGACATACATACACTGGCTGACAGAGAGCACATGGCACAGCAATGGAGGTCAGATACACATCTATCCAGGGACCCAAACAGAACACTGGCTGCATGGGCAGCACAGCAGAGGCACAGCAGTGTGAGGTCTGATTACACATCTCTCCAGGGCAGTACATAACACTGGAGCAGAGAGCACAGAGCACAAGCAGTGTGAGGTAGATCGTAACACATCTCTCCAAGGGACAGTACATAACACATGGCTGCAGATGAGCACATGGCACAGCAATGTGAGGTCAGATACAAACTTCCAGGGGACCAATAAATACACTGGCGCATGGGCAGCACAGAGCACAGAAGTTTGGGTTGATTACACATCTCTCAAGGGACAAGTACAAACACTGGCTGCAGAGAGCACAGAGACAGCAAGTGTGAGGCAAGATTTACACATCTCTCCAGGACCAATACATAACACTGGCGCAGAGAGCACACTGGCACAGCAGTGTGAGGTGATGATTACACCTCTCCAGGGATTAAACATGCACTGGCTGCAGAGAGCACGAAGCACAGCAGTAGTGTGAAGGTATGATTTACACGCTCAGGGGGACAATACATAACACTGGATCAGGAGCACAGAGCAGCAGTGTTCGATGTGAGGTACTTGATTACAACATCTCTCCAGGGACAAATACAGAACACTGGCTGCAAGGGAGACAGCAGAGCACAGCAGTGTGAGGTCTGATTACAATCTCTCCAGGGGACAATAAACATAAACACTGGGGCCAGAGAGACAGAGGACAGCAGTGTGAGGTTGAGTACCACATTCTCCAGGGACAATAACATAGCAACTGGTGCAGAGAGCACAGAGACAGCAGCTGTGAGTTCTGATACACATATCTCAAGGGACAATACTAACACTGGCTGACAGAGAGCACAGAGCACAGCGTGTGAGGTCTTGATATTAAACATCTCTCCAGGGAACAGACATAACACTAGGCGTGCGAGGCCACAGAGCACAGCCAGTTGTAGGTCTGAACACATCTGCCATGGGACAATACATAACACTGGCTGCAGAGAGCACAGAGCACAGCAGTGTGAGGTCGATTACACATCTCTCCAGGGGGACAATACATAACACTAGCTGCCAGAGAGCCCAGAGCACAGAACGTTGTGAGGTATTGATACAATCTCTTCCAGGGACAATAATACACTCGCTGCAGAGAGCACAGAGCACAGCAGTGTGAGGGCTGATTACACATATATCCAGGACAATACAAACCTTGGTGCAGAGAGCACAGAACACAGCAGGGTGAGCTTGATTACAAATCTCCAGGGGACAATACATAACACTGGATGCAGAGAGCAAGCGGCACACAGTGGTGAGGTCTGATTACAATCTTACAGGGACAATACATTAACACGGCTGCAGAGAGCCACAGAGCCAGCACAGGGTGAGGTCTCCGATAAACATATCTCCAGGGACAATACAGACCATAGCTGAGAGCGCACAGCCAGCAGTGTGAGTATGATTCCACATCTCTCCAGGGAAAATACATAACAATGGCTGCAGAGAGCACAGAGCACAGCGGTGAGGTCTGATTAACATTCTCTACAGGGACAATACATAACACCTAGCTATAGCGCACAGAGCACAGCAGTGTGAGGTCTTGATTACACATCTTCCTCCAGGGGACAATACATAACACTAGATGCAGAGACACAGAGCACAGCAGTGTGCGGTCTGATTACACATCTCTCCAGGGACCAATACATAACACCGGCTCCAGAGAGCACAGAGCACACAGGGCAGTCTGATTACACATTCTCCAGGGACAATACATAAACTGGCTGCGCAGCGCCCAGAACACAGCAGTGTGAGGTTGGATTACACATCTCTCCAGGGACAATACATAACACTGGCTGCAGAGAGCACAGAGCACAGCAGTGTGAGGTATGATTGAACTTCTCCAGGGACAATACATAACACTGGCTGCAGGAGCACGAGCACAGCAGGGAGGTGATTTACACATCTCTCCAGGGGGACAATACATAACACTGGCTGCAGGGAGCACAGAGAACAGCAGTGTGAGGTCTGTTAACATCTCTCCAGACACACAATCATAAACTGGCTGCAGAGAGCACAGCAGAGCACAGCCAGTGTGAGGTATGATTACACATCTCTCACAGGACAATAAAAAAAATGTACTGCAGAGGACAGCGCACAGCAGATCGTGATGGTCTGATTAAACAGATCTCCGGGGACCAATACCCCTAACACTGGCTGCCAGAGAGAAAGAGCTCAGCAGTGTTGTGAGCGGTATGATTACACTTATCTCTCCAGGGACAATACATAACAACTGGCCTGCAGAGAACACAGAGACAGCAGAGTGTGAGGTCTGATACACATTCTCCAGGGAAAATAATAACACTGTCTGCAGAGCTACAGAGAACAGCAGTGTGAGGTCTGGGATTACAAATCTCTACGGGGGGGGGACAATTTACCAACAATGGCTGCCAGACGAGAACAGAAGCTCAGCAGTTGTGAGGGTCTGATTACAAATCTCTCCAGGGACATACATAACACTGGCTGAGAGAGCACAAGCCACAGCAGTGTGAGGTTGATTACACCTCTCTCCAGGTACAATAAAT
The DNA here is from genome assembly GCA_019512145.1 of Engystomops pustulosus. NCBI lineage: Eukaryota > Metazoa > Chordata > Amphibia > Anura > Leptodactylidae > Engystomops > Engystomops pustulosus. Next base: position 150,562 of record WNYA01000223.1, on the reverse strand, counting down.
AACACTGGCTGCAGAGGCACGAGCACAGCACAGTGTGAGGTTGTCCACATCTATCAGGGAACAATACACATAACACTGGCTGGCAGAGAAGACCACAGGAGCACGCAGTCTGTGGTCCTAGAGTACACATCTCTCCAGGGAAAATACATAACACTGGCTGAGAGAGCTCAAGAGCACAGCGTGTGAGGTTCTGATGACACATATATCCAGGGACAATACATAACAATGGCTGCAGAGAGCCACACGAGCCACAGCAGTGTGAGGTATGATACACATCTTCAGGGGACAATACATAACCATGCTGTTAGAAGAGCACAGAGCACAGCAGTGTGAGGTCGGATTACACATCCTAGCCAGGGGAAACCAATACATAACCACTGGCTGCGGAGAGAAACAGAGAACAGCCAGTTGGAGGTATGATTACAAATCTCTCAAGGGACATACATACAAAAGGATGGCAGAGAGCAAAGAGTACACGCCGTGTGAGGGTCGGATTACACATCTATCCAGGGAACTACATAACATGGCTGAAGAGAGGACAGAGCCCCCCCCAAAACCAGCAGTGTGAGGTCTGATTACACAATTCTCCAGGGTACAGTACACGCATCGGCTGCATAGAGAAAGCACAGAGCAAGCAGTGTGAGGTTGATTACACATCTCTCAGGGACAGTAATCAACTGGGCAGAGAAAACGAACAGCAGCTCGTGAGGTTTGATACACAATATCTCCCATGGACATAATAACTGGCTGCAGAGAGAGCACAATCGCTCACAGCACGAGGATCATGAAGTGTCTAGCCAGAGAGTCCCAGCTCACAGCAAAGAGAGTACCTCGCTACAGACAGAGGTCTCAGAAGTGTCTGCTCGAGAGTCCCGCTCCCACAGCACAGAGGATCATGAAGGTCTGCTCAGGAGCGTCTCCAGCTACAGCAAGAGGAATCATGAAGTGTCGTCAGAGAGTCTTCGGCTCACAGCGCAGAGGGATCATGAAGTGTTGCAAGAGAGTCCAGCTACACAGCAAGAGGAATCATGAAGCTCATGCTCAGAGAGTCCCCGCTCACAGCACAGAGGAATCATGAAGTGTCTGCTCAGAGAGTCCCGCTCACAGCACAGAGGCATCATGAAGTGTTTGCTCCTGCATGTGTCACTTCCCCGCTCAGGTCCCAGGAGTTCACCTTCTTCTTCCTGGTGCATGTAAGTGCATTGTCCGTGTGTAATGCGCTGTGCGGGGAGTCACTAAGATCGTGCACCCGATATCCTGCATGTGCAACACCCCTGCCGATACAATGCAGAGGGGTTGTTGCGAATACATCCCAATATGTAGCTTGCAACCTGTGAGGAGTCTGATCAACCCCACAGCAGGTCACTACACAACACGGGGAACACTGCAGCAGTAGATCCTGCCTGGTAAGGCAGGAGTTAATTGTTTAATGTGATGTCATTCCATCAGCCAATCACATCTGTTATCATATTGTATTGTAAGCTGGGATGCAATTGGAGGAGTAACCACCACCTGATCAGTGGGAGTAATAAAAGTTCTAGAGACTAGTTAGTCTAGTGAGGTGAGGCAGAGTAGTCAGAGCACGCAGTGAGACAGTAGAGCTCTGAGGAGTTAGTGAGAGGAAAGGGGTATCATCCGACCTTCCAGGGTGGTATCTGAAGTAACCCAGGACAAGCTGAAGCATCCTACTAGGACACGGCTATCTCCCAGCCTGCCCCTGCAGCCAGGCTGATTATGAATTCCTGTGGTTCCCTCTCCAAGTGCATCCCCAGCGTTCTACCATTGTCAAGATTCGTTTGGCTCGTTATCTATTGTTCCGGTTGGTTCCAATAAAGAACTGTAAGTTGTTTTCGTTCAACCTCTGCCTCCGTCTGGTCCCTGCTACTCCGGCTGTCACCATCACGGGCACCCTGTCCACCACACAGAGACTCATACTCTAGACACCAAAGGGTTGCCCCAGGGAGATCCGCTATAGCAGCCTCTGCCTCATCATTTCTTGCCAACACCACCCTGCTGGAGACCTGCCAGGCTGTAGGACAGCCCTCCGGTCCCCCTACCAAGCACCGTGACAATAGCGTGCCTAGGCCGCAACCGCCAGCCACTCCGGTACTGCGGGCCCCGGCTGTCTCCAGGCCCCCCCAAAAACAGGCTAGGCCCAGTGGGGGATGTTGCACATGTGTCGCTTCCCCGCTCAGGTCCCTGGAGTTCACCTTCTTCTTCCTGGTGCATGTAAGTGCATTGTCTGTGTATAATGCGCTGTGCGGGGAGTCACTAAGATCCTGCGCCCGATATCCTGCATGTGCCTCTTCCCTGCTCAGGTCCCTGGAGTTCACCTTCTTCTTCCTGGTGCATGTAAGTGCATTGTCCGTGTATAATGTGCTGTGCGGGGAGTCACTAAGACCCTGCACCTGATATCCTGCATGTGTCGCTTCCCCGCTCAGGTCCCTAGGAGTTTATGATGAGCCTGGTCTAATTTTTACAGTAAGACGGATCTCGTGTGCATGCAGTAAATCCGAAAGACCTTGTTGTTGTGATAAGATTGTAATATGAATGTGTGATGAAGTATGGTGTAGCTGAATTGTCGCTAGTCCACTTTATTCCATTCAACCAGGTACTAATCCACGACAGACAACCCCGGCTCTTCTTCTAGAGACACAGCCTACTTTACAGGCAGTCCCCGGGTTACATACAAGATAGGGACTGTAGGTTTGTTCTTAAGTTGAATTTGTATGTAAGTCGAAACTGTATATTTTATCATTGTAGTTCCCGACAATTTTTTTTTTTGCCCCAGTGACAATTGGAGTTTCAAATTTTTTTGCTGTAATAGGACCAAGAATTATCAATAAAGCTTCATTGCAGACAATTTTAAGCTGATTATTGCAATCTGGGACTATTTTAAAGCATCCAGAGAGCTTCACCAGAGGTCACAGTGGGCAGAGGGGTCCGTCTGTAACTATGGGTTGTCTGTAAGTCGGGTGTCCTTAAGTAGGGGACCGCCTGTATTGGATTTTAGGCCCAGAGACCGCCAGACTTTGACAATAGTGATTGTATATATTGTCCAGTCAGCCCCACATAGCAATCAGCCCTCCTTGTCTTCAGTGCTGCATCCTATCCATTCCTATCCATTCCTGTACAGTTCCCACAGCTACAGTTGGCTAATTATTGACAAATGAAATGAACCCTGGAGGCCACCTAGATGGGGTCACTTCCTGCCACCTAGATGGGGTCACTTCCTGCCACCTAGATGGGGTCACTTCCTGCCACCTAGATGGGGTCACTTCCTGACACCTAGATGGGGTCACTTCCTGACACCTACATAGGCCTACTTGCTCTGCATAATAAAACGGTAGAATACAACTCAACTGCCACCTCATCCCGTCCCGGAGATGTTGTCTTTTCCTGTTCCCATCTGCATCGCACCTCACCTGTAATGTGTCAGAAATAACTCTCCCTTCTTAACCAAAGTTACATAAGTTGTAATAGAACAACCTTCCTGTAGTCCATCTAGACAGAAATTGAAATAATATAAAATATAAGCTGACACTTGTCAGAGCTGTAGAGCCGGATTATAACTTCCTCTTTCCCGATCCTGTAACTACTAACAACACACAGAGGGGTCTGGTTACACAACTCTCCAGGATCATCACCTAACACTGGCTGCAGCTTTGTGTCGTCAAAACTGCTGATAGATTCCCTTTAGTAAGATGTACAGAAAGAAGGTGCACTATTTATTTTTATGTTTTTGATTTAAAAAAAAATCTAAATTAAAAAGTTAGAATTTATAATCACAATTCAGAAAACAATTGGTACATCTGTCATCTTACAGTAACGGAGCCATCATCTCCGCCTGCACTTTCCTGGGAACAGCTCTGCCTCGGAGGCTGCACAAACACTGAACACTCATAGGAAAAGTAATTTAACACTGGACAATAACCCAAGGTATTTTTATCTGTAAATAACTATTATTATTATAACTATAACTATAATTTCTCATTCAGCATACAAATATTATATTTTTAATGACACCTTAGACTATTATTTTATGCAATTAGGTGATGTATAAAATAATATATCATTTTGAAATTGAAGGAAATACAAAGTAAAACATAATGGGGCTCATTTAGTAAGGGCTCCGCGGCCGCACTTTCGTCGGGTTTCCCGACTTTTTCCGTTTTGCACCAAACTCCGACAGGATTTTGGTGCACGCGATCGGATTTCCGTTGCATGCGACGGAAATCGGGGGCGTGGCCGTCGGAAAACCCGACGGATTCGGAAAAAACGCCATCGTTTTTTTTTTTAAAGTGTCGCTTGATCCACACTTACATGCACCAGGAAGAAGACGGTGAACTCCGGCGGACCTCGGCGCAGCAGCGACACCTGGTGGACATCGGGCGCACGGACCTTAGTGAATGCCGGCAGGACCCGAATGCTCGTAGGAGAACGCGCCGCTGGACAAAGATGTTTTGGAAACTTGACCCTTATACTTACACTGTGTAAATCTATCTATAACTTTCACGCTAGTTTGGATCAGCACAAGCCCTGAAATAACAGGAGCGCGTTATGGATCTTGGAGATCTTTTTCCCTTTTGGCGCTTTTTTGGGACTACAACTAACTACTTTAAAAAATGTTGACAACCAAAGGAATTCCATTAGGGGAAATTTGGACTTTTTTGACTTTTAAGTTGTGTTAGTGGAAATGAATGAAATTTTGCAAATAAAAATTGAATTGCGCCTATTCCGACCCCTCCGCAGGTTGAGCAGGGAGTAGGTGTGGGTTTAAGCCCTTATGCCACAGATTTTTCACACAGAAAATCCAAGTGTTATGCACATTGGGGCACATTTACTTACCTGTCCGAGTTGCGATCCCAGAGGTGCATTCCCCGACGATCCTGCACTCTGCCGTGATCCACGTAGATCGTGCGCCCGATATCCTGCATGTGTCGCTTCCCCGCTCAGGTCCGCCGGAGTTCAACGGCACACCCCCCCCCCCCCCCCGATTTCTGCCCCACCAAAGCCGGTGCCGAAGAAATAAGAGATCCTGGCAGTGTGGGTACACACACCAGTATGTCAGTGTGCTTGGTATACAATCCTTCATTCTGGTGGTAGATGTCCTTTAACCCCTTACTTTACAATGTTACTCAGTTTTATTTCTGTTTTAACTCCTATCACTCAGTGATGGTCAGTGTAAGATTCCAGAGTGTGAACGAGGACTCTCTGAGCAGGCACTTCATGATCCCTCTGTGCTGTGAGATGCTGTGAGCTGACAATATGCTTAGATCATCAGGATCCAGGGTTTATATACACTTTTATTTACCTTCCAAACATTTGGTAATATCTGACACATAGAAAGAGAGATGAGACAGATCAGAGATGAGATGATGATGATGAGATCCATGAGATGCATATTACACACAATGACACAGTCAGCTCTGCTACATGTCTGCTCTATCACACTATCACCCTCCCCAGATAAAGAACTTATTTGCCTGTAGCTTGTAGGTCTCCTCTCGCTGCTGCTGCTTGCCAGCAGGAAGTCAGTGTGTATCAGTGTGAGCTCGTCCTGGAATGTAGGGGGGATGGGTAACTGCAGGGAGAAGAGAGAGATAAAAATTCAGCTCCACAGCATCAGGCAAGATGGCTGCCAACCCTAAAAGTCAGAAGATCCCGGGTCGGAAACCAGGGGCAACAAAAATTGTATACACCAGGACCAATAGAGACAGGTTGGAATTATATCTGTTAAATGCTTTATTTTTGGTAACAACAGTGAGATAGAGAATGTGTTATTTTGTTATCCTGAGTATATTTAAGAAACTTGTCTACGCGGCAATATCCCTTTAAGTTTACTAATCTTTTATAACAATTCTGAGTGATGACCGTGGCAGGATGTCATAGGGATCGTTAGCCCGGAGACCACTTTGATCTGTCTCTGGTTTGTGCAGGGAGATTACAACTGTCTAGAGATCAATGTGACTGCACTGTAGTTGTCACAAAATGATCACAGTAACAAAATGGGAAGGAGAAGAATCGGGTAGGCGGGGCACAAGTGCTACCATTTGCATGATAGATTTCATGTAAACGGTGCACCCACGGTTACTCAAAGGTAAGTGGGAGGCTTTTCGGTTTATATACCGGTCTATTGCGCTGATATTTATACCCCTGATGAAGCTTTCAGAGGTGATGCACATGTTGGGGTTCAAGGCTCTGTGTACCTGGATATTGTAGGGGTGTGACACTTTACTTTACATTAGTTTTTATAATATTTTTTTTTCACATTAATTATATCATTTGGCTTCCGAGGCTGAACAAATACCCTCAGTGCAGCCTCCATTTGGCAGAAAAACTGTTGATCGTCAACTTGTTGTTTTTGACCCAAAGCGAAAACTACAAGCAAATATATGGAAATTGGACTGAGACTCTACATGACCTCATCTCCTCCTCCACCCCCCCCCCCAGCCATAGACTCTATATATATGACAATCCTCCACCATGAGGTTACTCAATCAAGAAGTGCAAGATCATCCAGGATAACAGAGATGAAACCTGTTATAATAAGCATCTTCCTCATTTCCTTCTCACTCTCCATCGGTGAGTATCTTCTCAGAGTCGTTTCTTGTCTTGTGTCTTATAATTCAGCCGCGAAGATCATGAAAATGATCCTAGAAAACACCTGGAATTTATGACGAATTCTACATATTTATACATTATATTTTATAATTATTAGTCTCATTGTATAAGGGTTTACTGAAACAACAAATCATATCATTTATATATAATAGAAGGGGAGTAACAAGGGGCCTGATCACATATGTTACATACAGACATTTCCTATGTCTATATAATGTTATCATTTGTTTCATCTTCTATCGTGATTTATGTAGTTGATGTCATTCTCCCATCTGTTTATGTCAGTAAACCCTGAATCTTTGCTGTTACTGACCTATAGCCTTATAATAGGTTAAGAGTTCACTGCCCAGTGAACCTGCCGTCTGCTGGATCCTCTTCTACTCTGCAAAATCTGGTCCTGCTATGGGTGCCAACCAATGTCTTTATTCAGGCTTAAAGACTTTTATTAATATATATATAGTCAAACTACCATTGGGAGGGTTAATGGGATATCGTTATGATGGGAATTTGTCCATTGCCGGTTTATATAAAGGAAGTTTCATTTTAATGGTGTGTGCCGGTACCCATGGCGGTACCATTGATGTCAGTCTGTAATTAGTGTTGAGCAGACCCAAAAATTTCAGTGAAAAGTTTGGGGTCAGGTTTGTTTCCAATCCCTCCACTATTAACACCCTATAATCCCTCCGTCTGTTAACACCCAGGATCGGTGTTGGCACTACACAGGGGTGTATAAAATGCTTTAAATGCCACCAGCATCAATTAAATTAATGTGGTACAAGGATGTCACCATTATGGGTAGGGTTCTTGCTCCTCAATGGCGTCGCAAGCAGCAGCGATCTATCTAAAAATAGCAGTGCCCACGCATCGCTGGGGTGTAAATGCATCAGCTCGTTACTCGAGGCAAACTTTTTCGGATGCTTGAGTGCTCGGCTTGAGTTACGAACCCCATTAAAATCAATGGGAGACTTGAGCATTTTTCAGCACAATGTGTTCTTCAGTGAAGAACACATTGCAGATGTTTAACACAATGTTTAACAAGATGTTCTTCACTGAAGAACAAATTGCAGATGTTTCCGATCATCAGCTAAACATCTGCGATGTGTTCTTCAGTGAAGAACACATTGCAGATGTTTAACACGATGTTTAACAAGATGTTCTTCACTGAAGAACACATTGCAGATGTTGCCGAACATCAGCTAAACATCTGTGATGTGTTCTTCAGTGAAGAACACATTGAAGATGTTTAACACGATGTTTAACAAGATTTTCTTTACTGAAGACAAATTGCAGATTTGTCTCCGATCATCAGCAACCATCTGCGATGTTTCTTCAGTGAAGAACACATTGCAGATGTTTAACACAATGTTAACTAGATGTTCTTCACTGAAGAACACATTGCAGATGTTTATGAACATCTGCTTACTTAGCAGATGTTCGGAATCATCTGCGATGTGTTCTAATTCACTTTTTTAAACAGTTTTTACTTAATTAAATGCTCGATCTCGAGCAGGTGAGAAACTCGTCCGAGCAACGAGCCATTTCGAGTACGCTAATACTCGAACGAGCATCATCTCTAGTCAGCATCTTTGCTGGCGGGACTTAACAGCCGTGTGGTGGTTCGGGTTCGGTACCCAGACCTGGACCTGATCAGAATTTTTAACTTCATCTGTAATTTATTCTTCAGGAACCATACCCACCACCACTACTATCACTGAGATTTTTTGCCTTTTATATTTGTCTCTCAGATATTGTCCATGTTCTGGTGACTTTATGTGGAATATTATTGTAGATGTGTTGTAATTGCAGCCGCTGTTCTCCAGTGCTACTCCTGCCGTGCTAAGAACAATGTCACCTGTGAGCCTGAAATAGTGAACTGTACAGAGGGAGACCGGTGTGTAACTATCTCCGAGTATTGGAAATATTGTGAGTATCAAGTTCTGCTTTTTCTGGAATCTTCCTTGTCCTCTATTGAAACCTTTGTAATTGCTTCCAGCTACGGGGCGAGAGCGAGGTGTAATTCTAACAGATTTTATTATCTGAAATTAAAATAATATTAAGAAGAAAATAAAGAAGAACAACAACATTTTGAAGGGGTTGTCCGAGACTTAATAAAAAAACAAAAGGTGGCCTGGAGGGGGCTGTTTAAAAAAATAAAGATGTACTTACCTTCCGGCGCCCTCTGGGTGTCCCGCGCTGCTATCGCTCCGGTCCTCGCGCCATGTAAACAAACATGGGCACGGACCATCGTTGGATACAGCTTCCGGCCGGACCGGACAACCATCCGTCCCGCTTATACAATGCTGTGAATAGGGACGAGTGGGCGTGGCTGGCCACAGCCGGCCGGAAGCTGAATCCACCACTGCTCCCGTGGCCATGTTTGTTTGTCGGGACACCAGGAGGGCGCCGGTAGGTAAGTACATCTTTATTTTTTTAAGCAGCCCCATCCCGGCCACTTTTTGTTTTTTTAAAAGTCTCGGGAAACCCCCTTAAATTTTTGTTATTATATTAATCACCTTGTTTATCAAAATGTTTCCATCAAATCATTTTTTTTTTGCAGATAAGATCTATCGCTCAGTATCCAAAGGCTGCGCTGAAGGTTTACCATGTGGTGTTATACCTCACGGAGGGGTAAACTGCAATATCTCTCTTAGGTATAACATCCAGTGCTGTGATACAGACCTCTGTAACGCCAAATCCTATGAGAGTAAGTAGAGAGAATAAGAAGGGGGGGGGGGGTGTCCTGGGAGGATTAAATAAAAAATCTTTAAACTAAAATACTGTATCTTCTGGATAACATTTATTCCTGTAAAAATTATGCTAATGAGCCAGATAGGCTCTGGGGGCATTACCAGAGGCTCTTAGTGCTTCAGCTTCAGAGTCCATTACAGAGGGGGAGGGGGTAGTGCAAAGGGAGCAGGGGGGGGGGGGAGTAACAACCTGTGCAGATATATCGTGGGAGGGGACATTGTTAAATGCCCTATGAGCCTTTCAAACTTATTAGCATAATATAAACAATTGATTTAAGAAGGAGGAAGGACATGGATAACAAATAAGGATCTATGAGTGTCGCTGGTTTATCATGATGGATTTAATAGATTTCCTCCAAATCTTCTGTCTGGGAAGCAGGACACGAATTCCAAATGTTGTTGATTGCCAGAAAATGCAGAGTTGTCCCATGTTTTATGCGCTTTGTTTTTATGTTTTTTTCTGTGTGGTCAAATTGATACTTTTTTTTTGTTATACTTTAGGCCAGAAGCAAGAAAATCTAATTTATATTTTTACACTATATGTGCAAATACGCTTAAAATAATTCTGGGGGTAGCGGGACGGTGCAGGCTCCTCCTATCTCTTGCTCCACATCTCTGTAGTTTTAGTTTTTTTTGTCCTTGTCTTTATGTAATGTATGTAGTTATTTATTTTTTTATATTATTATTTTTTTTTTTTTACATGTATTTTATTTTTGAACCATAAGGGATCTGATCATTTATAAAATATACTGCAATACAGTTGTGAGTATTCGACCTCTCTATTACAGTCTACCTCCAGCAACCTGTTTAAAGACTACAGAATGACCGCAATGGGGGCCACTTACAGGCGCTAAGCTGTCATGGCAACCAATCTGTGCCCACCCATTTATTCGCATGTAAAAAAAATTATTGCCTGTGCATTGTACCAGTGCAAATCTGTTCTGAATGGCGTAGCTTCCCTTCTATACCCTCTGCAGCGCCCATACAGCAGTTACCAACAAATATGTGTTATACTCACTGAATGTATTGTCCAAAAAAATTATAATGCATAAATCGCATCTCCACTGTGTTAAACACCTAAAGGAATAACAAGCTTTTTAAATGTGTTTTCGCATATATTGAGGGGTTTAGTTTCCATAATGGGATAATTTATGAGGTTTTACTATTATTTAGGCCTCTCACAGTCCCTTGAAAGCTGAGCAAGTGCCTTTAAGAATACTGTATATACTCGAGTATAAGCCGACCCTAAGCTCCTACCTTTACCACAAAAAACTGGGAAAACCTATTGGTCACAGCCTCACCCCAGTATATAGCTATTAAGCCCCTTCTTCCCATTATACAGACAGCCTCAGTTTGCCCCTAGTATTCAGTCAGCCTCAATTTGCCCCCAGTATACAGCCAGACCCAGTTTTCCCCCAGTATACAGCCAGACCCAGTTTTCCCCCAGTATACAGCCAGTCCCAGCCTCGCCCCAGGATATAGCTATTCAGCCCCTTGCCCCAGTATACAGCCAGCCAGCATGCCCCCAGTATACAGACAGCCTCAGTTTTCCCCCAGTATACAGCCAGCCCCAGCTTCCCCCCGTTATATAGCTATTCAGCCCTTTGCCCCCAGTATACAGCCAGCCAGCTTGTCCCCAGGATACAGCCAGCCCCAGTTTGCCCCCAGTATGCAGGCAGCCTCAGTTTGCCCCCACTATACAGCCTCAGTTTGTCCCCAGTATAAAGCCAGCCTCAGTTTGCCCCCAATATACAGCCTCAGTTTGCAGCCAGTATAGAGCCTCAGTTTGCCCCCAGTATACAGCCTCAGTTTGCCCCCAGTATAAAGCCAGCCTTAGTTTGCCCCCAATATACAGCCTCAGTTTGGCCCCAGTATAGAGCCTCAGTTTGGCCCCAGTATAGAGCCTCAGTTTTCCCCCAATATACAGCCTCAGTTTGCCCCCAATATACAGCCTCAGTTTGCCCCCAATATACAGCCTCAGTTTGCCCCCAGTATAAGCCTCAGTTTGCCCCCAGTATAGAGCCTCAGTTTGCCCCCAATATACAGCCAGCCCCATAAAAAATGAAAGTTAATAACTCACCTTTCTGGGGGTGCACAGTGCTGACGCCAGAGCCTGTAACGTCGCACGGACTTGCCACTGCCAGAAGGATTGCACAGAAGACCTCCGGGGGCGCTCTGGAAAGGTGAGTTATTAATTTTTTTTTTATTAACTCGAGTTAAGCCGAGTTTGGGTTTTTCAGCACACTTTTTGAGCTGTAAAATTCTGAGTATATACCGTAGGTTTTGCCGATATTCAAAAAAAATCCCACCCAAATTTTAAGCCTCATAACATTCTAGAAAAATTAGTGGATGCTTGAAAAAACCTGCCAATATAAAACAAACACTTGTTTGCTATGAATTAATTTGTTTAATATGAATATCTGCCTGAAAACTAGAACATTTTGAACTTTGATTATGGAGCGTCTTTCCCATATGTTAACGTATTCCCAAAGTCTAACAAACTATAGTGACACAGGGAAGATTAGAAAAAATGTGTCAGGTAGGGGCAAAATGGCCAAGTCTATAAGGGGTTAAATGACTGACATTGGTGATAACTAGAGATGAGCGAGTATACTTGCCGAACATCAGCTAAACATCTGCAATGTGTTCCTCAGTGAAGAACATCTTGTTAAACATTAGGGGGTCATTTACTAAGGGCCCGATTCGCGTTTTCCCGACGTATTACCCGAATATTTCCGATTTGCACCGATTTTCCCTGAATTGCCCCGGGATTTTGGCGCAAGCGATCAGATTGTGGCACATCGGCGCTGGCATGCACGCAACGGAAATCGGGGGGCGTGGTCGAACGAAAACCCGACGGATTCATAAAAACCAACGCATTTAAAAAAAAAAGTGGTCGCACGCACCATTCTTACATGCACCAGGAAGAGATCAGTGAACTCCGACGCAACTCGGCCGACCTCGGCACAGCAGCAACACCTGGTGGACATCGGGTGCAGGACCTTCATGAATCGCCGGAAGACCTGAACGCTCGTCAGAGAAGCCGCCGCTGGAACGCAAATGGACCGGGTAAGTAAATGTGCCCCATTGTGCTGAAAAATGCTCAAGTCTCCCATTGATTTCTATAGGGTTCGTTACTCGAAACGAGCACTCGAGCATCGGAAAATGTTCGGCTCGAGTAACGAGCACTCGAGCATTTTAGTGCTCGCTCATCTCTAGTCATAACCGATATATAACAAACTACATTATGCATCACCGCTCTCCACTTATGGACTGCACCTTTGCTTTACAGATGGTACAGCGCTCCTTTTTACTTTCTAGTCGCTGAACCATCGCTGTACCATCACCGTATTCTTTTTGACACCAAGTACCACCCGTAGCTAAGATTCAAGTGCAAAAAATGGCTCAGCATCAAATGGTGAAAATCCACTAAATGAAAATCTATTTCATTTAGATTAAAAAGTCCATAGCAAACACCAACGCGTTTCAGGAGACCAGTCGCCCTTAATCGTCCGTAGCTGTTGTTTTTGTTTTTAAAAAAACAACCGCGAATTGTAGTATCGCTCCATGTCGTTCCCGTTTGTTTGAAATACACACATATCACAAAAGAAAGGAATATCCATTAAAATACTATAGACACAATTATGCCAATAGAGACACACTTGGCTTTTCATACTTTACCTTTTTCCCACCGTCCCGTAAGATCCCCCATACCGGTAATGATGTCATGAACTGTGATTCCTCGATAACGTTGGCGGCAACCCTTTATATTGTAGCGTTCTTTGCTGAAAGTTAGGAACCAGATGAAGCGTTTGGTACAAGTGCGAAACGCGTTGTTCAGTATTAATTTTTTATTATTTTTACACAACCTTTTATCTGTTATGTTTAAATAAATTGCTTTTTGAACAAATTTAAAAGCATTATAGTCATCCAGCGCCGGATCTGAACGCTCACTATCTAAGTCCTTTGGACGAATACAGTATTAGTAGTGTGGTAGGGGCTATCCATTCACCAGTTGCACCACCGGCGGGCGTAGACCCTGCCACTACACAAGGGATAAGTCAGCACCAGTGGAAACTGGTGGAACTTTTTTGTGTTTTTTCGATGTATAAGTCACATTACTGATATTACTATTAAATCCTGTATTTTCAGGGTAAATCTTGGATAATTTGTATTTCCCATCATTCTTTAGTGCCAGATCTTGGAGAGCCCAGGGGACGTCTATGTCCGAGCTGCCATAAAGATGACACTATAGATGGATGTGAGGCCAAAAAAATGGTTAGATGTCAAGAAGAAGGTGACAAATGCCTTAGATTTAGTGGGACAGTCAAGCATCCAGGTAATCTACCCCAAACTGCTATGAGTAGACATTAGTGGTGCCGGGGAGCGTAGAGATCCATCTAAGACTATAGTGCGTTAAACATATTCCCCTATGCAGATGTTTCCACCAATACTCAACTAAAAGAGAATCAATGTGAGTCTCATCAGAGAAACATACATAAGGTTTTGGGTCAGGTGACGCGTCTTTGCTGGTCACATGACGTGATTGCCGGTCAAATGAGTTGACGTGGAGAAAGTTGTGGTTAACTCACAAGTATAGTATACCCCCGGTAAGAAGATTACCTTCTCTAAATGAACATCATGACCCCCTAAGCAGTCCCAGAAATAATGAGGTCACACTCAGCAGTGTAATACTTGAATGTCTCTTCGATTTACTTACCAAGAAGCAAGTTTTGAGTCCGAAAATCCCTTTGAAACCCCAAATTTCAGTGATAAATATACTATTTGTGTCTATATGTAGCCCCCTCGTGTGGGGTGTTGTAGTAAAGTGGGGTTTGAAATAGGTTTGGGTTTGCTATAACATTCTTTTACCAACCCGGAGATGGACAATGTGTGAGAATTCTTAAAGGACATGTACCACCAGGATCAAGAATTGTAAACCAAGCACACTGACATACTGGTGTGTGCCCCTCTAGCAGGATCTGCTCTTATTTAAGCATTTTATAACCTGCTTTTTTTTTTAAAGAATTTTAAAATTATGCAAATGAGTCTGAGAGGCTCCAGGCTGCATAAATGTTAATGGAACCTGGAGCCCCTCAGGCTCATTTGCATATTTCTTTTTTGTAAAAACGAGGGCATAATAAGCTTAAAGAAGAGCAGATCCTGTCAGAGGGGGGACACAAGAGTATGTCAGTGTGCTTGGTGTACAGTCCTTCATCCTGGTGGATGAATGAGACCCCAATTATTTGGATATACACTTGCATATCGTCACTGAGCACTGTAACCATATCTCAAAGAATATTCCCAAAAGTAATTGATGACAAATCTTCTTCTTTTTTTTGAACAGATGGATATGTAACCACTTACTCAGTCAGAGGTTGCGTGAGCCCCATGGAGTGCGAACTAAATCTAAAGAGGTTGGTCGGAATTGAAGTCATTCAACAATCAAAATATGAGTGCACAGATCCAAAAGGATCTCTGACAGAAGAAGAGAAGTTACTTAAAACCACAAAATGAATTTATTGAGATAGTAAAAGGCTTTTACAGATTCTGCAACAATTTATAAAGCAATATTTACATCACATAAAGTGGACACCACTGGGGGGAGCTCAAGAGCTTCCCGTATACTGACCTCTTAACATTATTCTCTGAGCTGATGAGCTCCCCCTAGTGTATAACAGAGACAATCAGAATTGTGTAATTTTGTTTTTTATTTAGCTGCTTGTAGCCGTTGCCTGATTCAATGCAAATGCTTCTTTCTCCAATAATGTCCATTCACTTAAACTTTTTAGTTATGCAAAGTACAAGAAAAAGTAAGTGAAGATTTCAAATAAATGTTCTAATTAAGACAAAACAAGAGTAAATTAAATCATTTCCACTAAATGTACTTTTTGCTTTTTGAATCAATTTGTATTAAATGACTTTCTGCTTATTAGTCACTAAAAATATTGAGACTTTATTGAAATACATCAGATGATATTGTAGGATGATTGGTTTTATGATTTCTCCCCTAAACATCTCACAAATTGTGCAAAGTCTGAACACTCAGACCAATATATACATATAGGGAATCACAACCAACTCTACTAATTATACCACACATATAAATATCATTATAACTTTATTATACCTTTAAGCAAAAAACATTATTACAATGTGACAGTCAAAGAGGGAGAATATAAAACAATATGGAAACCTTAGAAGTAGGTCTAAAATACCCCAATATAATTGTCAAGGAAGAGCAAGGAATACCGGCCCTGAAATCACAAACAACCCCAGTTCCCTACCTAATAGCCATACAAACCCTAGTGGCAAGGGACCACTGGTTGACAATTTCTATACTGTGAGTATGTGCTCAAAATAGAAGGAACTTCAACAGAGAGACAGACAGATAAAATACAAAAGAGAATCACAGAATAGGTGTTCACGGTTTAGGTTTTATTCAGATACAGGTTCAGGGTTCTGGATAAGGCTTGAGTTTAGGGTTC
>WNYA01000223.1:61166-134231 GCA_019512145.1 Engystomops pustulosus | reverse complement strand
TGTTATACTCATCATAAAGTTCAGCCACCAAAATTGGAACTTATTAACATTTACCATTTGTTTTATGTTAACATAATTTTTTAAGTGATTTTATTACAATGTTTCACGAGGCTTTTAAATCATTTATTAAATTTACAAAAAAAATCTGATTCCATTTATTAGGTCTAGTCATATACAGAATATATGGTGATTTTCACTTTTTTGGGTTTGGGAGTTTGTATTACATATGGGCAGTTAGGGGACTTTTACTATGTTTTCTTTTTTTATTGTTTTATATGTTATTTTTACAATTTTAATTGTCAAATTATAGGAATTTGAACAAGTGATCAGTTGATCGCTTGCCTAAATTTATCGACTATCACACTGATGCATTGCAGTGCAAGAGAACAGTCAGCAGATGCATGTACATAGGCTGACACTAGCACTGCTAGGACCAAACACAGCTGGCAGCCATGAGGTTCTTCTTAGGGCCCCTCGGTTGCAATGAAGATGATTGGCACTTATCAAACTCGTATAAGAGAAATCGTGCAGAAATGTGTGTGCAGTGATTTCGAGGCCCTGTACATGCAGTGAGTCTGATTCCTTGTACATGCAGTGAATCTGAGTCCCTGTACATGCAGTGAGTCTGAGTCCCTGTACATGCAGTGAGTCTGAGTCCCTGTACGTGCAGTGAGTCTGAGTGCCTGTGCATGCCGTGAATCTGAGTCCCTTACATGCAGTGAGTCCGAATCCCTGTACATGCAGTGAGTCTGAGTCCCTGTACATGCAGTGAGTCTGAGTCCCTGTACATGCAGTGAGTTTGAGTCCCTGTGCATGCAGTGAGTCTGAGTCCCCGTACATGCAGTGAGTCTGAGTCCCTGTACATGCAGTGAGTCTGAGTCCCTGTACATGCAGTGAGTCTGAGTCCCCGTACATGCAGTGAGTCTGAGTCCCTGTACATGCAGGGAGTCTGAGTCCCTGTACATGCAGTGAGTCTGAGTCCCTGTACATGCAGTCAGTTTGAGTCCCTGTGCATGCACATTTCTTATTACAATTCAGAAAACAATAATTACATCCGTCATCTTACAGTAACGGAGCCATCATCTCCGCCTGCACATTGCTGGGAACAGCTCTGCCTCGGAGGCTGCACAAACACTGAACACTCATAGGAAACAAAGGTTAATATTTGACAAGTCTAATAACCTAAAGCACCCGGGGAGGATAAATATCTGAACATTACCAGAAGCTGAAATCTTATTGGTCAACAAATAACAGAAATTTCATGTTGTATTATCTTCTCCCTAACTGAGTAACACTGCTCCGGCAGTAGTGGATTATTATATAGGGGCAGGGCCGGATTAAGGGTGGTGGGGGCCCTGCCAGCCCCCTGTAGTATATAGCCTGCCAGACCCTGTAGTATATAGCCTGCAGCCCCCTGTAGTATACAGCCATCCGCCCCTTGTAGAATTTAGCCGCCAGTCCCCTGTAGAAAATGGCCACAAAATAATAAACTTCATACTTACCTCACCCTTCCTTCCAGTGATCCTCACTGACACAGCTGACATCCTAGACCCCTATGTGCGATGCGGGCGGCCACGGGCCGCTGAACATCGCACACAGAGACTGTCATCAACTCAGCTGAGCTGAGTCACTGACTGTCGGAAACTGGTGGGGGGCCCTTAAAAAGTGAAAGTGGTGGGGGCCCCGGGGCTAGAGCCCCAGGAGCCCCTCCTTTAATCCGGCCCTGTATAGGGGGTTTGGGTGGTAGCGTGGGGCTCATCCACGAATGCTTATGGACACAAGAGCCATTTTAGGACCTTTGAAGGGACACATCCTCATCATACTCAAGAAGTTGATTCTAGTACCATAAGTAGGAAGTGATTGTAGACTTGTAGGGGCCATAATATTCATACAGCCCAGGGCTCATGGTGGTCTTATCCTCCCCTGTGCTCTGGTGTTTGGTCCCACTAACACTACAGAGCCCAGAAGACCCGATAAATTCATCAGACCACATCTCCGGTTCACTATAGCTCACTATAGTAGCCACGTGAAGGGGATCCGGTATAATGACGTGAATGCACCTCGCCTCTGTCACTTCACCACTGTGGGGGACATTACATAGAATATAGAGAACTACGATGTCACCTGCAGTCACTGCATGTAATAGGTAGGGATTCTCTTGTGTTTTTGTAGTTTTATATGATAAGCAAAAACACGAGTGAGGTGTTAATGTACAATTGTGGACACTACTGAAGATTTGGTACATACATGACGGGGCCGGTGCTCCCGATCTTTGATGACCTTAGCAATGCCCCTGGTTACCTCCATTATGGAGTCTAAAAAAATCTCCAGGTGCTACAAGGCAATGTTTTATGTATTTCAGATAACACTAGGAAAGTATATAATGTGGAGAGAAGGATAAAAGGTAAAAAAAACTGTGAAATGCGTTAATTGCTATCTTACACATTGTCAGATGTGTATATAAGAAATACAGTAACTATTTGGTTTACATTCAATTTAAGTAAATATTTCAGTGAAAATTCTCATATTACCTGTGGCCTCCATGTTGATGAAGGCTTCTCTTTCATAATATTCATTTAAATAGACATTTTATAGGCCACCATATCGGCCACACTTGACACGAAATATGTTTTGGGTTAATACTGGGGCGGGAAGTAGGAGTTCTTCTTATGGAGATGATTTCGAAGATTGGAGTGGAGATTGGAGATTGAGTTATCTCCGGCAAACGAGCGTTTTTCGAGTACCCCGTAATACTCGAAGAGCATCAAGCTGCGACGGTATACTCGCTCATCTGCTAATATAAAACCCTTTAGATGCAGGCAGCTAAGCTACTGATACCCCCTTCATTGGCTGAAAAGTAATATGGGTCCCAACTACAAGAGCCGGCACCCGTGTTACGCACATTACTGTATAAGGCTTCCTGAAGGTCATGCTGTGTCAAGGGAGCTCACTTACAAGGCGCTTCTAAACACATGCGTAGTTTTCCTTTATTTTTTCCCATGCGGAAAACGTTGCCATGTTTCCATAAGGATACAACAATATTTCGAAATCCGGGGGGGGGGGGGAGTCTTCTCATGATCTCGAGAGGGACAGCTCCAGGAGAATGGGAGGCAAAGAGGACAAGCACTCAGATTCAAAGGTTTCTTCTTTAGATGTGCTGATAGGATTTAGTGTCTATGTTCGCCTCAACTTATTATAGGGAAAAGCAGATTGATTTAAAAACTTTTTTTACATTGCTGGCCTTTATACTTCGATCAGGCCAAAAAACAGGATCCCACTGTTTTGCTTTGGATAGCATGGATGCAGGGGCGACAAACGGAAGATCAAGCGTTAGATGGATGGCGGTGACATACACCTCAGTAATTTGGGAAGAGTATTTTTATTATTTCATGGTGCTACGCGTTTCTCGACCGCGGATGAGATCTTCATGCAAGCGTCCGCCACCCAATTAACTCTCGCTCAGCTCAGTTTTGTGTCTGTGGCCGAGTAAACCGGGCAGCGGCCTGCCTGATAAAGATCTCAAGCGAGACTCGACAACGCGTTAGTCACCATAAATAAAAAAAATTCTTTCCTAAATTAAACCTGAGGTGTAGCACCGCCTCATCTACGTCTTTTATCTCCTTTTGTGCCCTGCAGATCCACGCATCCAAAGCAAAAACAGTGGGGGATCTGTTTTTTTGTGCTGAGTCGAGTAGTAAGAGGCCAGCAACGTAACGAATAGTTTAAACCTTTCGGACCTGGCCCTTTTTTGTTTTTTCATTCATTTTTTACTCCCCATGGATCCAAAAATCCAGAACTTTTTTATTTTTTTCCAGGTATAGAGTCGTTGTGTTGTGACGGCTTATTTTCTTTTTGCGTAACAAATTGCAACTTCATATAGATGGTATTTGAATATTCCATGCCGCTGTAATAGGAAGCAGGAAAAAAATTCGCAAATGCAGTGAAATGGTAAAAAAAACGGCATTGTGCCGCGTCTTGGGCTTGGATCTTACGGATTTCCTATGCGCCCAAATTGACATGTATCACTTTATTCTTTGGGCGGTAAGAATGACAGGGCATACCAAATTTGTATAGTTTTATAATGTTCTTCTACATTTAAACAAATTACAAACCTCTGTACAAAAATTTTTTTGGGGATTTTGCCATCTTCTGGCGCGTAATAAACTTTTTTATACTTTGGTGTACTGAGCTAGCTGTGTGGTGGTGTCGTTTTTTGGCGGATTTTGATGCGTTTACAATGTTAGCAAATTTTAGGACTTAGACCTTGTGATCACTTTATAGAATTTTTTAATTTTTTGAAATGACAAAAAAAGTGCCGATTTCGAATTTGGAGCGATGTTTCCGTTAGGATTAAACGCAGTGAAAACCGTTATCATATTTGGATTAGATCGGGGCATGTTTGCGGAACGCGGCGATACCTAATGTGTTTATGATTTTTTACTGTTTTTGTTATATTTATATCCAGTTCTAGGGAAAGGGGGGTGATTTGAGTTTTTAGGGTTTTTTATTATACTTTTTTTTTTTTACCCTTTTTTTACAATTTTTGATTTTTAGTACTTTTCAGACTCCCGAGGGTACTTTAACCCTAGGGGGTCTGCACATCCTACATTACGGCATACTACAGTATGGCATATATGGGGAGTTTACTCCTCAACTGTACATGTGCTGATAGTACATTTAATGCAGTTAGGGTAACCAAAAGTGCCTCGGGTCTTCGCGAGACCCGAGGTACCATGGCGACGGATCGCCGCCTCCCCCGAATAACTTCCCGGGCGAGCGGCGATCCTCGAAAAGATGCGGCGCCCACCGAATCTCGCGGGTTGTTACCCGGTAATAGCCTTGTGCAATATGCAGCAAAGACTTAGCGGCTATGAGAGGGCTCAGCGCTTGAGCCCCTCCATGCACCCAGCGGTCCGAACCCTTGAGTGCTATTACGTTCACGGGTCGTGAAGGTTTTAAAATCAAATCTGGCTTTCCCTCACTATAAGGTGAGCTGAATTAGACACTAAACTCCTATCAGCACATCCTAAAGATACCTGTGAATCTCGGAGTGCTTGTCCGCTTTTTTCCTTGTGCTCCCATTCTCCTGTAGCTGTCCCCCTCTCGAGATCATAGGAAGACTCCCGCCACCCCCCCAGGATTTCAAAGATTGTTGTATCCGTTATGGAAAATGCACGTTTTTCCGCATGGCGATAAGAAAACTACGCATCTTTTTAGCGCCTGTAAGGGCAGCTCCCTTGAACATCAAGCATGCCCTCAGGAAGCCTTGAACATAATGGCGTTAACACTGGTTAAGGCTGCTTGTATTGGCACACCATGTACTTTTCTAGCCAATAGGGGTATCAGTAGCTATTAGCTGCGCTCATCTAAAGGGTTACTATCCTACAACACACTTAGACCCTTTTGTTTAAAAGTTCCTAGAACCCATTAGCCTGGTGCCAGTACATAAATGATGGAAAAAAAGGTCGATTCATATTGTAAGGTTCCTCAAATTTGGTAGAAGGAGTCGCTACTGACCTGGTTTTTTCGCAGAGGCTATCAGGGATTGTAACCTTGCAGTTGATGATGAGCAGAATTCTCTAATAATATAAATAGGTTAATAGTAGTAGGGAGGTTATAGGATAAAAGGATGTTCTAAAATAACTGATTGAGAAGAAACCATCTTTTTCACTTGCAACCCGGTGGTGTCCTAATGAAGGAGATTGCTGGACTTACTCCCTGAAGGAGTGAAAGGTCCTAGTGGTGGGTGCGAGGCAGAGTGCGGAAGCCCGAAGGAGTCTTGCTTTCTCGAAATCCACTCACCCTTTCACTGTCGGACACATGTGCAGTAAGAAAGCCATAGAAGGAGCTTTACCTCTCCCTCCCTCTTATAACTCGCTCCTTATACTCAGCTAATACAGTGGCTATCCTTGCAATGACAAGGATTCTCACATTGTTGGTCATTTTGCAGGCGGATTGCGAATGTACTGCTCTCCTTTCAAACAACACTCCAGGACAGAGCCCGGGATTAATTTACACACTGAACAGGAACATGACTATTTTTAGCCACGAAAACACAAATCCATGCTGATAGCATGCAGCATTCAAAGTTGATCGAGATAAGGGCCAATATTCTAATATCTGGCTGAGGATTGGATCTTATAAGGGACCTGTCACAACCATTATTTCACAAACTATTCACCCAGGAAAAGCTCCTCCCCTCCAGCGCGACTATAAGAAGGAGACTAACACGAACATTAGTTTAGCCATAAAGTGCCCCATAGAATCACTTTCTATAATTGTCTGGGATATCTATAGCTGATTCAGAGTGGCTGGCCTCCTCCCCATTCCCTTCCTCACCATTCAGCTCGTAATGCATAGTGACCAGAGTGGACATCATCTAGGTCCTTTAGCTCCTAAGCAAACCTGGTACCCCATGTATGTGTTGTCCATGAAATCACAGCACCTCATGGAGGATGGAGAGGAGTAGTAGCCATGAGGATTGCTAAAAGAAGGGTGGAAAATCGTCTCCATGGTTGTCAGGTAAAACATGACCATGTGGGTAATCCCTATGGAGAATTCGGGGTGGGAGACTGATAGTTGCGGAGAATCACGATGGTGAATGTGCCATAACACTCTATAATTAAGAAGGACCTGAGAAGAATATGTGGTCCTTGGTCTTTAATGGGAATATGTGGTTTAACACGGTAGCCGCCCTACCATATAGTGAAGACCGTCCTTTTCCTTGGTTTTTATTTTGTTTTTACCGGGTTTTTTCATAAACGAAATTCTTGTGAACCAGTAATTGTGAGAAATTGTTGTTGTGTGTTATTTGTTTAGAAAATATAGAGGTATAATGGCCACCCATCTATACCCAAGTATAGAATCCCTGGCCGGGGCTTGGAAAATATGAGGAATATCAGGAAATGTTTAGTGGGGATAGTCATCAGAATTAAGCAAGTATTCGGAGACAATAAGGCAAAGCACGGCACTTCATTCCGTCACAGGGATTACAAGTAGATGCTGCAAGGGGTTTACAAGAAAATTAGGAGCTGTGCTACTTCAGCACTGAGTAGTTGGGATTGTATTTTCGGGCCATGTCTTCGTTGCCATCCCTAATGATAGAGTTTTTGTGTAAGGAAAGCCCCACCTCTATTGTTACCTGTGGGGCTCTGGGGAACTGTTGTTCAACGAGAAAGGCATCTGTGCATCAGGGACCTGCCACAAGTGCAGAAGAATTACAGGCAGTTGCTAGGTTTAGGCATATTTATGCACACTGTCATAGATCTTGAGACCCTTAAGTGAAGGACCATGGGTGTCCAAAGAGAGATTCACTGGGCCCCACTGGGCCTCTTTGGTTTGCTGGGAGTAAAAGACCAGAAGTGCTGTGCTTCTGCTTAGATAGATGTAATGAGCAACTCAGAGCCGAGGACAAGGGGTAGTATAGTGAGGGATTACTTGAGCGTGGTGAGAAGGCTAAGGAGTCCAGTGTGGTGGAGCAAAAATTTTTAGGACCAGCTTGGTGAGGTCTCCACTAGCCTCTTAAGCGCCTCGCAGACTGAGAGCAGTTCTCCAGCTGGAAAAGAGATCAACCAGATTATGGGGTCTCCAGACAGGAATGCGGGAACCGTGCAGGAGCTGGTTGGCAGGTGACAAGAGGATCGGTATCTGGGAATCTTTTACATTTAGAGTTTCAGTCTGGACTGGAAGTAGACTGGCCCAGCGGGTAGAAATGTTGGGATCCTGGCAATCCAAAAGAAGAAAAGGAAACAGTCCTGAGAGATGCAGGGGTGTCAGCTGGGGCCATAGACAACAGGATGAGCTAACTGGCATGTGAGTCCTAGCAAGATGACCTTGAATGGGACCTTGTACAGGGTGCTTTACAGGAATTGATCAGCATTGTGTCTATCACTCAGTGTATTCACAGCATTGGTTGCCCATCATTGGTCAACAAATACCAGAAATTTCATGTTGTATTATCTTCGCCCTGAGTAACAATGCTCCGGCAGTAGTGGATTATTATATAGGGGGTTTGGGTGGTAGCGTGGGGCCCATCTACCAATGCATATGGACACAAGAGCCACTTCAGGACCTTTGAAAGGACACATCCTCATCATATATAAGAAGCTGATTCTAATACCATAAGTAGGAAGTGATTGTAGACTTGTAGGGGCCATAATATTTATACAGCCCAGGGGTCATGGTGGTCTTATCCTCCCCTGTGCTCTGGTGTTTGGTTGATCGCTTGCTTAAATTTATCGAATACCACACTGATGCATTGCAGTGCAAGAGAACAGTCAGCAGATGCATGTACATAGGCTGACACTAGCACTGCTAGGACCAAACACAGCTGGCAGCCATGAGGTTCTTCTTAGGGCCCCTCGGTTGCCATGGAGATGATTGGCACTTACCAAACCCGTATAAGAGAAATCCTGCAGAAATGTGCGTGCAGTGAGTCCGATTCTCTGTATATGCAGTGAGTCCAAGTCCCTGTGCATGCAGTGAGTCCAAGTCCCTGTGCATGCAGTGAGTCCAAGGTCCCTGTACGTCAGTTAGTCAGATTCCATGTGCATGCACTGATCCAGTCCCTGTGACGCGTGAGTCGAATCTATTATGCCGATTGAGTCCCTTGACATGCAGTGAGTCCAGATCCCTTCATGCATGTGATACTGGAGTCTGTCCATCAGTGAGTCATGAATCCCTGTCATGCAGTGGATCTGAGTCTGTGCATGCAGTGAGTGCTCGAATCCCTGTACCATTGCAGTGAGTCTGAGTCCTGTACATGAAGTGAGTCTGATGCTTGCATCCGTGTTGAGTCCTACTGCAGTGAGTCTAGTCCCTGTACATAGCAGTGAGTCTGAGTATCCCTGTACATGCATGAGTCTGAAGTGCCCGTGCCATGCAGGGAGTCTCGATCCTAGGTACAGTGCGAAGTCTGAGTCATGCTGAGTCCCTGATGCACTACGCAGGGTCTGAGACCCTGTAGCCAATCTGCAGGTGACGTATGAGTTCGCGATCTATACATGCCAGCGACTGCGAGTCTGAGTCCCTGTAAAGCAGTGAGTCCAAAGTCCCGGTAAAGCAGTGAGGTCTGAGTCCAGTGCAGTGCAGTGAGTCTGAGTACCTGCGCATGGCAAGTGAGTCGAGTCCCTGTAAATGCAGTGGAGTCCTGCGCTGCAGTGAGTCCGGTCCCGGTAAATGCCAGTGAAAAGATGAGTTCCTGTACATGCAGTGATTACGTAGTCCCTGTGCATGCAGGTGAGTCAGAGACCCTGTAAATGCCAGTGAGAATGAGTCATGACATGCAGTGAGTATGGTCCGGTGCATGCGGAGTCGAGTCCTGCGCAGGCAGTGCGTCCGAAGTCCTGTAAATGCAGTGAGTCCCTGTGCATGCAGTGAGTCCGAGTCCCTGTACATGCATTGAGTCTTTGAGCACTCGATAGACCTCAGAGTCGGATTATAACTTCCCTTTTCCAGGTCCTGTAACTACTAACAACACATTCAGGGGTCTGATTACACAACTGCACAGGGTCAAACTGCTGATAGATTCCCTTTAATAAGACTGTATGAAGCAGTGCCACTGTTATTTTTTGCTGTTTGATTAAATAAAAATCACAATAAAAAAATTAAATGTATTTTCACAATTCAGAAAACAATAATTACATCCGTCATCTTACAGTAACGAAGGCGTCATCTTCCCCTGCACATTGCTAGGAACAGCTCTGCCTCGGAGGCTGCACAAACACTCAAGTCTAATAACCTAAAGCACCAGGGGAGGACAAATATCTGAACCTTGCCTGGAGCCGAAATCTTATTGGTCAACAAATACCAGAAATTTCATGTTGTATTATCTTCGCCCTAACTGAGTAACAATGCTCCGGCAGTAGTGGATTATTATATAGGGGGTTTGGGTGGTAGCGTGGGGCCCATCCACCAATGCTTATGGACACAAGAGCCACTTCAGGACCTTTGAAGGGACACATCCTCATCATACTCAAGAAGCTGATTCTAGTACCATAAGTAGGAAGTGATTGTAGACTTGTAGGGGCCATAATATTCATACAGCCCAGGGGTCATGGTGGTCTTATCCTCCCCTGTGCTCTGGTGTTTGGTACCACTAACACCAGAGAGCCCAGAAGACCCGATATATTCATCAGACCACATCTCTGGTTCTAACAGCTCATTATAGTAGCCGCGAGCAGGGGATCCGGTATAATGACGTGAATGCACTTCGTCTTTGTCACTTCACCACTGTGGGGGACATTACATAGAATAAAGAGAACTACGATCGGAGGATGACCTTTGATGACCTTAGCAATGCCCCTGGTTACCTCCATTATGGAGACTACAAAAATCTCCAGGTGCTACAAAGCAAGGTTTAAAAAGGAAATGATATAATGTGGAGAGAAGGATAAAAGGTAAAAAGAACTGCAAAATATGTTAATTGTTATCTTACACATGATCAGATGTGTATATAAGAAGTACAGTAACTATTTGGTGTACATTCAATTTAGTAAATATTTAGTGAAATTTCTCATTATTACCTGGTGGCCTCCATGTTGATTGAAGGCTCCTCGTTTCATAATTATTTAAATAGACATTTATAGGCCACAATATCCGGTCCACACATTGACCAGATATATGTCTCGCTGTTAACACCGGGGTCGGGAAGTAAGAGTTCTCCTTACGGAGATGTTGCCAATTAAGGCCAACGTGTAGGCGTGTGGAGTCTTATAGCCATGGATCCTCCACTAGGGGATTCTGGGAAAATATGCAATAGTTTTCCAGAATGGGATAAGGAAAACCACGCCTCTTTTAGCGCCTTGTAAGGCAGCTCCCTTGACATCAAGCATGACCTTCAGGAAGCCTTATGACATAATGTGCGTTAACACTGGTGCAGGCTGCCAGTAGTTGGCACCAATTGACTTTATCTAGCCAATGAAGTGGTATGAGACGCTTAGCTGCCTGCATCTAAAGGGTTACTAAGCCTACAATTTCTTGGCAAAGTTCTAGAACCCTTTTTGAAGTTCTAGAACCCATTAGCCTTGTGCCAGTCTGTAATGAAATGGGCCTAAAAAGGTCTGAGTTCAATATTGTAATGGGCCTAAAGTTGGGAGAGGAGTCGGCTGACTTACCTGGTTTCGGCAGAGGGACTATCAGGGATTGTAACATTGCAGTTGGAATCTGAGCAGATTCTCTAATCATATAAATAGTTATAAGAGTAAGTAGGAGGTTATAGTGGATAAAAGGACTTTAAAATACTGATTGAAGAAACCATCTTGTCCTGGTGACCCGGTGGGTTCTAGGAAGGAGATTGCTGGATTATCTTCCTGAAGGGTGAAAGGTGCCTAGGGTGGTGCGAAGAGATGTCAGAGAAGCCAAGGGAGGTCTTGCTTTCTCGGAAAATCCCTTATTTCACTGTCCACAGGTTGTGGTAGAGAGGAGACCTCCCCTAAATTATAGAGGGAACTATAATAATCAGCAATGTCACACTTGAGGAGGGAAAGAGTGTAAAAGTGGAAGAGTCTGTGGACTCTCTGTACCACTGCGGGAGGTGGTATGAGACCCGTGGTGGCAGCCAAGGTAGTACGGCAGGAAACAGTCCAAACCTGAGATGACAGCAGGAAACACGGAGGAATACTGTTAACGCTGGCACACAGAGGAACACTGGTGATGATGGCACAGACAGTGGATTCCGCTGGACAGGAACCCTGGAAGACACAGCAGGTAACAGCAATGGTAGCAACACAGAGGAACACAGGAAACACAGGGAAGTCAGGAGGGCTTTCTCTTAGCAGGAAAGATGCTGAAGATCCGGCGGGGAGTGAAGGGAGGTGCCGGATATAAGGGCGAGCCGGATTAGCATGAGCCAATCAGGAGGACGCCCTATCAGTGGGAGCGCGCGGCCTAGCAGGAGTACAGCCAGGAGCGTGGAGAGGTGAGTCCAGGCCGGGGAGCGGGACAGTGGCAGCGGGGACCGCGACACATAGAGGGGCACGGGTGTGCCCGCGATCCACAGCAAGGATCGCGGGTGCATCTGTGACAAGCAAATACATGGGCTATACATGCAGATCAAGGATTCTCATTGTGGGTCATTGTATGCATAAGGTTTGTAAAATGTAGCTGCTCTATTCCATAAACAACACTCCGGTATTCACCCACTACAGGAACAGGACATTTTAAGCCTACGAGACACAAATCCATGCTGATGAGCATTCAGATAACAAAGTTGATTGATAAGAGCGAATATTCCTAATGTCCTGGCTGAGGATATGAATTTCTTATTTAAGGGAACCTGTCGACACATTTTTCACAAATAGATCAAGAACCAGATTCCCATGGAACCTTATTAACTAACTGACACTATTATTTTAGCTATAAAGTGTTTCTCTCAGATCCCCATATAATCAACTTTATAATTTTTCCTAATATCCAGGGAAAACTATAGCTAGTCAGACGGGGCGTGGCCTCCTCCCCATGCCTTCTCACCATTCAGCCAGTTATGTCATGTGACCAGAGTGCTATCATCTATGGTCCTTTAGCCTCCTAAGCAAACTGTACCCCATGTATGTAGTGGATTATTATATAGGGGGTTTGGGTGGTAGCGTGGGGCTCATACACCAATGCTTATGGACACAAGAGCCACTTTAGGACCTTTGAAGGGACACATCCTCATCATACTCAAGAAGCTGATTCTAGTGCCATAAGTAGGAAGTGATTGTAGACTTGTAGGGGCCATAATATTCATACAGCCCAGGGGTCATGGGGGTCTTATCCTCCCCTGTGCTCTGGTGTTTGTCCCACTAACACTACAGAGCCCAGAAGACCCGATAAATTCATCAGACCACATCTCCGGTTCTAACAGCTCATTATAGTAGCTGCGAGGGGGGGATCCGGTATAATGACGTGAATGCACCTCGCCTCTGTCACTTCTCCCCGTGGGGGACATTACATAGAATAAAGAGAACTACGATGTCACCTGTAGTCACTGCATGTAATAGGTAGGGATTCTCTTGTGTTTTTGTAGTTGTATATGATAAGCACAAACACGTGTGAGGGGTTAATGTACGGGTGTGGACACTACTTAAGATGTGGTACATATGTATTGGGACAGGGGCTCCAGACCTTTGATGACCTTAGCAATGCCCCTGGTTACCTCCATTATGGAGACTAGGAAAATCTCCAGGTGCTACAAAGCAACGTTTTATATAGGAAATGATATAATGTGGAGAGAAGGATAAAAGGTAAAAAAAAAAGGGAAATATGTTAATTGTTATCTTACACATTGTCAGATGTGTATATAAGAAATACAGTAACTATTTGGTTTACATTCAATTAAGTAAATCTTTAGTGAAATCTCTCATTATTACCTGGTGGCCTCCATGTTGATTGAAGGCTCCTCATTTCATAATTCATTAAATAGACATTTATAGGCCACAATATCCGGTCCACACATTGACCAGATATACACTCACCAGCCACTTTATTAGGTTCACCTGTCCAACTGCTCGTTAACAATTAATTTCTAATCAGCCAATCACATGGCGGCAACTCAGTGCATTTAGGCATGTAGACATGGTCAGGACAATCTCCTGCAGTTCTCCCGAGCATCAGTATGGGGAAGAAAGGTGATTTGGTGCCTTTGAACGTGGCCTGGTTGTTGGTGCCAGAAGGGCTGGTCTGAGTATTTCAGAAACTGCTGATCTACTGGGATTTTCATGCACAGCCATCTCTAGGGTTTACAGAGAATGGTCCTGGAGAGAAGGATAAAAGGTAAAAAAAACTGTGAAATGCGTTAATTGCTATCTTACACATTGTCAGATGTGTATATAAGAAATACAGTAACTATTTGGTTTACATTCAATTAAGTAAATATTTAGTGAAATTTCTCATTATTACCTGGTGGCCTCCATGTTGATTGAAGGCTCTTCCTTTCATAATTCATTAAATAGACATTTATAGGCCACCATATCCGGTCCACACATTGACCAGAAATATGTTTTGTTGTTAATACTGGGGTCGGGAAGTAGGAGTTCTCCTTATGGAGATTGATTTCGAAGATTGGAGATGGAGATTGGAGATTGATTACTCGTCCGAGCAACGAGCCGTTTCGAGTACCTTAATACTCGAACGAGCATCAAGCTCGGACGAGTATACTCGCTCATCTCTAATAGTAACCCTTTAGATGCAGGCAGCTAAGCTACTGATACCCCTTCATTGGCTAGATAAAGTAAATTGGTGCCAACTACAAGCAGCCTGCACCAGTGTTAATGCACATCATGTCATAAGGCTTCCTGAAGGTCATGCTTGATGTCAAGGGAGCTTCCTTACAAGGCGCTAAAACATGCGTAGTTTTCCTTATCCCATGCTGGAAAACGTTGCATGTTTCCATAAGGATACAACAATATTTAGAAATCCGGGGGGGGGGGGAGTCTTCTCATGATCTCGAGAGGGACAGCTCCAGGAGAATGGGAGGCAAAAGAGGACAAGCACTCCAGATTCAAAGGTTTCTTTAGACTGTGCTGATAGGATTTAGTGTCTATGTTCAGCTCACCTTATAGTAGGGAAAAGCAGGATTTGATTTAAAACTTATTTCGTTACGTTGCTGGCCTTCTACTTCGACCTCAGAGCAAAAAACAGATCCCACTGTTTTTGCTTTGGATAGCGTGGATTGCAGGGCACAAACGGAAGATCGAAGACGTAGATGGATGGCGGTGCATACACGTCAGGTAATTTAGGAAAGAAGTTTTTTTTATTTCATGGTGCTACGCGTTTCGATCTCGGATTGAGATCTTTATCAGGCCGCCCGCTGCCCGGTTACTCGCTCAGCACCAAAACTGAGCTGAGCGAGTAATTGGGTGGTGGACAGCCTGATGAAGATCTCAATCCGCAGTCGAAACGCGTAGCACCATGAAATAAAAAATACATCTTTCCTAAATTACCTGAGGTGTATGCACCGCCATCCATCTACATCTTCGATCTTCCTTTTGTGCCCTCCAAATCAATCTCCATAAGGAGAACTCCTACTTCCCGACCCCAGTATTATTTAGGAAAGAAGTTTTTTTTATTTCATGGTGCTACGCGTTTCGATCGCGGATTGAGATCTTCATCAGGCTGTCCGCCGCCCGATTACTAGCTCAGCTCAGTTTTGGTGCTGAGCGAGTAACCGGGCAGCGGACGGCCTGATAAAGATCTCAATCCGAGATCGAAACGCGTAGCACCAGTTGCAGTTGGAATCTGAGCAGATTCTCTAATCATATAAAAAGTTATAAGAGTAAGTAGGAAGTTATAGTGGATAAAAGGATTCTAAAATACTGATTGAAGAAACCATCTTGTCCTGGCAACCCGGTGGGTCCTAAGGAAGGAGATTGCTGGATTAGCTCCCTGAAGGGTGAAAGGTGCCTAGGGTGGTGCGAGGAGATGTGAGGGAAGCCAAGGGAGGTCTTGCTTTCTCAGAAAATCCCTTATTTCACTGTCCACAGGTTGTGGTACAGAGGAGACCTCCACTAAATTATAGAGGGAACTATAATAATCAGCGAATACATGGGCTATACCTTGCAGATCAAGGATTCTCACATGTGGGTCATTTCATGCATGAGGATTGCAAAATGTAGCTGCTCTCTTCTTCTTCAAACAACACTCCAGGACAGAGCCCGGTATTTACCCACTACAAGAACAGGACATTTTAAGCCTACGAAACACAAATCCAGGCTGATGAGCATTCAGCATTCAAAGTTGATCGATAAGGGCCAATATTTCTAATGTCCTGGCTGAGGATATGGATTTCTTATTAAAGGGAACCTGTCACCACATTTTTCACAAATACATCGAGGAACAGGTTCCCATAGAGCTCTATTAAATAACTGACACCATTATTTTAACCATAAAGTGCCCCATATAATCAACTTTATAATTTTGTCTGGGACATCTATAGCTAGTCAGATGGGGCGTGGCCTCCTCCCCATGCCTTCTCACCATTCAGCTAGTAATGTCATGTGACCAGAGTGACATCATCTATGGTCCTTTAGCCTCCTAAGCAAACTGTACCCCATGTATGTATCTGATCACATGAAATCACAGCAGCCTCCATGGAGGATGGAGAGGAGTAGTAGGCCATGGAGGCTGCTAAAAGAAGGGTGGAAAATCGCTCCCATGGTGTCAGTAAAACAGGACCATGTGGTAATCCCTATGGAGATATTCAGGGTGGAAGAGATAGTTGCGGGAAGTCCGATGGTGAATGTGCCATACACTATATAATTAAGGCCTGAGAATATTTGGTCCTTGGTCTTTATGGGAATATGTGGTTTTAACACTGTAGCCGCCCACTATGGTACAACCTCCTTTCTTGGTTTTTATTTGTTTTTACGAGGGTTTTCTTCATAAACGGAAATTCTTTGGACCATAAATTGTGGAAATTGTTTGCCCAGCCCTGGAAGAGATCAAGCCAGATTAATGGGTCTCCAGAAGGACCGCAGGAGGTGCAGGAGCTGTTGGCAGGTGACAAGAGGCTGGTATCTAGGGTATCTTTACATTTAGAGTTTCAGTCTGGCAGGAAGTAGCTTGGCCCCAGGTGTAGAAATTTGGGTCCTGCAATCCCAACAACAAGGATGAGCTAACTAGGCATGTGAGTCCTAGCAAAGATGACCTTGATGGGACCTTGTACATTGTGCTTTACAGGAAATATGATCATCATTGTGTCTATCACTCAGTGTATGCACAGCCAGTGGTGCCATCGCTGAAAAGATGCTCCTCCTCCCCACAGGCAATCTGGACATCCTTAAATTTACCAATATGAATGGATCCCACTTAGTTTGGTTTTTCCAGTCTTCGAATAAGTTCTGTATTCACAGAACTTTATTTTCAAATTTTTCAATCCCCCAATTCAGGAACTAAAAATTCAAAAATGTTTAATTCCACTTTCCCAGAACTCCGACTTAAATTTTTTCAATGCTGCATTTTCAGAACTTTAAATTCAAATAACTGTGTCTGAACTCCCAGAGCGTCTTCAGTGAGAGGAAGGGTTTGTGGTTTCTCCATTGCTTCTTTAATCCTCCATGTAAATAACTGGGTCGGAACACCCAGCGTCCCTTTAACTGAGGACGTGCAGGAGCTGTTGGCAGGTGACAAGAGGCTGGTATCTAGGGAATCTTTACATTTAGAGTTTCAGTCTGGCTGGAAGTAGCTTGGCCCCAGGTGTAGAAATTTGGGTCCTGCAATCCCACTCTGCACAAGGAAGCTTGGCAAACACCTGGGACCCTCAGGAAAAGGTATGGAACACACCACGGAAATAGGAACTGGGAAACAGCAAGGGGCCAACATGCATGGATTGCCTTCTGAGGCTGCTAAATTCAGCAGTCCATTATGCCAAATATGGGCAACAGCATGGCCATGACAGAGTACATGAATGAAGCTGATAGATCTAAAACATCCAAGTAATTGACCGCTGACACGATAGGGGAACGGCATGCAGAGTCAAGATGCGGCAGGCTAGCGGCATGCTAGAGAGTGTCATTGCGACATACCCTATAATGGACTCAGGCTTCGACCATAGTGAGGTGAGCAAGAATCGCTGAAATGTTTCCTATGTGAACAAAAGGTTGGCAGAGCCTTGGTCCCCTTGAAAAATGCTTGAGTCTCCCATTGACTTCAATGGGGTTCGTTATTCGAGACGAGCACTCGAGCATCGGGAAAAGTTTGTCTCGAATAACGAGCACCCGAGCATTTTAGTGCTCGCTCATCTCTACCAGTATTCTTTGGGCCAGAATTAGTCATTTCAAATTTGTATCCATGCACAGTGGGGGTCATTTACTAATGGCCTGATTCGCGTTTTCCCGGCGTCTTACCACAATATGTCCGATTTGTGCCGATTTTCCCTGTATTGCCCCAGGATTTTGTAGCACGCGATTGGATTGTGGCGCATCAGCGCCGGCATGCACGCGACGGAAATCGGGGGGGCGTGGCCGAACGAAAACCCGAAGGATTCGGAAAAACCGCCGCATTTAAAAAAAAAAAATTGTTGCGGGACTCGCGCTTACCTTCACTAGAAATAGGCCGGCGAACTTTAGTGCATTCCGGCCGGCCTCGGGGAACTTCAGCGCAGCAGCGCCACCTGGTGGACGTCGGAGGAACTACCTTAGTGAATCCCGACCAGACCCGAATCCACCGCAGAGAATCGCGAATGGACCGGGTAAGTGAATCTGCCCCAATGTGTCCTAGCCGTTTTAAAGGAATTCTAAAACTCTGCAAAAAATTCTTCTCCCATTGTATTCTCTGTCTTACCTCCACATATGGGATATCAAAATAGGTGGAGCTTTATGTCATTCAACTCATTGTGAATGTTGTGATTTGTTAATTTTTAGGACAAATATTAAAATTTCTAAATTGCATCTCCATTTTGTTTTAACCCTTTTTAAACACATAAAGGGTTAATCTAAAGTAGAGATGTAGGGGAGACAAGGAGAGACAAAAGAGCGCTCCTATAGTGTGTTACCCTCGTTATATTAGGATTTATTGTGATGTAGTGATACACTCACCTTTTGGAGTTGTGCAGATAGGGCACAACTCCTATTGAAGCTTGCTATGAGACTTAATGCTGCTGCCTCGTTCCACTGCTGGCTCCCCAAAGGTCCATGTGCAGTAACTTGAAGAATAAACGGATAGCATCCAGGAGGAATGCGTTGCTCTCCTATTTGGAACGTTTGAAAAGGAATCGGCGCTGGCTCGCTCAAAAAGTTTCTTTTATTTAAGCCAATTGTGGCAATAAAATATAAAAGAATTAAAACAATAAAAGGAATGACGCGTTTCGCGCTCGTGCTGAGCGCTTCATCAGATTCATGTGATTGTATATACAGTCTTAGAATATATAGAGGTCTAAAAGCCCGGTTTCCCTGTTTTTTTTTTTTTTTTTTGAAACATAAAAACTTTATAAGGCAAGAAAANNNTGATATAAATTATGACAAATCCAAAGAATTAAGTAATTTTAAGGGCATTACAAAGCATATGTCATGAAGTATACAACAATAACAAACAATGTTAACATCTTTGTACTGGAGCTGATAGAAACTACAACTAATGGCGCTGTTCATAGAACTACAACAACTACGGTGGTCCTCTGAGGTCTCAGAGCTTGGAGATGGATTGTGTACTACGCGACATCTAGTGGTGAAAAAAACGGGGAATTGACCTGGGAATAATATATTTCTATCAACAATCTTCAGAATATACGGGAGCCGAGAGGGGACAAAATCGTTTCGGTACAATTTGAGAAACTTATGGAGGATTTCGAACAGAATGGAAAAACAAGCCGTATTTTCTGGGTGAGGAAAATCCCTGCTGGTTTAAAAGGTGTTTGAAGTGTATAGTATATGGAAACCGGAAAAAAGAGTCCTATTTTTTTTTTTTTTTTTTTTTTTTTTTGTTTACAAAGATGGTTTTCTTGGATCTCGTTCACGTCACCCTGTGGTTGCCAGAGTAATCTAGCTTTAAGATCCATACACTTCACCGTCCGGGCAACATATAAGGTTGGAAATCTATTTGAGTCTGTGCGTTAGGTGAGGTTAATTTGTGTGATGTATTATTAATTAGGATGGCGGAGTGCACATTGCTTGGAGACTCCATGTAACAGGAAGTTTTTTCCATTGATGTTTTTCTCATCCTTCTCTATGTTTATTTAGTTGGACACTCGAGCGCGTGAACTGTTTTTTCGTCCCTACCATATTTGTTAGATGACATATTTGACATTCAATTAAGTAATAATCGTAAATTTGGTTTTTTTTACAGGACATTTTTTATTTTTGAATTTGAAATGTTTCCTCCTGTATTGCGGGGACTTGAAAAAGTTTTTTTCCTGTTTTTAAATGGCGCTGCAGCAGAGGCCTTCTTTTGATATAAATTATGAACATCAATAGAATAAGTAATTAAGGCATCTACAAAGCATATGCATGAATGTATACAAAAAACAACTGTTACATCTTGTACTGGAGCTGATAGAAACTACAATAATGGCGCTGTTCTAGCCCCTACAACCTACGGTGGTCCTCTGAGGTCTCAGCAGCTTGGAGATGGATTGTGTACTAC
This sequence comes from Engystomops pustulosus, assembly GCA_019512145.1. NCBI lineage: Eukaryota > Metazoa > Chordata > Amphibia > Anura > Leptodactylidae > Engystomops > Engystomops pustulosus. Next base: position 114,176 of record WNYA01000223.1, on the reverse strand, counting down.
GAGGACACTAGTGGTGAAAAAACGGGGAATTGACCTGGGAAATAATATATTTCTACAAATACGATTGCCAGAGAAATACGGGAGCCGAAGAGGGGACAAAATTGTTTCGGTACATTTGAGAAACTTATGAGGATCGAGCAGAATGGAAAACAAGCCGTATTTCTGGGTGAGGAAAATCCCTGATGGTTTAAAGGTGTTGAAGGTGTATAGTATATGGAAACGGAAAAAAGAGGTCCTATTTTTTTTTTTTTTTTTTTTTGTACAAGATGGTTTCTTGGATTCTCGTTCAGTACCTGTGGTGCAGAGTAATCAGCTATTAAGATCCATACGATTCACGCGCCGGGCCAACAAGGTGTGGAAATCTATTTGAGACTGTGCTTAGGTGTATGGTAATGTTGTGGATGTATTATTGAATTAGGATGGCGGAGTGCACATTGTTGGAGACTCCATGTTTTTTACAACAGGAAGTTTTCCATTGATGTTTCTCTCTCTCATGTTTATTTAGTTGGACACTCGAGCGTTGAAATGTTCGTCCTACATATTGTAGATGACATATTGACATTCAATGATAAGAATAACGTAAATTTGGTTTTTTACAGGACATTTTTATTGTGAATTTGAAAATGTTTCCTCCGTGTATTGCTGGATTGAAGAGTTTTTTCTGTTTCTTAAATGGCGCTGCAGCAGAGGCCTTCTTTGAATGTCAAATATGTCATCTACAATATGTAGGACGAACAGTTCAAGCGCTCGAGTGTCCACTAAATAAACATAGAGAAAACATCAAGAAAAACTTCCTGTTACATGGAGTCTCCAAGCATTGTGCACTCCGCCATCCTAATAATACATCACACCAATTACCATACACCTAACACAGTCTCAAATAGATTTCCAACCTTGTGCCGACGTGAAGTGTATTGGATCTATAAGCTAGATACTCTGGCACCACAGGGTCTGAACGAGATCCAAGAAACCATCTTGTAAAAAAAAAAAAAAAAATTGACTCTTTTTTCCGGTTCCATATACTATACACTTCAACACCTTAAACCATCAGGGATTCCTCACCAGAAAATACGGCTTGTTTTTCCATCCTCGATAATCCTCAATAAGTTTCTCAAATGTACCTGAAACAATTTTGTCCCCTCTCGGCTCCCGTATTCTGAGATTGTGCATAGCACTATATTATTCCCAGGTCAATTCCCCTTTTTTTCACCACTAGATGTCCTCGTAGTACACAATCATCTCCAAGCTGAGACCTCAGAGACACCGTAGTTGTAGTTCTATGAACAGCGCCATTAGTGTAGTTTCTATCAGCTCCAGTACAAGATGTTACATTGTTTTTTATTGTATAATTCATGAATATGCTTTGTAAATGCCTAAATTACTTATATCTATTGGATTTGTCATAATATATCAATTTTTCTTGCCTTATAAAGTTTTTATGTTTCAAAAAAAACAAACAAAAAAAAAACAGGGAAACCAGGCTTTTAGGCCTCTATATATTCTAAGACTGTCTATACAATCACATGAATCTGATGAAGCGCTCAGCACGAGCGCGAAACGCGTCATTCCTTTTATTGTTTTAATTCTTTTATATTTTATTGCCACAATTGGCTTAAATAAAAGAAACTTTTTGAGCGAGCCAGCGCCGATTCCTTTTTAAACGTTCCAAATAGGAGAGCAACGCACCCCTCCTGGATGCTATCCGTTTATTCTTCAAAGGGTTAATCTAAGCATCCATAATGGGATAATTCATGGCGTTTTTACTATTATTTAGGCCTCCCACATTCATGCCATCATAAAGAAGACATTTGGGAAGTGTAAACTATGAATTAATTTGGGTGCTATGACTATCTGCCTGAAAAGTAGAGAATTGAGAACTTTGATAATAGACAATCTTTCAATTTTTCTTTTATTTATAAGAAGAAAAGTATCTAGAAGTGTCCTTTATATGTTGAAGGAAATAAACTATTTAAAAAAAAAAAAAAAAACACCTAGAAATACTTACCCTTGCTTCTCTTGATGTTGATCCCGGTGCTGTCCATCACTAAGCTTGACACGCCGGGATCACCTAAAAAATAAACTTACAATTAGCAGCCCGAGGACGGGGACAAGATGTCCAGTGCTCCAAGCTGCTAATTATGCACGTCCCCACAAACTCCCTCTCCCATGTATTACGTCACTTCCCTCTCCCATGCTTCCAGCATGAGATAGGGAGGTGCCGGGGAGTGAATAATAAGCAGACCAGAGTGCCGGACATCTTGTCCCCAAGCTCAGGACTGCTAATTCTAAGTTTCTTTAGTAGGTGATCCCGGATGTCAAGCTCTATTCAAGAGCCGGCATCTGCAGGTGTATCGGAATCAAACTGAACCGGTCTGCATTTCCTATTTCTAACATATGCAAAACTATGGCACAATCCAACAGTGGAGAGATGTGATGGATATAACTGTTTGCTGGTTAGTATTAGTAGTGTGGTAGGTGCTATTTATTCACCGGTTGCACCACCGGTGGGCGTAGACCCACTGCACAAGGGTAAGTCAGCACCAGTGGAAAATTTTTTTGTGTTTTCGTGATGTTTAAGCCACATTACTGATATTACTATTAACCCCTTAACGCTCTGCGCCGTAGTTCTACGGCGCAGAGGTACAGGGAATATATGAAGAGGGCTCACGGGCTCTTCATACAGAGGTGGGGGTTGTTGCATATTGCAGCAAACTCCCACCGCTAATAACCGCAGTCGGGGTTTGCACCGATCGTGGCTATTAACCCTTGCATTGCTGCTGGCAAAATCGCCGGCGGCATTTAAAAGACGGCGGCGCACGGGCGCCGCCATCTTTATTACGATCGCCGCGCCCCCGAACGTCATCGGGGGGGGCAGCGATCGGTTGCCATGGTAGCCTCGGGTCTTCGTTTGACCCGAGGCTTAATGGCTTCTGCAGATTCGCTACAATGAGCCAGTCGCTCATTGTAATGAATGAGCTGCAAAAATGCCATATATTGCAATACAGAAGTAGGGTTAATGTACCCTAGCTGATCCCAGCCCCCCCGATCACGTTCGGGGGCGCGGCGATCGTAATAAAGATGGCGGCGCCCGTGCGCCGCCGTCTTTTAAATGCCGCCAGCGATTTTGCCAGCAGCAATGCAAGGGTTAATAGCCGCGATCGGTGCAAACCCCGACTGCGGTTATTAGCGGTGGGAGTTTGCTGCAATATGCAACAACCCCCACCTCTGTATGAAGAGCCTGTGAGCCCTCTTCATATATTCCCTGTACCTCTGCGCCGTAGAGCTACGGCGCAGAGCGTTAAGGGGTTAATAGTAATATCAGTAATGTGGCTTAAACATCACGAAAACACAAAAACATTTTTCCACTGGTGATGACTTACCCTTGTGCAGTGGCTGAGTCTACGCCCACCGGTGGTGCAACCGGTGAATAAATACCACTTACCACACTATTAATACTAACCAGCAAACAGTTATATCCATCACATCTCTCCACTGTTGGATTGTACCATAGTTTTGCAGATGTTAGAAATAGGATGTCCAGACCAGTTCAGTTTGATTCTGCTACACCTGCAGATGCCGGCTCTTGAATAGAGCTTGACATCCGGGATCACCTACTAAAGAGACTTAGAATTAGCAGCCCTGAGCTTGAGGACAAGATGTCCGGCACTCTGGTCTGCTTATTATTCACTCCCCGGCACCTCCCTATCTCATGCTGGAAGCATGGGAGAGGGAAGTGACGTAATACATGGGAGAGGGAGTTTGTGGGGACGTGCATAATTAGCAGCTTGGAGCACTGGACATCTCCTGTATTGCTGGACTTGAAGGTTTTTCCTGTTTTTATGGCGCTGCAGCAGAGGCTTCTCGGGTTATTACACTTAGTGACACCGCTGGGGCTGTTGGTTTTATTCTTCTTATGCTGCCTGAGGGTGCTGGGTGCCAGAATGTTTTTCATTGTGGCTCCTCTCCTATAAGTGATTTTGGGCCGGTTAGGAAGCTGATCTTTTAGATGGACGTCCTTCTTGAGGATTGACCAGTGTTTTTGTAAGGTCTCTCTAATAGTATTGTATTTACAGTTGTACCTAGTAATAAAAATTAACCTCGTTTGTAATGCTTGACTCCTTCTTGATCTTGGGTAGAACGCATTCTTTTTGGCTCAGAGGTTTCGCCCTGTTATATGCAGATCTGAGGATGCTGTCTGGGTAGCCCTTTTCATGGAACCTGTCTCTTAATATTTTCGCTTGTTCGTTATAGTCGGTTATATTCGTACAATTTTTCCTTATCCTCTTGTATGTTCTTGATCCGCTTTGGCACTGGAGTAGTTTAATTATTAGACATTACTGTTTTGCGGTGCGTTTTTGTGCTGAATTGATCATTTGTTTCATAGATTTCGAGATCCAAGAAAACAAATGTTGGAAGCGTTTTTTTCTAGGGTAAATGAGATGCCATATGAGTTGTTATTGAGATGTTCTTGGCAGTGTACAGCTTCCTCGATGGGACCTGACCATAAAAAGAAGAGATCGTCAATGAAACGTTTATAGAGGACGATATGGTCAAAAAAAGGGTTGTTTGATTTATTCAGTATGTGATCTTCCTCAAATGCGCCCATAAATAGGTTCGCATATGTGGGGGCGACCCTGGTCCCCAGAGCAGTGCCGAGTTCTTGATGATACAATTTACTATCATACAAAAAATAGTTATTCTTCAGAACAAAATTCAGGCATTGTAAAAGGAAACTTTTCATCTTCAGTGATGTTTTTATCCATCGATAAGTATCTGTTTACACTTTCAATCCCTTTTTCGTGGGCAATATTAGAATAAAGTGCATTGACATCTAGTGGGATAAAACACCAGTCCCTGTTCCATTTTAACTCGTGTAGTTCTCTAATCAGTTGATCTGAGTCTTTCAGAGAGCTCGGGAGTTGGGTGACATATTTTTGTAAAGATAGATCCAGGTAGTGTGAAACATTGCTAGTTAGAGAACCCACACCGGAGATTATTGGTCTTCCCGGTGGGTTTTTTGTATCTTTATGTACTTTTGGCAAGAAATAAAAATATGCCATTGATGGAAATGGAATACAGGCGGTCCCCTACTTAAGGACACCCGACTTACAGACAACCCATAGTTACAGACGGACCCCTGGCAGCGGACCGCCAGCTCCATCCCAAGATTAGTCAGCCTCAGAGGCATCCATGCATTTGGTGAAACCTGAGTCCATTTAGGGTATGTCGCCATGCCACTCTCTAGCCTGCTGCACTCGAGCATCGGGAAAAGTTCATCTCGAATAACGAGCACCCGGGCATTTTAGTGCTCGCTCATCTCTACCAGTATTCTTTGGGCCAGAATTAGTCATTTCAAATTTGTATCCATACACAGTGGGGGTCATTTACTAAGGGCCTGATTCTCGTTTTCCGGGCGTGTTACCCCATTATGTCCGATTTGCAACAATTTTCCCTGTATTGCCCGGGATTTTGTAGCACACGATCGGATTGTGGCGCATCAGCGCCGGCATGCACGCAATGGAAATCGGGGGGGCGTGACCGAACGAAAACCCGAAGGATTCGGAAAAACCGCCGCATTTAAAAAAAAATTGTCACCGGACTCGCGCTTACCTTCACTAGGAATAGGCCGGTGAACTTCAGTGCATTCCGGCGGGCCTCGGGGAACTTCAGCGCAGGAGCGCCACCTGGTGGACGTCGGAGGAACTACCTTAGTGAATCCCGACCGGACCCGAATCCACCGCAGAGAACGCACCGCTGGATCGCGAATGGACCGGGTAACTAAATCTGCCCCAATGTGTCCTAACACTTTTAAAGGAATTCTAAAACTCTACAAAAAATTCTTCTTCCATTGTATTCTCTGTCTTACCTCCACATATGGAATATCACAATAGGTGGAGCTTTATGTCATTCAACTCATTGTGAATGTTGTGATTTGTTAATTTTTAGGACAAATATTAAAATTTCTAAATTGCATCTCCATTTTGTTTTAACCCTTTTTAAACACTTAAAGGGTTAATCTAAGCATCCATAATGGGATAATTCATGGCGTTTTTACTATTATTTAGGCCTCCCACATTCATGCCATCATAAAGAAGACATTTGGGAAGTGTAAACTATGAATTAATTTGGGTGCTATGACTATCTGCCTGAAAAGTAGAGAATTGAGAACTTTGATAATAGACAATCTTTCAAATTTTTTTTTTATTTATAAGAAGAAAAGTATCTAGAAGTGTCCTTTATATGTTGAAGGAAATAAACTATTTAAAAAAAAAAAAAAAAAAAAAANNNCAGACTAGAACGACTTACCCGCGCTTCTCTTGATGTTAGCCCCCCAAGGTGCTGTCCTTCCGTGAGCGGTGTGACACGCCGGATCTGCTCGTGAAAAAAGAAACTTACAATTAGCAGGCCCATGAAGGACAAGATGTCCGGTGCTCCGTGAGCTGCCTATTCTGCCACGCCCTCCACCACTCCCTCTCCCATGCATGTGGACGCTCACTAACTCCCTCTCCCATGGACTTCCAGCAGAGATAACGGTAGGTGCCGGGAGTGCGTATAAGCCATTCCAGAGTGCCCGACATCTTGTCCCCACAGCTCAGGCTGCTAATTCTAAGTTTCTTTAGTATGTGAATCCCGGAAAATGTCCAGCTCTATTTCAAGAGCCGGCAATCTGCAGGTGTATCGGAATTCACACCTGAACCGGTCCTGGATTTTCCTATTTCTAACATTCAAAAAAAACATAATGTATTCACATCCAACGTGGCAGAGATGTATGGATATAACTGTTTCTGGTTAGTACTTAATATGTGGTAAGTGCTATTATTCCCACCATGGTTGCACCACCGGGGGGGGGGGGGTGTGCGGTAGACCGCACTGCACACATAAATAAATTACGTCGCGCGAAGCACCAGGAAAATTTTTTTTGTGATTTTCGTGATGTTTAAGCCACATGATACGGATATTAACTATTAACCATTAAACGCTCCTGCGCCGTAGTTTTTCTACGGCGCAGAGGTAACAGGGAATGTATGTGATAGAGGGCTCTCATACAGAGGTGGGGGTTGTTGCATATTGCAGCAGGGTGCTCCCACCGCTCATAACCGTGTCGAGGCTTGCACTATCGCGTCTTTACCCTTTTAATTGCCTGCCGGCAAGTCGCAGGGCGGCCGTGTTAAAAGACGGCAATCTTGTTTCCGGTCGCGCGCCCCCGAACGTCATCAGGGGGGTGGAGGGGGGCGGCGATCGGTTTGCCATGGTAGCCTCGGTGGTCGTCGTTAAATAAACAGACACCCGAAGGCTTACTGGCTTCTGCAGCTTCTTTACAATGTATCCATTGGCTCATTGTATGTACGAGAGCGTGCAAAAATGCCTATATTGCAATCAAATCTTGTGGTGGGGCAGGGATATTGGTAGGCGCGAGTCTGACCATTCGGGTAGTAAATGTACCCGAGATGGTCTGTATCATTAGTTAAAAAAAAGCAAAAACCATTTTAAAAAAGAAAAAAATTAATAAATATTACCACTTCTAATCACCACCCCAGAGCTTGGGGGGGGGGGTCTTCGCTTCCAACGATAATAAAACCGGGACTTATATTAAAAATCACAGACATATAGGTAATCGCGCATCCCCAAAATCCCGATCTAATACAATATAAAAAACATTTAACGGCCATAAAGGCAGGTGACCTCCGAATGACGGAAATGGCGCCCAAAAGGTCCGAAACGCGACTTTTACATATACACCTTTTTAAGCTCACATAAAAAATGTAATCAAAACTGATCACACATGCCACAGACCTCAAAATGGTACAAGAAAACGTCTGCCTCAATTTTTCAAAAAATGACCCCGGGTCCCCCATCCCGTGCCCAAAGTAATGAAAAGTCAGAAGATGGCATTTTTATTTTTAATTTTTTGTTCACATTCCGTTTACTATATTTGAAAAGTATAAACCCAATAAAACCTGTATAGTGTTTGGTATCACCGCGATCGCACTGACCAAATAATAAGGAGGTGGTGTTTTTTGGAGCGAAGTGAAAGTCGTACAAACTGCGCCCCACAAGAACATTTGGAATTTTTTTTATCAGCTGTGTGTGCTGTGTTCCACACGGCATGTCTAACTAAATAACATACACCGGAAAGTAAAATTTGTTACGCACAAACAATCCCTCAGACAGGTCTGATACACGTAACAATGAAAAGTCTGGATTTGGTGAAGGTGGATAGCGAGAATGAGCGACCAAAAACCCTGGCGTGTCCTTAAGTGCTAAATCCTGACTTTAATCAAGGTTCACCTCGGACTAATTTGTTTTCCCACCCATCCGTCTTATTGCAGATGTTGAGAGCCCTGGGGACCACTATGCGTCCGAGCTGCCATAAAGCAACACATATCGAATGGGATGTGAGCCCACCGATGGTTAGATGTTCAAGACGCAATGTGACGTGTGCTTTAGATAAAAAAAAAAATTGCTGTGGACAGTCACGGCAGAAATAATCCAGGTACTTTGCAAACCAAATTGTTGTGATAGACATTATTGATAGGCCGGGGGGGGGGCGAAAGGGTCAGACGGTACAGATCCATCTTCGTACGACTGCAGAACATCTAGTGCCGCATGTCAGAATTTTTCACCTTGGATTTAATGTGAGAAATGGGGGGATTGCATGGAGAAACATAATACGACTCTGGTTCGGTTGCTCCCGCGGGTCTTATTTGGCTGTCACGTGAGATATTGGAAACAGTGACCCTCTAAACAGCCAGAAATGATAAGCAACTGAAGTATCTCAATGGGCCACATTTTATCAAATAAATGCAAGTTCACTACTAAAGTTCACTAATGTTTGATGGTCGCAGTCTTACCATAGGCTTGCCCCAAACAATTTGAAATTAAATAGGCGCGGGGGGAGTCGCTTGGGTCGAATTAGTCGTAACCGTCCCTGGCACGTCCGTGCGTGGTGCTGTGTGTGTGCCGACATGGTATGACGCACAAAAAGGTTGGCATCACCACCAAATTAAGCGCCTGGCCCGTTCGTTAGAAACCTGACGCAATATCCATTTAGCCAGAATCATAGTGCACAGACCAACAACAAAGTGCAGCACAGACCCTATTGAAAATGAGCCCCCACCGGCTCTTTAAAATTCCACCAGGAAGCAGTTTGTGTCACATTCAGAAAAAAACACCCTTGACACAGGGGGATCTGTGATGACGTCGCGCGTATTCATGTCGATGTTGTAGCCCCTTCTGAGGATGAGTTCAAGATTGGGTGGGAGGTTGAACTATGTTGTTATTAGAGATAGCGCTTCGCTAATTCTCGAAAGTGCACGTTATTCAAGACGACCTTGTTGCCGATGTGTAAATGAGGCCCATTGAAGTCATGGGAGACCTCGAGCATTTTTCAAGGGACAAGGCTCGGCAATAAAATGTAGTACAATTTTAAGGGGGGGGGGGGGGGGTGGGTGAGAACAATAAATGCTTCTGATAAGTGGTGAGGGGGTGGGGCATATGTTATGGAAACATCTGCAATCTCATCTCACTGAAGAACCATTGCGATGTTTGCGTACAATCTGCTCTAACTTATCCGAAGAACCACGCTCCGAATGGTGTTTCTTCACAAATAGTATGGGTGAAGAACAATATTTGTGAAAACACATATGTGCAGATGTTTCCATACAGTGTTCTTCACAATATTGTTTCTTCACATACTATTGTGAAGAACATCGATTCGGAAAGGGAAAAGAGGGAAAGTGAGAAAACAAGAGGGAGAAAGGAGAGCACACATATAGTGGTACTGAAGGAAGTGAGTTGAGATAAAGCATGGCGTTTGCGGACATGCATATGGTGGGGGGGGGGGGGGTGGGTTGGGTGGGGGTGGGAAAGAATGACGGGTGAAGGTTGAAGATAGGACGGGTAGAAAAGTGAATTGCAAGAGAGGGTGCAGCATGTTTTGGCGGTGAGGGTGGGATGGAATTCCAATGGGAGGGGGGAGATGGGTGTGGGGTGGGGGTCAAGGTGTGGGGGGAGGCACTATGGATATAAGGGACTGGCCGCACCGCTGTACTTCAGATAAGTTAGCAGATGCGGAAGCACTGCAATGTGTTCTTCACTAAATGATCCGTGTTGACTGTTTTTCATTGTATGCTTCACTGTTTGCTCTTACACTGTGTTATTTCTTAAGTACAATGCTCGATCGTCGGCAGGGAACTACTCTTACGAGCAACAGCCGTTTCGAGTTACGCTAATAACGACTAGCCATCAAGCTTGCAGATGAGTATACTCCGCTCACTGTCCTAGTTTTGTTAATAGTTAAACTATGTTGTGTATTACATCGTTATCGGGCCAGAGTTATTATGTGTTGAGAACGCTTGGATCAGTATCTTAGGGTTTTCTATGATAGCCGTAAAAAATGTCCGGTAGGACAAAGAAAAGGTACTCACTTGGACAATCACTGTATATATTATATTTGTGGCGGTACAGGACAGGGTATAATGCTATATATAGAAGGAAAGACGGAGAAAACGAAACAAACATAGGGCTTCGCCTCAGTAATATCTCAGGCATGAGAGTCGAATATAGTTGAAAATGTTGGTCCCCAATTGAGGATGCATCAACCATAGAGTGCAAACATTGGTGTATGCATAATATAAAATACCCTTAAAGGGTGAGGTTTCGAATAGTTGATCGATGTCCGGGACACGTTTGCAGCTTATTTACCACCCAAAGGAAAAAGTACTGTGGGTTCCCAAAATAGTGGTCCGGGTGTATGTTTTAAAGAAAATCAGGCGTAAGCGTATGGGCGCTGAACCCTGTATTGGAAGTATTACAACGACGGGAGTAGGGCACTGGCTCCACTACCGAAATTGTTTATCCACAAACAATTTGTAAAAGTACATATAAAAACTATTAAAATCAGGACAATATAAACAACATTAAAGGTCTTTTAATGTGTTGATATGTCCCTGATACTATAGGACCCTTTCCTGTAGCCCTCCACAATAATTGTCATGATCAGTGGTAGTGGTCCTCTGTGCCACTGTGACGACAACGTTTAGGCCACACCTTGGACGGAGACTTTAGTGGCACCAAATGTGTTCATCACCAGAGCCTGCCCAAGAGCAGGTGGACTTGTACCACCAGGTCGCTTCACAGGCCCGATTTTTGTGCGACGTGTGGCGTGCCAAGCGAAGTGCTGAAATCGTTGAGTAGAATCTAGTCGGGGTCAGGGCAGCCACAGGATCAGAGGCGGTACTAATAGCGAGAGAGGTCCGGCAGGCACGAAAGGAGCGAATGTCACAATGGGAATAGTCACAGTACAGCAAAGCACAAGGCTTAGGGAAAAAAGCAGTAAGTAAGAATAATAAACTGGCAGTAAGGTTGATACAGCCCGATGCAGGCGGCCTGGGGGTAGTGGAGAGTGGGCATGGGTGGGCCCTGCGAACCGCACATGGTTGCGTAGGGAGCACTCATGACATAATCTGTTTAAAGACAGTTTCGGTGGTTCCCTTAACGTTGTCTTTTTTCTACCTGGATGTTCTGCCTGGATGTGCAAGCCAATATACTGTTACCCCGCTAGCTAGTTCCACACTTTTATTGGAGTGACCCCGTATGAGGGTGTGAGCTGTGCCGACTCCTTCAACCTCGGTATTACTCAATATTAGTGAGTGCAGGCTATTAATCTAGCGAGGATTTTGGCTCGGAAATGGAGGTCATATCCGAACAATCAGATATAAGTGCACAGATCCGGAAATCTAATCTGACTGAAAAAACGTAAGGACAAGCAATAAAATGTTGGTTACTTAAATACAATTAAAAGTTATGAGATTGTTAGAAATCCTTATTATGTTCATGCAAACATTTATAGCCGTTGGGGGAAAATTTTACAATCACATGAAAGCCGCCAGGGGAGCACTGGGGATTTCGGGAGCTTCCAGTATAATCAACAGTAATCCGAGTGATGGAGCGCCTCCTAGTGGTAAGATACAAGCAGCTACATGTGGTATGCAGGCGAGTCGGGTTTGTGGTCCGGTGCCTCTTTACTGCTTTCTCCACCCTCCTTTTCCTCTGTAAATGTAGAATGTGTGACCCTGACTGTACAGAGATACAATAAAAAATACCAGGAATAACATTTTCTCTAATAACATCCATTCTCTTATATGTAAAGGGTAAAAGAAAGAAAGTAACGACAGTTGATGATTTGAATCACATAATATTCAGGAAGTTCTCAGGCCAGACTTTTCACAGTTGTTCATTTTTTTTTTTTTTGTTTTAATTTTTCCCTATAAGTTTAAATATCCAATACAATTTTCCTCCGGGGCCTTCACAAAGGGTTGTTCGACTTGTTGTTGGATTCTCGACCAAAAATATTACATTTTTATAATCTTATGATTGTAAAGCCTGAACTGTGGCAAACGGTAGAAAAGTTCCGGGGGCCGATACTTTTGCAGGCTCTGTACATAAGGCTCTGTATATAAGCTCTAGGGGGGGGGTGATTCGGCTCTGTATTAACAGCTCTTATATAAGGCTGCTGGTATTAGTCCTTCCGTGATCTAAGCTCCCGGTAATATTAATGCTCCATATATAAAGGCTCCATATTCCGAGGCCTCCTATATAAGGAAAAGGCCCGGGGGGCAAATATTAAGGCGTCCATAATTAAGGCTCTGTATACTAAGTGGGCTCGGGTGTGCTAAAATGGCGCTGTAAGATGGTCGGGTGAAGGCCTCTGTATGGGTAAGGTGGCTCTTTATATAAAGGCTATGTATCATCACAGGCTCTGTATAGACCGGTAATGCCTCCTTGATATAAGGCCTCCATATATATGGCTCTGGTATAAATAAAGGCGTCTGTAGAGAAGTGAGATGTATATAAGGGGCTGTATATAAAGGTCTAGATAATAACAGTTCTTGATATACGGGTCATGTGTATTTAAGCTCTTGTATATAAGGCTCCTTATACAAGTAGCTCCTATCTACGGCTCTGTATATCGCAGTGCCTCTGGTCCTAGGGTAAGGGGTGGGGGCTGCTATATAAAGTGTATAGTTAAGGTCCTCTTAATATAAGGGGCTCAGTGTATATAAGGCCTCTGTATCTAAGGCTGGATATAAAGCTTAGGCATGTATATAAGGGCATCTGTATATAAGGCTCCAGTCATATAAAGAAGGCTCGTATATAAACAATTATGTATATAATAAGGCTAAAGTATATAAGAGCTTCCGATATCAGGCTCCGTATATCAAGGCTCTGAGATAGAATGCGTGCGGTATATGAACACTATTTGCACCAGTTATCCATTCCCTTTAGACACCCACAATACAAACAACTTGAGTGCACACGGACTACAACACTTCTAGGTACCTTCGCTCTACATGGAAGACAATCGTTCGTCATAAGTACGGCGGGGGGGGGGGACAGCCAGCACCATGACATGCAGCGAAAACCTTGCTAGAAACGCCAACAGAGAGTAGTGGTGTTCGTATGGGTGAAAGGCATTGGTGGTCGAATAATGATAGCACAGTTGTACGTGCAGAGGGAAAGGGGGTTGGAAAAATGAGGAGATCTTGGTCGAGTGGCCAGTCAGTAGATAGTCAACAAACATAGGGGCATCATTTTAAAAAAAAAAGCTGCTCGGGGGGACCCGGCATGGACGCAGTTTTTTTCAGGTTTTCCCACCGATTTCCGTTTTGCCCGAAAATTGCCGCCAGGATTTTGGCGGCAAGCGAATCAGATTTTGCGCAGAACGTCGCCGGTTTGCACGGGACAAGGCGAGGCGGCGGGTGGGTTAAAAATAAAACTGGCCATCGGACACCAGACAATTTCGGACCCGCTCGGATTTCATTTGAATTGGTGTCAATCAAGACAGCACTTACAAAGCCACCGGACTAAGCCGTGAACTCGGCGGACCTCGGCGCAGATAGCACGGATGGCATGAACTCGGGGGATGCGACAAATTTAGTGAATCGCCTCGTCGCATCGATCGCGGGCAGACCTGAATCCACAAATCGGACAACACGGCCACAAGGGCAGGAGCAAACCCCGGATCGCTAGTTGTCTGTAGCAAAGAAAGTGAATGGCCGCCAAGGCAGAGGCAGTCCAACGAATCCAAGAAAGGATAAGGACCAAGCCCGTCGGATGTTTCCCTTGGCAACAGTATATCATTGGAGACTTTGGTCAGGGCACACACTCAGGGGGGTTGTAGTGATTAGGGCCGGAAGCCAGATTGTATGTTGTGGGTCACGGGAGGTGGGGTGACGCAAGGGGATTAAATGTAGGACAAGAAATAAGTTTTAAAGGGGGTTGACAATCTTGTTGCAGGAGTTTTGACAAGAAAGAGAAAGTATTGAGATGGCACATCGTTCACAGAAGAAAATGGGACTAGAGATGCTTTTCTTTAAAGATAAAAATTCATGTTTAAAAAAAGATTGGAAGATATTGTTGTGTCGTCTCCTCCTCAGCAATTAGGGACAGGAGTTGATACACTGCTAATCCAGATGGGCAGCTCCACCTACTAGAGTTGGGATGAGTGGGACCCAGTGGGAGGGTGGTGTGTTTTGTCATCTACGGGGTCCTCGACTTCAAAAAAAAAGTTTGGATAGGGGGGGACCCTACCCCAAACAATCCCTATAAAGGCATGCAGCCTTTAAATTTTCCTGCACTGATTCCGGTGGGCTACCGGGTTATCCCCCTATACCAACCTATTGTAGGAGTTTATAGAGAATAGAAACCTGGTCTAATTTTGGGTGAGGGGGGGGGGACAAGGTCTACAAAATAAAAAACAAAGACGACTGAATCCCGTGTGCATGCAGTAAATCCGCGAAAACCTTAGATTGTTTAATAAGTTGTTAATTGAAAGGTGGTGTGACAAAAGTTCAAGTATAGTTGAATTGTTGCTGTCTACGTGATTCCATTAACCACGTCCCCAGTCGAATGGCCGGTTGCTCTTCTTGACTATCCAAAGACAAAGGCCACGATTATAGGATTTTAGGCCCAGAAAAACATATATTGTCAGTCCAGCACACTCTGTCAATCGGGCTCTCCTGGGTCTAATCAAGTGCTGCAGCCCTTCATTCTGTACAGTCCTTGCTCCGTCCTATCGACTAATAGGGGAACTCACTACACGTAGAACCATCTTCATCTGCTTATAAAAAGAAGACCGAATGTTCGTCCGATGTTGTGCGGGGGGGGGGGTGGCCGCTTGTGGACAGGATTTTACTGGCTGAGACAAAGTTGTGGGGTAGGAATTCAGTTCCCAAAGCGTACTTGTGCTAGGGTAGTGGGCAATGGCGAATGAACCCTTGGAGGACGTGGGCATAAAACTGGCCACCTAGATTGTGGGTCACTTCCTGCCACCGGGGGAAAAAAAGGGAGATGGGGTGGCACATGCCTGCACCCAGTAGATGGGGTCCGGGGCGGTACACGTATCCATGGTAAAGCACCCGATAATGGGGTCCCGCCGTTCCGTGCCAGTCAAAGAGCGCGGGGGAGTCAAAAGTGGGGTCGCATTTACGCGTGGAAAAGCATTTCAGCTGCCCAGGGAAAACACCAGGGGGGGGGGGGGGGGGGGATTATGAAAGGGGGGGGTGGGATAGTTCTCGTCGGTTGTGCATATAAAATAAGTAGAAGACAACTCATTCCAGCGGGAGGGGGGGGGTCCAGCCCCTCACCAGAAAATTGTATCTTCATACAATAATACGGCTATTCCAAACAGGGGTGGTCAATGCATCTAGCAAAATCAACCTTCAGGTTGTGCGGACGGATCCATAAATACTCTCCACAAATATGTTACCAAAGCAACAGATGACACAAAAGTTGTAATGAACAACCTTCCTGTACTTATCTTTACATAAATAGAACTTGCCGATTGGTGCGGGCTAACGTTCCCCTTTCCCGAGTACCTTTAACACGGAACAACACACAGAGGGTCTTGATACACAACTCTCTGCTCCAGGGTTTGGACGAAAACAATCACAGCCACCGGGTGTGTCATCCCACCAGCTACCGTGCGGTGCACAGATTTTTGCACAGGAGCTCTGCCCGGAGGCTGGCATCAAAAACCCCAAAGGAGCAGATTGTTTCCATCCTTTTCTGAGGTTCCCAGGTGTTTGGCCAAGCTTCCCTGTGCAGAGCCTTGGTCCCCTTGAAAAATGCTCGAGTCTCCCATTGACTTCAATGGGGCTCGTTATTCGAGACGAGCCGAGTAACGAGCACTCGAGCATCGGGAAAAGTTTGTCTCGAATAACATATCGTGGGTCGCGGGCTCACCCGTGCTTCTCGCCCCTCGCCAGTGCGCCGCAAGCGCGACTCATGGGTCCCGGCTCCTGCCCTGGCTTCTGTGGTCCCCGCCGCGGCTGCTCCATCCTCTTCAGCCATGCGCGCGTCCCCGACTCCTAGGGAGCGCACGCACCGGCTTCTGCAGATTTAAAGGGCCAGCCCGCCATTAATTGGCGCTGGCCATTTCAGGTAAATCTATTTAATCCTGCCTCTTCCTGTGATCCCTGCCAGATCTATGTGCCTAGAGCCCTAGAGAAAGCTTTGTTTATGCCGTGTGCTGTTTCTGTGTATTATAATCAGACTGCAAGTGGGACAGGCACTACCAATATATAGTATTGTAATACAGTCCACGTATCCTAAAAGTACATATGACCACCAAAAAGACACAGGGAGGATACGTACAATGGACTAGAATAGTGTCAAAAAACTTTATTCGATCGCGGCTATTAACCCTTAGATTGCCGCCGGCCATCTTTATTCCGATCGCCGCGCCCCCGAACGTCATCGGGGAGCGGCGATCGGTTGCCATGGTAGCCTCGGGTCTTCGTTTGACCCGAGGCTTAATGGCTTCTGCAGATTCATTACAATGAGCCAGTGGCTCATTGTAATGAATGAGCTGCAAAAATGCCATATATTGCAATACAGAAGTATTGCAGTATATGGTAAGAACGATCTGACCATCTAGGGTTAATTTACCCTAGATGATCTTAGAATTAGTGAAAAAAAAAAGTTTAAAAAAAAGTTTAAAAAATAAAAAAAATTAATAAAATATTAAAAATTCAAATCACCCCCCTTTCGCTAGAACTGATGGTGGTAAAGACTTGTTAAAACGATTGTAATGAATTTTTGGTGCGGTCAAGCAGGGTCTATTTTAGGCAGGGACTCTGCACTGGCCTATTTAATTGCAGTGCGTTTGTACCACAAACCCGCGCCAAAACAACGGCAAACATTACCAAAAACCCCAATGATGAATCTCCCCCAATAAGTTCACACTCAGCAGTAAAGTATCTGAATGGATCCTTACTAGAGATGAGCGAGTATACTGCTGGGTGGAGTATTAGCATACTCGGACCGGCTCGTTACTCGGACGATTATTCCCCCCCTCGCGATCGACATTAAATTAGTGCAGACATGTTTTTATTACATAATAAAAGATTCCAGAATGTTCCTGATGTTTTGCTTGTTCGAACACTTGAGATACACACTATTCTTCACTTTGCAGGTGTGCGCGCGTCTTCCGATATGTTCGGTAGATACCCCACCTCATGCAAGTATACTATTTTATATACTATTTTTTTCAATCTAATCTGCCCCCCTCAAACTTACAGAAACACTTTTGAAGAGATTGTTACCCCTTGAGATCTTCAATTAATTACTTAAAATGGCGGTAATTTAGAATGTCCCATTTTGTTTGCTACACGTTCCTTTACACTTGTGTGTCTCTTTATCTATTTGTGGATCTTTTTGGGCATGTTTTATAATTTAATCAATTAATTTTTATTTGAGAATTTTTTTTATACTTTATTATTCATTCCATGGGACATGAACAAGAAATCATCTGATTGTTCATGATAATTCCCTGCAATACTGATGATATTAGCTGTGTCAGCCCATGCACATGCACAGACGGGATCTTGCAGGCCCTGCCTGAGTACAACCCTGGGGTCCTGATTGGACTGCCAGGACTGCCATAACAGTGATTGACGCCCCTCGAAGATGGCCCGCGGGGGGGGTCGATTGTGGGGAAAAGACCCCCAAAAAGCAAGTTAAATGGCGCACACTCCAACCGCTGGTGTTACTTGGGGATTTCAGCGGTAGATTACCGCTGACACCACGTGACTCCCGATACCGGTTCGACTCCGATGCAGGTGCAATTTTTGTTTGGATGGATTCTCAAAAATCTGAATTGTTGCTGTGTTTTAAAATAGAATTTATTATCACAATTTAGAAAACAATTGAATCATCTTACAGTAACGGAGCCGTCATCTCCACCTGCACATTGCTGGGAACAGCTCTGCCTCGGAGGCTGCACAAACACTCAACACTCATAGGAAGAGACAACATTGGACAAGTCTAACAACCCAAGGCACGAGGCGAGGACAAATATCTGACCATTGCCGAAAGCTCATTGGTCAACAAATACCAGACAGAAGCTTCGTGTTGCATCTTTAGTTTCCTAAAAAAAAATTCTCTAAAAAGTAACAATGTTCCATGTTACCCCATTAACCTCTTCATTACCGGAGTGTTTACCCCCCACCCCCCTAACCAGCTAATTTAACACAGTTTTTTACCAATAGACTTATTTATCTGTAAATAACGAATTACCTTTTCCTAATTCCAACAATACATGATCTAATATTTTTTTCAAGTCACCTTAGCTATTATTGTATTGGTGCAATCATGGAATTTATTAAGAATGGATCATTGTTGAAATTGAAGGAAAAACAATTTAATTATTGGGAAAAAATATTTGAAATGATCATAAAAATTCAGATAATATTTTTGGGAACTTTACCCTTTATTACACTTGGGTGGATCTTGTGGTAATTTGTAAACTTTTCTATCAGACAAGACTTGAAATAACATTGTAAGGCCCTAAAACACTAGAAACTCCCTCAAACTAACTACTTTTTAAAATGGTCACACCCAAAGGTATCCAATGAGGGGAAATCTGGACTCTTTGACTTTGACTTTTTTTTTAGAGAAATTGAATAAAATTGTGTGAAAAAAATTTAAATCAACTTTTTAAAAAAAAAATATCTGGATCCAATTTTTTTTTTTCACATATGGTAAGTGTCCTTGGAAAAGATTATGTTGCCAGAAATTTTCATTCATACATTACACATTGGGGCAGTTACTACCCATTCCATTTCGCGATCCAGCACGCGCTCTCTGCGGTGTTGGGTCTGGCCCTGGATTCACTAAGGCAGTTCCTCCAACGTCCACCTGTGGCGCTGCTTCAACGTCGCTTAATTTCCCCTGGAGGCGGCGCGGGGAAGGCCCGCACATGCACCACCAAGACCGAGTGAAGGTAAAGAGTGCAATTGGCGCGACCATTTGTTTTAAAAAAATGCTGCGTTTTTTCCGAATCCGTTGGGTTTTCGTCCCGGCCACCCCCCCCACTGATGTCTGTCGCGTGCAGGCCGCGCGATGCACGCAAATCCGATGCGTGGCCAAAATCCCGGGGCAAATAGTGGAAATCGGGCAAATCGGAAATATTCGGGTAACACATTCGTGAAAACGCGATCGGATCGGGCCCTTAGTAATGACCCCCCATTGTTTGTGTTTGGCACAAGACTGAAACGACGAGGAGCATTTGGATTTTGATATCCTTTTCCTATTGCCGTGTTTCCGGCATTACACAGAAGTTCACAGATGTTGTGTGCCACCAACACATGATATAGCACCCTCAAAGTGATCACCTTGAAAAGTTGACGACCCAAGTTATTCTTTGCTAGTGACAATTAGTCCAAGGGTATTAGGAGAATGATTGGTTCTTAAAACGATACAAACTATGATTTAGGTCGAGATTTCCTGGGCACGGAAGCTGGGAATTTTGCCTATTTTGACCCCTGGGCCACTTGGTTTCGTGTTGTTGGGGCAAGGCCGGTTTTTTTTTTTTTTTTCACTCTCCCCATCAGCCGTGGACTGCGGACTTTTCTCACCGAAAATTCGAGCATTATGCACATTGTATGTGGTGCCCTATGGGTAACTTCCCGCCTTTAGCAAAGGGCTCAGGATGTACTCAGTGATCACCCTCTAATATCCCAGTAATCCACAAGCGGAGAAACAAAGTTTATAATGTGGACAACTGACGTGATTCTCCGGGAATGGAGCTCAATCCCCCTACATTTTTTATTTCTCGCAATGGGAGAAACCTTTGTAATTGCAGATTTTTTTCTGCATTGTGAGTATGAAATGGTTCCCCAATGAACTCTAAGTGGATGTATAACACTCGGGATTTACCATGAATGACTCGCAGTAATCGTGATGCAATGGCCAGGTCATTTGTACAAATGTATGTGGTGTATGTGGTTTTGTAAGATATATACACACAGTACACATAGGGCAAGAACAGTTTAAAGGGCAACACTACACCAGACTACTATAAATGGGGAATTCATAAGGGGGAGGATACCTTTGGGCT
Source organism: Engystomops pustulosus (assembly GCA_019512145.1). NCBI lineage: Eukaryota > Metazoa > Chordata > Amphibia > Anura > Leptodactylidae > Engystomops > Engystomops pustulosus. Next base: position 93,775 of record WNYA01000223.1, on the reverse strand, counting down.
AATTCTCACACCACCCACAATTTTTTAATACACTTTTATTGAGCCTAAATATTAAATTTTCTAAAGAGGCTACTGAGGGCTGGAAGTCCGGAGCTGAGCTACACGGCCGCATGACTCCCACGCCCCGTAGCCTCTTCATCCACGATCAGAAATCTTGGTGCGCATTGTAGCTGCGCACCCTCGTCCGTGTAGCTGCCCGTCTTCACAATGCCCTTTAAAGGGCTTATCCTCACCCTCATAGATGCCCTACCACCACCACGACCTACCTTTAGTAGGTGGATATGTTGTGTGTAGTTCCCTTTTAAATGAGGGCGTGTCGTCGAGTGATTTTACAGTATTTAGTAACAATTTCTCTCCCACCAAAAAAATTTTTTGGCAGGGGGGATTAGGCTGTTACTTTATTAACTTACATTAAATTATAACTATTCGACGATGATGACCAGGGCAGGTTTCCCAGTGATTGTTTGGCCTGAGACCCTTTCCTCATTTTTCTCGGTTTGTGCAGGAGATTACATACTTCTAAAGACCATGTGACTGCTATGTATTGTCACCAAAATGATAAGACAGTAACAAAGCAGGGAAGGGGAAATAAGACAAGAATCTACTTGGGGCGGGGCAGAAAAGCTACCCGTTCATGAGTAGATTTCATCTTAGGCAAAATTCAACTTACGTTAGTGCTTATGTAGTCAAGGACCCATACTACTCAAAGGTAGAGGAGAGTTTTCATTTACATACCTGTCTACTAAGCTGATGTTTATGCCCCTTGATGAATGCTTTCAGAGGTGGAAGCACATGTTGGTAAGTAAGGACACTATGGGCAGATTTACTTACCTGTCCATTGCATCCAGCGGCGCGTTCTGTGTGGAGGATTCAGGTCTTCCTTCGGCGATTCATAAGGTAGTTCCCACGATGTCCACATTTCCTGCTGCGAGGGAGAAGTCCGCCGAGGTCCCGCAGGAGTTCACATAGCTAGGTGGGTGCAGGGAAGTGAGCTGTCAAGGGAACACATTTTTTTTTAAATGGAGCGTTTCGACAGCGTTTTCGACCACGCCCGTTATCTCGTTGAGCGCGGTTGCCACAATCCGACGCTTCACATTCCGAGGCAATCATGGAAAGAATCGCGTGCACAAAAACTGTATAAAATTGCCGGGTAACGCGACGTAAAACGTGATTCGGGGACGCCTTGAGTAAAGACCCCACTATGTCTCTCGGGTACCTGGATATCGTGTTGAAGTTTGATATTTGCCACTATGATTATGATTGTGTTTTTGTGCATATTCTCGCTTATGCGCTTTCTGAGTAAATAATCTCTACTCGTTTGCCCTATTTTAACAATTGGTTTTTACACTGACCCCCCAGTTTATGCGGCCCATCGTGCCTTGGTGTATATTTATCGTTTTTAAAAGATTTTATAAATAAAGGTGATATCAATAAAGATTGGTCTACACTTCTATTAGGTTTATGATTTTCTTGACATGAATTACGATGATTGGCCTCCGAGGCGAACAAACACCCAAGTCGCCCCACTGGCAATGGAAAACTGGGCCGTTGACTTGGTTTTTTTGACCCAAACAAAAACTAATTATGGGAAATTGGATGAGATCTACATGAGCTCATCTCCTCCCCAGCCCAGCCATAGACATTATATATTAATCCTCACCAACTGAGGTCACTCAACCATGAGACATCTAAGAAATAGAAGATATCCAGACAACAGCGATGAGATCTTATAATACGCATCTTTCTTAACTGTCCTTCTCACTCTCCATTAGTGAGTATCTTCGTAAAACGTCTCATGTCTTATTAATTCCCTGTAGAATGGATGTTGAAAATTTCTAAATTTCTACAAAATTCTACACTATATTTTTAATTATAGGGAGTATTCACTTGTATGAGGATTTACTAAAACAAAAAAGGTGAAGAGTACCAGCTGTCAAGTCCTTCTGGTTCCTTTCTACTCTGCAAAATATGTCATGTCTATGGTGTATAACCATGTTTTAATTCCAGACTAAATACTTTTACTTATGGTTTACAAAAATTGGCCAATTTCTTTTTGTTGGAAGGAGAAGATGTCAATCAGATCTTGTTATTGTGGGAATTGGCTCATTGCAGGTTCATATAAAAGAAATACATATTCATGGGGTGTGTTGGTACCCATGGTGGTACATTGATTTAGTATGTAATAGTTTGGCAGACCAAACAGTCAGACGTCCACGTGGTCGAGTTTGCTCAACTCCTTCCACTCCCCCCCCCCTCACTATTTTAACACCACCAACCGGGATCGGTGTTGAGCACTTTAAATGCAACAGAATCAATAGAATCAAAATTGCTTCCACCTTTTAGGGGAGGATTGCTCTCCTCAATTACGTCCAACTCCTCAAACTTCCTCAAATTGGCCATACCCACGCATGGGGTGTAAATGAGTCAGCATATTTTTGGTGGGATAGCAAAGGATTAACAACACGTTGCAGTGTTCGGTCAGTAATCCGACGCTGAACCCAAACCCAACTTGTGTAAACTTTTTGTCTCATTTGTTATATCTTTCAAGACAACGTAAACTTCTCCCACTATTACAATGACTGAGACGCTATCTGTTAATAGCTTTGTCTTCTCAGATTAGTCCTGTTCTAGATGCGACTTTATGGGATATATTGTAACTGTGTTGTAATTGCCCAAGCCCGTCTACTCATGCTATCCCTGCCTGCTAAGAAAATGTCAACTGTGAGCCTGAATAGTGAACTGTACAGGTAGTAGAACCGGTGTGTGTACAATCCTTCGAGCGATGCAGATATTGTAAGTATCAAGTTCTGCTTTTTCTTGAATGTTCTTGTACAGTTAGTAAAAAATTCCAAACAAAAACGCCACAGACCATCTGCTGGTTTCTCTTTTTTTCTTCCTCAATTCGTGCTTGATTCTCCAGGAGACCCCCGTTTTCTCCATCAGTACAACAGGTACCAAAAGTGAAATAGGGTCCGGACTCTCGCTCGTTCCATGCACGTGGAATGTTCTTTATCAACCAGGATAAAAAGCACTAAAAAATTACAGCCACGAGAATAAACGATAAAGCTGACGCGTTTCAAACCTTTGAATCATTCGAATCGTATCTCACTAAAGGACCTCATAGGTCTGAACAGCGTGATTATTGCTTTTCTACATCTAATTTTAGGCTTTTTATCCTGGGTTATATAGATAACGTCCACGTGAATTGGCACAAGTAAGTGCCGGACCAAGGTCGCACTAACATTTTTTTTCCAGAAGGGTAAAAATACCCTCTGACCATTTTGAGGAGTATTTTTACCGAGGGAGGAGTAATGAAATTTCGGTACTACACTTCGCACAGAAACACTACACTACACTGCGCACAGAACCTACCCTACCTGCGCACAAACACTTACCCTACACTGCGCACGAACGACTCACACACTGCGCACAGAACCTAACTACACTGCCACAGAACACTCACTACATACAAACTGCGCACGAACACTACACTACACTGCATACACTGCCGCACAACCACTACACTACACGCGCACAGAACACTACACTACACTGCGCACAGAACACTACACTACACTGCCCACACAGAACAGAACACTACACTCCACACAGAACAGAACACTACACTCCACACAGAACAGAACACTACACTCCACACAGAACAGAACACTACACTCCACACAGAGACACGAACACTCCACACAGAGACCTACACTCCCCACAGAGAACACTACACTACACTCCCAGAGAACACTACACTACACTCCACACAGGGAACACTACACTACACTCCACACAGAGAACACTACACTACACTCTCCACACAGAACACTACACTACACTCCACACAGAGACACTACACTACACTCCACACAGAGAACAACTACACTACATCCACACAACGAGAAAAAAACCCCACTACACTACACTCCACACAATAACACTACACCTCCACTCCACACAGAGAACACTACACTCCACACAGAGAACACTACACTACACTCCACACAGAGAACACTACACTACACACAGAGAACACTACACTACACACAGAGAACACTACACTACACTCCACAAGAGAACACTACACTACACCTCCACACAGAGAACACTACCCTACACTCCACCACAGAGAACACTACACTACACTCCACACAGAGAACACTACAACAACTACACTCACACAGGAACACTATACCTACCTCCAACAGCACACACTACACTACACTACACTCCACACACACTACACTACACTCCACAAGTAAACACTACACTACACTCCACACAGAGAACACTACACTACACTCCACACAGAGAACACTACACTCCACACAGAGAACACTACACTCCACACAGAGAACACTACACTCCACACAGAGAACACTACACTCCACACAGAGAACCCTAACACTCCACACAGATAACCTACACGCCACCATAGAACCTACACTGCCAACACAGAGAAACTACACTGCCACAGATAACACTACACGCACACAAGAAACACTCCACTGCCACAGAAGGAACCTACACTGCACCCATATACACTACACTTCAACACTATAGACACTACAAACTGCCCCAGAGAACACTACCTGCACACAGAGAACACTACAACACTCCACATATACACTACACTTCACCAGAGAACACTACACTGCACAGCAGAGAACAATACAACTGCACACAGAGAACACTACAACTGCACACAAAGAACACTACACTGCAAACCAAAGAAACACTTATACACTGCAACAAATAACCCTACACTGCACACAATCACATTACACTACAAAACTGGCACACAATCACAAACACTACACTAAACACTGCGCACACACACGAACATTAACTCACAACTGCTGCACACACACATAACTTACCTACACACACAGACCATTACACTACCTGCACACAACGAACACTACACCTACAATCACACACTCACCCGTCCGGATCTGGGGCAGGTAAGATGGAGCAGGAAGGGAGCAGCAGCCCCCGCTGTCGCACAGGAGGTATTCTCGGGGCCTGCGCTCTCAGCTCCCGGCGCTGCTGACACAGATCCACTGTGTTCAAGTGTCGCGCTGTGATCGCGCGACATTTAACCTCTTTTGCAGCGCATCGCCGGGCGCGCTCAGCCTGCGCGCTGCAGGATATATTGCCAGCGTAATTTACGCATGGCAAATTATTTGGGGGGTAATGGCGCCTCATCACGCGTCTATGACGCGTGGTGAGGCCGTTAATAATAAATGTATCTTTAATGCGACCTCTGACTACACTACCCTCCACACAGAATAACACTACACTACACTCCACACAACCACCACAGAGAACACTACAACTAACACTCCAACTCTCCACACAGAGAACACTACACTACACTCCACACACACTACACTACACTCCACACAGAGAACACTACAACTACACTCCACACAGAGACACTACACTCCACCAATAACACTCACACAGAGAAACTACACTACAACACTCCACACAGAGAACACTATACACTCCACACATGAACACTACTACACTCCACCCAGGAACGACTACCTCCACACAGATACCCACTACACTCCACACAGAGAACACTCCACTCCACACAGAGAAACACTACACTCCACACAGAGAACACTACACTCCACACATAGAACACTACACTCCACACAGAGAACACTACAACTGCACACAGAACACTACACTGCACACAGAGAAACACTACACTGCACACAGAGAACACTACACTGCACCCAAAGAACACTACACTGCACACAGAGAACACTACACTGCACACAGAGAACACTACACTGCAACACAGAGAACCTACCCGCACACAGAGAACACTACACTGCACACAGAAGAACACTACACTGCACACAGAGAACACTACACTGCACACAGGAAGGAACACTACACTGCACACAGAGAACACTACACTGCACACAGAGAACACTACACTACACACAGAGAACACTACACTGCACACAAAGAACACTACACTGCACACAAAGAACACTACACTGCACACAAAGAACATTACACTACACTGCACACACACAGAACACTACACTCACACTGCGCACACACACAGAACATTACACTCACACTGCGCACACACACAGAACATTACACTACACACACAGAACATTACACTACACTGCACACACAGAACACTACACCTACAATCACACACTCACCCGTCCGGATTGCGGGCAGGTAGGATGGAGGCAGGACAGGGAGGCACGGCCCCGCTTTCCCACACATGTATCGCGGGGCGCCCCCCTGGTCTCTCGCTCCGGAGCGATGCTGACACGATCACTGTGTCAATTGTCGCGCTGTGATCTCGCGACATTTACCTACCTCTTTTGCAGCGCGCTCCGGGCCGCTCCCAGCCTCGCGCTGCAAGGAATATTGCCAAGCGTACTTTACGCATGGCAATTATTTTGGGGGGTAATGGCGCCTCATCACGCGTCTATGACGCGTGGTGAGGCGTTAATGCGACCTCTGACTCACTACACTCCACACAGAGAACACTACACTACACTCCACACAGAGAACACTACACTCCACACAGAGAACACTACACTACACTCCACACAGAGAACACTACACTCCACACAGAGAACACTACACTACACTCCACACAGAGAACATAACAACTAACTCCCACACAGAGCACACTACCAACTCTCACACCGAGAACACTACACTTCCAAACTCCACACAGAGACTACACACTCCACACAGATAACACTTCTTAAACGCCACACGAGAACACTACACTCTGCACACAGAGAACACTACACTGCACACAGAGAACACTACACTGCACACAGAGAAACACTACACTGCACACAGAGAACAACTACACTCCACACAGAGAACACTACACTGCACACAGATACACTACACTGCACACAGAGAACACTACACTGCACACAGAGAACACTCACTGCAACATAGAACCACACCTGCAAAGAGAACACTACATCTGCACACAGAGAAGAACACTACACGCACTGCACACAGCTAACACTACACTGCACACAGAGAAACACTAAACTTCACACAGATAACACTACACTCACTAACACTGCACACAAGAGCAACACTACCACTGCACAGCGAGAACCTACACGCACACAAGAACACTACGACACTGCACACATGAGAACACACACTCTTCACACAGAGAACATACAACTGCAACCAAGAACACTACACTGCACACAAAAACCACTAACACTGCACACATAACATTACACTCACTGCACCACACCGAACCCTACACTCACACTGGCCGCACACACACAGACATTACCTCACACTGCGCACCACACAGACATTACACTACCCACCAGAACTTACACTACAACTGCACACAACAGAACACTACCCCTACAATACACACTCACCCCGTCCGGATCTGCGGGCAGGTAGAGATGGAAGCATGAAATGGAGCAGCAGCCCCCGCTGTCCACCAGTAGCGCGGGGCCCTGCGCTCTTCGCTCCGGAGCGCTGCTGACACAGATCACTGTGGTCAAGTGTCGGCGCTGTGATAGCCGACATTTACCTCTTTTGGCAGCGCGCGCCGGGCCTCTCATCCCTGCGCGCTAAGAATAATTGCCAAGCGTAACTTTAACGCATTGCAATTATTTTGGGGGGTAATGGCGCCTCATCACGCGTCTATGACGCGTGGTGAGGCGTTAATGCGACCTCTGGTGCCGACCATTTCCTTTTGTTGACTGTCTATAAAAAACCTTTGTCATTGGGGCAAGAGGGAGATGTAAATCTAACAACTTTACTTTTTGTAATTTTACTTTCTATCTAATTTATTCAAATTTTTTCCAATAAGTAGTTTTTGTGTTTTTTTTGCAGATAAAACCTTTCACTCAGTATCCAAAGGCTGCGCTAAAGGAATACCCTGCAATGTTATACCCCACGGAGTGGTAAACAACAACGTGTCTCTTAGGTTTAACGTCCAGTGCTGCGATACCGACCTGTGTAACAACAAATCCTATGAGAGTAAGTAGAGAGAAGGAGGAGGGGATGTGTGACACGGGAGTGAAATAGTATTAAATAGAAATCTTTAGATCAATACAAAATTATTCTATTGATAGAAGCTTCGGGATAATATTTATCAAGAAAATATACTAATAAGCCAAATGGGCTCTGGGGGCATCACCAGAGGATGTCCATGCTACAGTTTCACAGCCTGTTACACTTTCCCCTCCCACTGTGTTAGAGGGGAAGGGGGGAGAGACTCGGGGGGTTGACATGTTCCTGTACAGTGTAACAACCATTGAAGCTACATCATGGGGGGCTCTGTCAACACCCCTATAAGTCACATTACTGATATTGCTATGAAATACTGTGTTATCAAGGTTAACCTTGGATAATTTGTTTTCCCATCATTCTTTAGTGCCAGATCTTGGAGAGCCCAGGGGACCACTATGTCCGAGTTGCCATAAAGCAAACACTATAGATGGATGTGAGCCCACAGAAATGGTTAGGTGTCAAGAAGAAGGTGACAAATGCTTTAGATTTGCTGGGACAGTCAGGCATCCAGGTAATTTGCCCCAAATTGTTGTGAGTAGACATTAGTGGTGCCGGGGAGCGTAGAGATCCATCTACGACTGCAGAACATCTATGCCGCTATGCAAATGTTTCAACTTGATTTAATGTGAGTCTAATGGGAATTGATGGAGAAACATAAATAAGACTCTGGGTCAGGTGACAAGTCTTATTGGTGGTCACGTGAGATGATGTGGAAACAGTGACCCTCTAAACAGTCCCAGAAATGATAAGCAACGAAGTATCTCAATGGGACACATTTACTTACAAAGTCACTAGAGTTCACTAATTTTTGATGGTGCATCTTAAACATAGGGCGTGCCACACAATTTGAAAGTTAAATACAGCGCTTGGTCCGAATTAGTCGTACCGTCCCCTGGCACGTCCCCTAATTTGTGTCGCATGGAGACCACAAAAAGGTCGCGTGCACCACAATTGAAGCGCAGGCACTTCTTAAAAACCTGCGCAATCCATTTTAGCCATGAATAATGTGCACAGACCAACAAAAGTGCAGCACACGACCCTTTGTAAATGAGCCCTAGGGCTCTTTAATTTGCCGACCAGGAAGCAAGTTTTGTGTCACAGTCAGAAAACCCTATTGACACAAAATTCTGTGATGACGTCACTATTCATGTCTATGTGTAGCCCCTTCTGAGGGATGAGTTAAAGTATGGTGGGGGTTGAAATAGGTTGTTATTAGAGATGAGTGAGCACTAAAATGCTCGAGTGCCCGTTATTCAAGACAAACTTTTGCCGATGTAATGAGCCCCATTGAAGTCAATGGGAGACTCGAGCATTTTTCAAAGGGACCAAGGCTCGGCAATAAAATGTGTAATTTTATTGAGAAATAATATCTTCTGATAAGTTAGCAGATGTATGGAAACATCTGCAATCTCTTCTTCACTGAAGAACACATTGCAGATGTTTGCGTACATCTGCTAACTTATCCGAAGACACGCGCGCCGAATGGTGTTCTTCACAATAGTATGTGAAGAACAATATGTGTGAAGAACACATTGCAGATGTTTCCATACAGTGTTCTTCACAAATATTGTTCTTCACATACTATTGTGAAGAACAGCGTTCGGCCCGCGTGTCTTCAGATAAGTTAGCAGATGTGCGGAAACATCTGCAATGTGTTCTTCACTTAAATGATCCTGTGTTGACTGTTTTCATTGTATTCTTCACTGTTCTTCACTGTGTTTTCTTAAGTAAATGCTCGATCTCGAGCAGGGGAAATACTCGTCCGAGCAACGAGCCGTTTCGAGTACGCTAATAATCGAACGAGCATCAAGCTCAGATGAGTATACTCGCTCATGTCTAGTTGTTATAGTTAAAATATGTTGTTAATATACATTCTTTAATGAGCCAGAGATTAATTATGTGTGAGAACATCTGGATCAGTTCTTAGGGTTTTCTATGATGAGCAGTAAAAATGTCCAGGTAGACGAAAGAAAAGGTACTCACTGAAAATCACTGTAAAGATTAATTTGTGGAGGCTACAGGACAGGGTATAATGCTATATAATAAGAAAAGACGAAAAACAACAAACATAGGGCGGCGCCTCGGGTAATATCGTCAGGCTGAATGTAGGACTATAGAAAACGGTCACCAATGAGGTGCTCACCATAAGCCAACTTGGTTGTTGCGTATATAACCCTTAAAGGGTAGAGGTTCCAAGGTTGATCGATGTCCGGACACGGACTGCCGCTTATTTACCCAAAAGGGAAAAAAATACTGGTTCCCAAAATAGTGGGCCGGTTGTATGTTATAAAGAGAAATCAGGCTAAGCGATATGGGCGCTGACCACTGGATTGGAGTATTAACGACAGTAGGCACTGGCTCCACTCCGAAATTGTTTATTAACACAAACAATTTGTAAAAGGTACATATAAAAAACTATTAAAATCAGGACATATAAAACACATTTAAAGGACTTTTAATGTGTTGATATGTCCTGATACTATACCCTGTCCTGTAGCCTCCACAAATAAATTGTCAGGATCAGTGGTAGTGGATCCTCTGTGCCACTGTGGACGACAACGTTAGCCAACACCTTGGACCAGACTCTTAGTGGCACCAGGTTTTCACCAGAGCCTGCCCAAACCAGGTCGCTTCACAGGCCCGATTTTGTGCGCGGTGGCGGCCAAAGCGAAGTACTGAATCGTTGAGTAGAATCTTAGTCGGGGTCAGGCAGCACAGGATCAGAGTCGGGACGTAGCGGAAGGTCCGGGGAGGCACTAAAGGAGCGAAGTCACAATGGGAATTCACAATACAAGCACAAGGCTTAGGGAAAAAGCAGTAAGTAATGATAATAAAATGCAGTAAGGTGAGACAGCCAGATGCAGGGGGCCTGGGGAGTGGAGAGGGGCATGGGTGGGCCTGCGAACCGGCACATGGTTGCGTAGGAGCACTCGTGACATAAATCTTTACAGCGAGTTTCGGTGAGTGCCGTACGTTGTCTTTTTTCTACCTGGATGTTCTGCATTGGATGTGCAGCCATATTACTGTTACCCGATGCTAAGTTCCACACGTCTATTGGAAGTGACCCGTATGAGGGTGTGAGCTGTGCCGACTCCTTCATCCTCTATTACTCAATATGATGAGTGCAGGCTTAATCTAGCGAGGTTGGTCGGAATGGAGGTCATTCAACAATCAGAATATAAGTGCACAGATCCGGAAATCTATCTGACGGAAGAAACGAAGGACAAGCAATAAAATTGTTGGTTACTGAAAATCACAATTAAAAGTTATTGAGATTGTTAGAAATCCTTATGATGATTCTGCAAACATTTATAAAGCCGTTGGGGGAAAAATTACATCACTTGAAGCCGCAAGGTGGGAGCCACTTGGGGGTTTCGGAGCTTCCAGTATAATAACATTATCCAGTGATGAGCGCCTCCTAGTGTAAGATACAAGCAGTACATGTGGTATGCAGCAGCTTGTGGTCCGGTGCCTCTTTCTCGCCTCCTTTTATCCTCTGTAGAATTTAGAATTGTGACCTGAAATGTAACAAAATACAATAAAAAATACCAGGAATAACATTTTCTCTAATAATATCCTTTCCCTTGTTTTCTTTATTTATGTAAAGTGTAAAAGACAGTAAGAGAAGATTAGTGATGAGCAGAGCCATTAATATTCATGGAAAGTGCTCACCCACTTTTCAGTTCAGGGGGGAAAGCGGCTGCACAATTTTCAGCCAGTTATCCATCCCTTTAGACACCTATGGTCCAGTGAGTGCACACGTGTTACACGCTACTATACCTTTGCCCCATCTTTTCCCGTAAGTACGGCCGGGCACCAGGCGTCTCTATGGAGAGGGGAGGGGTGTTCACATTAAGTATAAGAAAACGGGAAGAGAAGAAAGAGGATAGGCACTCGACGATTCTGGCTAGAAGCGAGAAGATATCTGGACCAAAAATATAGTTCTGCATGTCATCTGCATTAGAGTAGTATTGAAAGCTGTGAGGCTTAATGAGCTTTCCTAGGCCAGAGGTGTAGATGGAAAAAAGTAGGGGCCCAAGGACAGAACCTTGAGGGACGCCAACAGAGAGTGGGTCGAAGTGAAGAGGTGGTATGAGAGTAATAGACATTGGACGTCCAGTTGGAGAGATATGAGGAGATCCAGGAGAGGACCAGGTCAGTGATGCCAAGAGAACATAGTGCCTGTAGCAAGAAAGAATGGCGGACAGTGTCAAAGGCAGAAGATAGATCAAGAAGGAGAAGAGCAGAGTATCGGTGTTTTCCCCTGGCTGACAGTAGATCATTGGAGACTTTGGTCAGGGCAGTCTCATTGTAGTGATTAGGCCTGAAACCAGGTTGTAGTTTGTCAAAGAGCGAGTTGGAGGAAAGGTAGGAAGATAGTTGTAAATGGACATCTTGTTCCAGGAGTTTTGAAGAAATTGGAAGTAGTGAGATAGGTCAATCGTTTAGCAGAATAGCTGGGACTAGAGATGCTTCTTTAGAATAAAAATTCATGTTTAAAAAAAGATGGAAGATATTATTTGTCATCTTCTGCCCCCTATGATTCCAATCTGTGTATTCTCTGTCTGAAATGGCATTATGGACAGGAGTTGATACACTGGCTATCAAGATGGCAGCTCCACCTCTGGAGTTGGGATGAGTGGACCCAGTGGGTGGGGTTTAGCATATACTGGCAAACTTCAAAAAAAGGTTTGGCTACCCGAACCCAAACCCAATCCTATTAGGATGCAGCATTTAAATTCTCCTACATTAATCTACCAGGTGATCCCATATACCAAACCTATTTAGGAGTTTATGATGAGCCTGGTCTAATTTTTACAGTAAGACGGATCCCGTGTGCATGCAGTAAATCCGAAAGACCTTGTTGTTGTAATAAGATTGTAATATGAATGTGTGACAAAGTATCAGTTAGTTGAATTGTTGCTAGTCTACTTTATTCCACTCAACCAGGTACTAATCCGGCTCTTCTTCCAAAGACAAAGCCTACTTTATTGGATTTTAGGCCCAGTATATATTGTCCAGTCAGCACCACACAGCAATCGGCTCTCCTTGTCTTCAGTGCTGCATCCCTTCCATTCCTGTACATCCTTCTCCTTCATATCCTTCTCACTACACCTTATACCATCTTCTCTTCTTATACCATTTTCTTCACATTGACTCCCATGTGGAGGATTTTACTGGCTGATACAAAGTTTCAAACTTCAGTTCCCAAAGCTGTAATTGGCTAATTAGTTGGCAAATGGAATGAACCTTGGAGGACGTCATAAACTGGCCACCTAGATGGGGTCACTTCCTGCCACCTAGATGGGGCATTCCTGTGGCACCGCCAGTACGATCGGGGTCATCTTGCCTGCACCTAGATGCGGCTCACTTCCTGCACCCTAACATGGGGTCACTTCCTGCCCATAGATGGCGGGTCATTGGCTGTGCATAATAAAATAGTTAGAATACAAACTCAATGCCACCTCATCCCTCCCGGAATTGTTGCTTTTCCTGTTCCCATCTGCATCGCAACTCACGTGATATGTACTAAATAACTCTCCTGTTAACCAAAGCAACAGATTACCCAAGTTGTATAGAACAACCCTCTGTAATCATCTGGACAGACATTGTAACTTGTCGGATTGTAAACTTCCCTTTCCGATCCTAATACTAACAACACCAGTGACAAACTGCGTGATCTGATTGGAAAAGCTTCAGAGAATGTTGCATGATTTATTTTCAGGAAAAACCAATAAAAAATATATCTAAGCAACGCATAAAATCCTGGTCATGCCCCACACAGGCTCCGCCCGCACATTGTTGGAACAGCCTGCCTCGGAGGCTGCACAACATACTCAAACACTATGAGGAAAAGACAACATTGCGACAAGCTAGATAATTAAAAGGCACGGGCGAGTGAACAAATATCTGAGCATGCCCGGAGCCGAAATCCATGGTCAACAGATCAACACAAGAAGCTGATCGTTCATCTGCAGTCCCAAACAAGTCCCCATGTTACTTTCATGAACTCTTCACCACGGAGTGTTTATCCCCCACCAAGTCATTTTTCAGTTGTTCAGCAAGTGGACCGATTATCTGTGGGTGAGACAATGAAGGGGTAACTTGTGGATGGGCGGTGAGTCAGTCTTCCCCTAGGTTTTCCTATTGCAAAGGCCTTATGATGGTTGAGTGTTGTTGGTGTCCAGAGACCTTGACACAGGTGGTGGGACAGCCTAATCAGACCTAAATAAGCCGTTAGCAGAGCTGGAGTGTTTCTCTGACACGGAGGCTGGAGAGCACACAGCCCTGGACCTCTGTGCCTGGAAACAGCGAAAGTGGTTTGATAAAAGGTGAGTTAGAGAATCACTGATAGTGTAGACCCATGACGGGTAGGTATTATGTGTGATGATTGAGATTTCCGTGAAAATTTGTGGGGCTGCCCCAGCTAAAGGACCTACCTTATTAAAGCACGGGAGAATGTTAAGTAGAAATGGGGGTTCAATCCAAAATACCAGGGCTGACAAATATACCCACGAATGGTGAGGCGGTTGAGCAAACTTGTAGTACCCCAATCCACCGTAGGCTGGTGCCCCAGATTGGCCACATAAAACATGTGCTGGAGGGCAATTAGGTGCTGAAGAAGACCCGAGCAGAGGATTCCTGTACAGAGATTTTTCTTGCCGGGGGTTGTGGGAGGGGTAAACGAGGTATTGTAGCTCCTCGCCCATGAGTGCGCCACTTACTGCCCCGGTGTCCACATTCAGGAGTACCTCTGGGTACCGTACCAATCATAGAGGTGCCCGTTTGGAACGGATGCAAATGGACTTGGTTGGCCCCATAGTCAGTCCACAAGGGGCACCAGACACATCTGGTTATCCTGGACTACGCTACCGGTTCAGAGGCAATCCCGTTAAGGAACACCTCCTCCAAAAAAATTGATAGGGAGCTGTTCCAGGTATTTTCCCTGTACAGGCCCCCCAAGGAATCTTATGACAGGGAACCCCATTCATGTCTAGAGTAATGAAGGAGAGTGTAAAATACTCCCAGGTGTAAACAGCTCGCACTCGTATATCACTCCTCAGACAGATGGCGTTCGGAGAGGTTAACACAAGACCTTGAAGGGATGTAAAGGAGGGTGTCAGCAAGATGGAAGGACGTGGGATTGTGTGTTGCTTAGTTGATGTTGTGCCATACGTGAAGGTCCCAGTCCTCACGGGTTTCTCACCCTTGTGAGGTTTATGGCCGTTCCCCAGTGGGCTTTTGGATGTCAGAAGGAGACCTGGGAAACACAGGAGAGACCCCCCCCACAGGTAGTGTGATTTGACTACGTCTCCGCAGGACCGCGTGGCGGCAGGTAATGCCCCTTGTAAAGGTGAACATGACAAGGGACAAGAAAGGGCCAGTTTAGGGTCTACAATTAGATCGCCAGATCAGGAACTTTAACCCAGCGACAGAGTTGCTAGTTCTGGTGCCACCGTTGAGAGTAAGTTCTTGGCAAGATGGCAAGGTCCATATGAGGTCATGGGAAAGTGGGGGACGTTAAACTACAAGTGGTTATCTCAGCCGCGGAGGAGGCAAACCCGAACGAGATTATACCCACGTGAAGCCTCCTAAGCCATGGAGGGAATGAAGAGGTCCTGATGGGCCGGGGAGTAGAAAAAGCGTCGGTCCCCAAGACGGGTGACACCGGAGGTAGGTGTTGTACCCGATGCCAAGGTGCATGAAGTACGGCTTCGGAGTACCTCTCCAGGGCCCAGATGTCAGGAAGCGAATAGGCGTTTTGTGCTCCGAAACGTGATGGTTCTCTACGTTACCGATTGCTAATTCAGTCATCAGCATGAAATAATAAAACCGAACCCTCACATCCGGCGCTACACCAAAAAACCTACAGCGTCACATGAAGCGCGCGGCTGCCATATCGCGAAAGAATCAGGCAGATGTTAGACTGGGGGTATCGAGGAGCTCTAAACGTGAATGCCAGAGTCTAGTTTTTGTTGATCCCAAAACCTGATGGTCCTAGGTTTGCAATGACTTAGGAAGTTTGACGGGGGTGTCCAAGATTTGATTCTTATCCTATGCCCAGAGTGACGAGTTGATAGAACGACTTGGAAAGGCTAGGTACTTCTCCACCCTTGACCTGACGAAAGCGGTATATGGCAGGTACCCTTGTGTACTTGACGGGCCAAGGACAGACGCTTTTGTACCCTGATGGGCTTTTTCCAGTATTGGTACTCCCTTTGGGCTACCTGGCTCCGCCACATTCCGAGAGGTAAATGCGATCTCGTGTCTTAAAACTCACCGGAGATTGCCTTGGCCTACAGGATGAACATAGTCTTATAACTTGTTGGAGAGAGTCATATAGCAAGGTACAAGGCAGTGGACTAGGACTCCTGAGGGCGCAGCAGGGTCTGCCAGCGCACAACCCACAATGTGGCAGTGTCTGGAAGAGGCCAAGGGTTTCATCAAACCCCAAGTAAATAAAGTGGAGGCGATCAGCACTGGCCACAACCTATGGCAGAGAAGCAAGTTGGGCTTTCCTAGGCATAGTGGGCTATTATCGCCACTTTATTCCCGATTTAGCGACAATAGCGGCACCCCTGGATGACGACCCAAGGTTAGCAGGTCGGTAATGGTAAAGTGGTAGTGAAGAGGCTGAGGGGGCGTTTCAGCGACTTAAGACGTGTTTTGGGACGGGACCGGTATGATCACCCTAACTTCACAAACGCACTTTTTTGGCAGACTGACGCTTCTGACGTGGTCTTAGGGGCTGTCCATGCGTTCCAAGTCGAGGGAGGGTGATGGAAATCCCGTGACATCTCGAGCCCAAGCTCACACCCACTGAGAAGAACTATTAGCCATAGTTTGAGAGGGAGTGCTTGGCGATTAAATGGCTCGGGCATCCCTGAGATATTACTGATAGAGCGACAGTTTACACTAGTTGACCGATCACTCCCCTCACCTAGAACTCTGAGTCAGGCAAAAAGAGGGAACGGGTCAGGGTCAGCAATGTGGTTCTATGTTGACAGAATTCAAGTCATGGTAGCAACATCGAGCAGGGAAAGCTGCATGGAATGCGATGCCTTCTCGTAACCACTGTCCTGATGGCCAAAGTGTTCGCCCCCACAGGGTCCCAAACAGAGGGGGAGGGTATGTGAGGACACTGAGGGGGTAACTGTGGATGGGCGTATGTTCCCCTAGGTTTTCATATTATGCCAAGGCCTTAGGCTGAGAGGTTGGTGGTGTCCAGCACCTTGGACACGTGGTGGGAACAGCTATACAGCCTAATAAAGCCGCTGAGCAAGGCGATTGAGAGTGTTGTCTCTGACAGGAGGCCTGGACGAGCACACAGCCTGACCTCCTGTGATCTGAATAAACAGCGAAAGTGGTTGTTGTAGTGGTGAGTTAGAGAATCATGTTAGTTAGCACCTGACGGTGGAGATATTAATGTGGTTTGTATGCATGAATTGAAGTTGCTTATTTATTCCTTGCATAACAGAAACTGTTTTGGATGTACCTTGGTGTCCACTGTCTTGAACTGCACCACAGACACCACGCTACCACGTCTCTAACTGGGCCAAATCCTCCACCGTGGATAACTTGTTAATTAATGATTCAACATACGTATATATTTTATATTTTTAATAACACGCTTGGGCTCTATTTTATACATATTAGGTTGATGTATAAAATTTCAGCAATTCAAAAGAAAACGTAAATTAGAAACTAATATTGAAACTTCAGAAATGAAATGGTTGAACTATCAATGCGCTATGGCCCACAAAAATATGTTCTCAAGTATGACAACAAGGATAGAAGGAAATGGCACCTTTGACAATTTTGAGAAAAATTTTATTGGCTATGAACCACGGAGAGAGGGAGAGGTATGAAGTGTTTCCACTAAACTCAGATGGGTTTAGATCTTTGCCAAGATTTACCAGCTTTTCACATGGACGCACAAATTACAACAGTCATGGAGTTTCAATAACGAGGACCATATCTAGGATGTGTCTCCGCAGGCCGGAATGTTGCACCTTTGATCTTCTAGGGTCGTTAGTGGCATATGATTCGTTGTATAATCGCAAAATGTGCGGAGTCACGACTCCGCACCCGATGAGTCCAGGCAGTGTGCAAGCGTTCACGCTCAGCCCTCAATGGGTTCAAGCCTTTTGCCACGGTGCATTTTGTAAAGATGCAATGTCGGTTATGCAGCTTGCGGGGACGTCACTAAGTATCACTGGAGCAGATCTGGACGAGATCCTGCATGGTCGACTTCCGCCGTCAGGTCCCCGGAGTTACCTTTTCTTGACTGGTGCATGTAAGTGCATGTCCGTGATATAAATGCGTCGTGCGGGGGGGAGACGTCACTAAGATCCTGCCCCGCATCTGCAGTGTTGATCTTCCCCTCTAGGTCCGGAGTTCACCTCTTCTTCCTGGTGACATGTAAGTGCATGTCCGTGTATAATGCGCTGTGCGGGGAAGTAGTCATAAAGATCATTGCAAGCCGATTCACTCTGAATATGTCGCATTCCGCTCACCGGTATCCCATGGAGTTCAACCTTCTTCTTCAGGTGCTGTAAGGCATTGTAGTGTATAAATGCGCTGTGGCGGGGAGGCATACTAAGATCGTGCAACCATCATCCCTGCATGTTGTCATTTTCCCCCGCTCAAGTCCCTGCGAGTCACCTTCGTTCTTCCTGCGTGCAGTTAAGTGACTTATGTCCGTGATAATGGCTGAGCGTTGAGGTACATCTAGATCGTGCGCCTCCGATTATCTGCATGTGTCGCTTCCTGCTCAGTCCCGGATTCACCTTCTTCTTCTGGGCATGTAAGTGCATTGTCGTCTGGAATAAGTTGCAGCTGTTGCGGGAGTCAACTACGATTGCCGCGATATCCTGCATGAGGTCTACTTCCCCGCTCAGGTGCCACGGTAGAAGTTCACCTTTTCTTTCTGGTGCCGGTAAGTGCATTGTTCAGTTGTATAATGGTGTAGCTGCGGGGGGTCGAGCGCCCTTATCCTCACAGTGGTCCTTCCGATCAGGTCCCCAACCAGTGTAAACCTTTTCTTCCGGTGGATGTAATTGCAGTCTGTGTTAATGTGCTGTGCGGGGTAGTGGACTAAGACGAAAGATATAAGTGCTCTGTGCTGACAATGTGGTTAGATTATCAGGCTCCAGGGTTGATATCACTTTCATTTACCCTTCTAAACATTCACTAATATCTGACACATAAAAGAGGATATTCCGACAGTCAGGAGGAATAAACAATCAGGAGATTAACTGATAGACAGATGCATATACACACAAGAGCACAATCAGCCTGCTCCATCTCTGCTCTATCATACACCCTCCCCCGAATAAAAAACTATATGCATGTAGGCTTTGTAGCTCTCCTATGCGTGCTGCTGTTTGCCAGCAGGAAGTCAGTGTTTAGGTTTCAGTGTGAGTCGTCCTGGACTGCAAGGGAGGCCCACTGCCAGGGAGAGAGAGAAAATAAAAGCTCAGCTCCACAGCAGTCAGGCAAGATGATGTGTGTCGACCCTAAATATCCGTGATATGGGTCCGGAAACAGGGGCATCTGATTTGTGTTCACCAGCACAAAAGAAATGGTGAGAATTATATGTTAAATTCTGTGATATTTTGACTGTTATAGTTTAAGAACTTGTCTATGTGAGAAAAACCCCCTAAGTGTTGAGGACGTCATAAACTGGCCACCTAGATGGGGTCACTTCCTGCCACCGAGATGGGGTCACTTCCTGCCACCTAGATGGGGTCACTTCCTGCCACCTTGGCTGAGCATAATAAAATAGTTAGAATACAACTCAAATCCCCTTCATCCCTGCCCGGAATTGGTGTCTTTCTGGTTCCCATCTGCATCGACACCACGTGTAATATGTCTCAAATAACTCTCTTGTTAACCAAAGCAACGATTACACAAGTTGTATGAACAACCTTCCGTAAATTATGCTGGACAGAAATTGTAACTTGCCGGATTGTAACTTCCCTCTTCCCGATCCTTAACTACCTACAAACACCCACCAGTGGTGTCACAAACTGCTCTGATAGATCCCTTTAGGTAAGAATGTACAGAAAGAATGTGGCACTGTTTATTTTATGTTTAATGTGACAAAAAATAAAACAAAATAAAATAGAATTTATTATCAACAATCGGACATAAAAAATCAGCACCTGTGTCATCCCCACACAGCGCCCGCGGCACATTGTTGGAACAGCTCTGCCTCGAGGCTGCACAACATACTCAACACTAATAGGAAAAAGGGACAAAATTGCGACAAGTCTAATAATTAAAAGGCACGGGCAGAGGAACAAATATCGAGCATTGCCCGGAGCCGAAATCTCATTGGTCAAAACCACATACCAAACAGAAGCTTATCGTTCATCTGCAGCTCCCAAACAAGTCCCCATGTTACTTTCATGAACCTCTTCACCACGGAGTTTTACCCCCCACCAAGTCATTTTTCAGTTTTCGCAAGGGACCGTATTATCTGTGGTGTGAGAATGAAGGGGTTAACTGTGGATGGGCTGGTCGGTATGTTTCACCTAGGTTTTCCTAGTATGCAAAGGCCTTAGTGTGAGGTTGGGTTGTTCGGTCCAGAACCTTGACACAGGTGGTGGGAACAGCCAATCAGACTACATAAGCCGATGAGCAGAGCTGCGAGTGGTGTCTCTCTGACACGGAGGCTGGAGAGCACACAGCCCTGGACCTCTGTGCCTGGAAACAGTCGAAAGTGGTTTGATAAAAAGGTGAGTTAAGAGAATCACTGGATAGGTGTAGCACCCTGACGGGTAGGATATTATGTGTGATGAGAGATTCCCGTGAAAATTTGGGGGCTGCCAGCTAAAGGACCATACTTATTAAAGCACGGGAGAATGTTAAAGTAGAAATGGGGTCAATCCAAAATACCAGGGGCTGCCAAATATACCCCGATGGGAGGCGGTTGAGAAACTTGTAGTACCCAATCCACCGTAGGTGGGGCTAGATTGGCCACATAAACATGTGCTGGAGGGCATTAGGCTGCTGAGAAGACCCGAGCGAGGAATCCTGCAGAGATTTTTCTTGCCCGGGGGTTGGGAGGGAGGGGTAAACGGGTATGGTAGCTCCTGCCATGATGTGCCCACTTACTGCCCCGGTGTCCACTTCAGGAGTCCTCTGGGTACCGTACCAATCATAGAGGTGCCCGTTTGGGAACGGATGGCAAATGGACTTGTTGGCCCCATAGTCAAAGTCCACAAGGGCACCAGTACACCTGGTTATCCTGGACTACGCTACGCGGTATCAGAGGCAATCCGTTAAGGAACACCTCCTCCAAAAACATTGCTAGGGAGCTGTTCCAGGTATTCTCCTTGTAAGCCTCCCCAAGGAAATCCTTTACTGCAGGGAACCCCATTCATGTCTAGAGTAATGAAGGAGATGTAAAATACTCCCAGGTAAACAGCCTCCGCACTCGTATATCATCCTCAGTAGCTGGCATGTTCGAGAGTTAAAAAGACCTTGAAGGATGCTAAAGCGGGGTGGTCAGCAAGGATGGAAGGACGGGGATTGTTTGTTGCTTATTTGATGTTGGACCATACGTGAAGGTCCCAGTCCCCACGGGTTTCTCACCCTGTGAGCTGTATTATGGCCGTTCCCCAGTGGGCTTTTGGATGTCGTAACGGGACCTGGGAAAAACACAGGAGAGACCCCCCCCCCCACAGTAGTGTGATTTGACACGTCTCCCGCCAGGACCGCGTGGCGGCTGGGGTAATGCCCCTTGTAAAGGAATGAAATGACAAGGGACAAGAGGCCCAGTCTAGGGTCTACAATTAGATCGCCAGACTCAGGACCTTTAACCCAGGCGACAGGAGTATGCTAGTTCTGTGCCCACGTTGAGAGTAAGTTTGGCAAGATGGCAAGGTCCCTATGAGGTCAGGGCAAAGTGGGGGACGTTAAAAACAACTAAAGGTGGTATCTCAGCCGGGGAGGAGGAAACCCGAAACAGAGATTATTACCACGTGAAAGCTCCTAAAGCCATGGAGGGAAACAGAGGCCTGATGGGCAGTGGGAGTAGAAAAAGCGTCGGTCCCCAAGACGGGATGACACCGGAGGTAGGTGTTGTACCCGATGCCAAGGTGCATGAAGTACGGCTATCGGAAGGTACCTCTCCAGGGCCCAGATGCAGGAAGCGGAATAGGCGTTTGTGTGCTCCGAAACGTGGATGGGTTCTCGTACGTTACCGATTCGTATTCAGTCATCAGCATGAAATCATAAAGCCGAACCCTACATTCCGGCGTACACCAAAAACCCACAGGTCACTGAAGCGCGCCGGCTGCATTCGAGAAAGAAATAGGCAGATGTTAGGACTGGGGGTATCGAGGAGTCTAAAGTGAATGGCCGAGTCCTATGTTTTCTGTTGTCCCAAAACCTGATGGTTCCTAAGGTTTGCAATGACTTTAGGAAGTTTACGGGTGGTGTCCAAGTTTGATTCTTATCCTATGCCCAGAGTGACGAGTTGATAGAACGACTTGGAAGGCTAGGTCTTCTCCACCGTGACCTGACGAAAGCGTATTGGCAGGTACCCTTTGTTGTTAACTTTGACAGGGCCAAGCGACGACGCTTTTGTTACCCCTGATGGGCTTTTTCCAGTATGTGGTATCCCCTTGGGCTACATGGGGCTCCGCCACATTCCGAAGGTTATGCGATCTCGTGCTAAAACCTCACCGGAGATTGCCTTGGCCTACATGGATGACATCATAGTCTATATTAACGATTGGGAGAGGTCATCTAGCAAAGGTAAAGCTAGTGGTAGGACTCTCTGAGGGCAGCAGCAGGGTTGACAGCGCACCCCCCACAATGTTGCATTGTCTGGAAGAGGCAAGGGTCATCAAACCCCAAGTAAATAAAGTGGAGGCGTCAGCACTGGCCAAACTATGAGCAAGAGAAGCAAGTGGGCTTTCCAGGCATAGTGGGCTATTATCGCAATTTATTCCCGATTTAGCGACAATAGCGGCACCCCTGGACTGACCTGACCCCGGTTTCGCAGGTCGGTAATGGTAAAGTGGAGTTAGTGAAGAGGGCTGAGGGGGCGTTTCAGCCGACTTAACGACGGTTCTGGCGAGGACCGGGTACTGATCACCCCTAACGTTCACAAAGACTTTTTATGTGCAGACTGACGCTTCTGACGTGGTTTTAGGGGCTGTCCTGTCCAGTAGTCGGAGGGAGGGTGAGGAACATCCCGTGACAGTCTGAGCCCAAGCTCACACCCACTGAGAAGAACTATAGCCATAGTTGAGAGGGAGTGCTTGGCGATTAAATGGCTCTGGGCATCCAGAGATATTACTGATAAGAGCGACAGTTTTACACTAGTGACCGATCACTTCCCTCACTGGATTGAGTTCAGGCAAAAAGAGGGAACGGGCTAGGGTCACAAGTGGTTCCTAGGTGTGCAGAATTCAAGTCATGGTTAGCAACATCGAGCAGGGAAAGCTGCATGGAAGGCCGAATGCCTTCTCGTAACCACGTCCTGATGGCAAAAAGTGTTCGCCCCCACAGGGTCAAAAGAGGGGGAGGGTATGTGAGGACACTGAAGGGGGTAACTGTGGATGGGCGTATGTTCCCCTAGGTTTTCATATTATGCAAGGCCTTAGGCTGAGGAGGTTGGGTGGTGTCCAGCACCTTGGACACAGTGGTGGGAACAGCCTATCAGCCTAATAAAGCCGCTGAGCAAGGCTGATTAGAGAGTGGTGTCTCTGACAGGAGGCTGGAGAGCACACAGCCTTGACCTCCTGTGCATGAAAAAGCGAAAGTGGTTGGATCTTACGTGGTGAGTTAGAGAATCACTGTTAGTTAGCACCCTGACGGTAGGATATTAATGTGTTTGATGCCTGAATTGAAGTTGTTTATTTTGTCCTGCTGCAATAAACACAGGCTAAACCTGTTTTGGAATGTACCTTGGTCACTGTCTTGGACTGCACCACAGAACCCCCACGACCACGTCTCTAATGGGCAAATTCCTCCACGTGGATAATTGTTAAATAATGATTAAATACAGTATATTTTTATTATTTTCATAACACGTGGGCTATTCTATTTTGATACAATTAGGTGATTATAAATTTTCAAATTCAAAAAGAAAACAAAAGTAAATTATTGAAAAAAAAACCATGAATATTTTAAAGACCAAAAAAAAAACCTTCAAGACAAAAAGTTGAAGACTCTGATGGTTTAGATTTTTTGTCCTTATTTGCGCTTTTCTGGCACCACAAAAAAAATAGTTTCAATAACGGACAACTAAAGGATATCAATGAGGGGAAATTTGGACCTTTTGACTTTTAAAGTTGGTCGTTAGTGGAATGAATGAATTTTGTAAATAAAAATTGTGCTTTACGACCCCTCCGCAGGATGAGCGGAGGAGGTGGTGCAAGGGCGTGTTTCACTCTTTCAACCTCAGATGTGGTTTAAGCCTTTTATCGCCACAGGATTTTTCACACAGAAAATCAAGTGTTATGCACATTCGGGGCTCATTGACTAACCGTTTCACTGGAGGAGTTCAGATCGTGTGCACCCGAGATCCTCGCAGGGTCGATTCCCCGTTCAGGTCCCCGGAGTTCACCTTCTTTGACTGGTGCATGTAAGTGCAGGGTCCGTGTATGATTAAATGCGTCGTGCGGGGGGAGAGACGTCACTAAGATCCTGCCCCGCATCTGCAGTGTTGGCACTTCCCCTGCTTAGGTCCGGAGTTCACTTCTATCCTGGTGAATGTAAGTGCATTGTCGGTATAAGCGCTGTGCGGGGAAAGTAGTCAATAAGATCATGCAACCGATTATCTGAATGTGTCGCTTCCCCGCTCACCGGTACCCGGAGTTCACCTTTTCTTCCCGGTGCATGTAAGGCATGTAGTGTATAATGCGCTGTGCGGGGAGTCACTAAGATCGTGCACGATATCCTGCATGTTGTCTTTTCCCCGCTCAGGTCCCTGGAGTCACCTTCGTCTTCCTGGTGCACGTTAAGTGAATAGTCCGTGTATAAAGCTGGGCGGGGAGTACACTAGATCGTGCGTCCCTTCCGATTATCCTGCATGTGTCGCTTCCTGCTCAGGTCCCGGATTCACCCTTCTTCTTCCTGGGCATTGTAAGTGCATTGTCGTTTGTATAATGTTGCCTGTGCGGGAGTCACTACGATTGGCCCGATATCCTGCAGGGTCTATTCCCCGCTCAGGTTCACCGGTAGAAGTTCACCTTTTTCTTTCTGGTGCATCAGGAAGTGCATTGTTCGTGTATAATGCGTGTGTGCGGGGGGTCGTAGCGCCCTATTATCCTACAGTGGTCCTTCCCGCTCAGGTCACCAACGTGTAAACCTTTTCTTCCGGTGGATGAGAATTGCAGTCTGTGTATAATGTGCTGGCGGGGAGTAGTGGGACTAAGACGAAGAATATTATAAGTGCTTGTGCTGACAATGTGGTGTAGATTATCAGGCTCCAGGGTTATTCACTTCATTTACCCTTCTAAACATTCACTAATATCTGACACATAAAAGAGGATATCAGACAGACAGAGAGGAAAAACAGATCAGAGATTAGATGATAGATGCATATACACACAATGACACAATACAGCCTGCTCATCTCTGCTCTTATCACCCTCCCCAGAATAAAAACTTATCTGCATGTAGGCTTGTAGCTTCCGATAGCGGCTGTGTTTGCCAGCGGAAAGTCAGTGTCTGGTGTGCAGTGTGAGTCGTCCTGGACTGCAGGAGGGACGGCCCCTGCAGGCGAGCAGAGAGAAAATAAAAGCTCAGCTCCACAGCATCAGGCAAGATGATGTGTGTGACCCTAAAATCAGTGATATAGGGTCCGGAAACAGGGGCATCTGATGTTGTGTTCACCAGCCACAAAAGAAAAGGTTGGAATTATATATGTAAATTCTGTGATATTTTGTTAACCTGATTATAGTTAAGCAACTTGTTATGTGGGAAAACCCCCTTAAGTTTACTAATCCTTTTGTAACTATTCTGAATGTATGACCAGGGGAGGTTGTCCCAGTGATCGTTTGCCCGTAGACGGCTTTGATCTGTCTCTGGTTGTGCACGGAGATTACAACGGTCTGTTAGAGAAGCCCGTGTGACTGCACTTTAGCTGTCACAACATGAACACAGTAACAAAAAAAACGGAAGGAGAAGAATCGGGTAGGCGGGCACAAGTGCTATGTTTGAATGATAGATTTATTTAAACGTGCACCACTGATACTCAGAGGTAAATGGGAGGGGTTTCGGTTATATACTGGTCTATTGCGCTGGGTTTATTCCCATGCTTGAAGCTTGTCAGCGGTGAAAGCACAGTAGGGGTTCAAGGGCTCTGTGTACTGGATATGTAGGGGTGTG
The DNA here is from genome assembly GCA_019512145.1 of Engystomops pustulosus. Classification (NCBI taxonomy): domain Eukaryota; kingdom Metazoa; phylum Chordata; class Amphibia; order Anura; family Leptodactylidae; genus Engystomops; species Engystomops pustulosus. The sequence continues at coordinate 67,360 of WNYA01000223.1, read as the reverse complement.
ACACTTTATTTTTTAAATTAGTTTTTTTTTATGATTTTTTTTTCATTAATAGCTGATGTGGCTTCCGAGTGAACAAATACCCTCAGCTTGCAGCCTCCATTTGGCATAAAAAGTTGATTGTTGCCTACCGAGCAAAGAGATGGAAATTGAACAGGAGACTCGACAGACCTGCATATCCTCCTCCACCACCAGCCATAGGATTATAGTAAATGCCAAGCCTACCCCATGAGTGTACTATTCAGGACGTATAGCAGAAGTGCAAGATCATCCAGGATAACAGAGATGAATGAAACCCTGTTTATTATAAGGATCGTCCTCACTTCTTCTCACTCTCATCGGTGAGTATCTTCTCAGAGTTGTTTATGTCTTGTGTTTAGAATTCAGCCGAAAAAGATCTTTGAAAAATTACTCACATAAATAATTGGGACTCGAGGATTATTCACATCTTTATACATTATATTTATAATTATATTAGTTTTATTGATAATAAAGGTTTACTGAACACAAAATGCATTAGTGTAAAGTATAATATATACACTCACCGGCCAGCCACTTTATTAGGACAACCTGTCCCAACTTGCCGTACACTAATTTTTAATCAGCACTCACATGGCGGGCAAACTCAGTGCATTTAGGCATGAGTAGAAATATGGGGTCACTTCCTGCCACCTAGATGGGGGTCATCTGCTGTGCATAATAAAATAGTAGAATACAACTCAATTGCCACCTCATCCCCTCCCGGAATTGTTGTCTTTTCCTGTTCCCATCTGCATCGCACCTCACGTGTAATATGTCATAAATAACTCTCCCTTGTTAACCAAAGCAACAGATTACACAAGTTGTAATAGAACAACCTTCCTGTAAATTATCTTGACAGAAATTGTAACTTGCCGGATTGTAACTTCCCCTTTCCCGATCCTTTAACTACTAACAACACACAGTGTGGTCAAAACTGCTGATAGATTCCCTTTAATAAGATGTACAGAAAGAATGTGCACTGTTTATTTTTTATGTTTATGGTGAAATAAAAACCACAATAAAAATAGAATTTATTATCACAATTCAGAAAACAATCAGCACCTGTGTCATCCCCACCAGCTCCCGCTGCACATTGTTGGCAACAGCTCTGCCTCGGAGGCTGCACAAATACTCAACACTCATAGGAAAAGACAACATTGGACAAGTCTAATAATACAAGGCACAAGGCGAGGACAAATATCTGAGCATTGCCAGGAGCCGAAATCTCATTGGTCAACACATACCACACAGAAGCTTCATCGTTCATCTGCAGCTCCCTAAACAAGTCACCATGTTACTTCCATGAACCTCTTCACCACCGGAGTGTTTACCCCCCACCAAGTCATTTTTCAGTTTTAGCAATGGACTTATTTATCTGTGGTGTGAGACACTGAAGGGGTTAACTGTGGATGGGCGGTATGTTTCCCCAACGAGGTGTCCAAATTTGATTCTTATCCTATGCCCAGAGTTGACGAGTTGATAGAACGACTTGGAAAGGCTAGGTTCTTCTCCACCCTTGACCTGACGAAAGGGTATTGGCAGGTACCCCTTACTGACAGGGCCAAAGAGAAGACCGCTTTTGTTACTCCTGATGGGCTTTTTTAGTATGTGGTACTCCCCTTTGGGCTACATGGCCCTCCCGCCACATTCCAGAGGTTAATGGATCTCGTGCTAAAACCTCACCGGAGATATGCCTTGGCCTACCTGGATGACATCATAGTCTATAGTAACGATTGGGAGAGTCATCTAGCCAAGGTACAAGCAGTGGTAGACTCTCTGAGGGCAGCAGGGTTGACAGCGAACCCCCACAAATGTGCACTTGGTCTGGAAGAGGCAAGGTGTCATCAAACCCCAAGTAAATAAAGTGGAGGCGATACAGCAGTGGCCACAACCTATGAGCAAGAAGCAAGTGAGGGCTTTCCTAGGCATAGTGGGCTATTATCGCCAATTTATTCCCGATTTAGCGACAATAGCGGCACCCCTGACTGACCTGACCAAGGTTAGCAGGTCGGTAATGGTAAAGTGGAGTGAAGAGGCTGAGGGGGCGTTTCAGCGACTTAAGACGGTTTTGTGCGAGGGACCGGTACTGATCACCCCTAACTTCACCAAGACTTTTATTGTGCAGACTGACGCTTCTGACGTGGGCTTAGGGGCTGTCCTGTCCCAAGTAGTGGAGGGTGAGGAACATCCCGTGACATTCCTGAGCCGCAAGCTCACACCCACTGAGAAGAACTATAGCATAGTTGAGAGGGAGTGCTTGGCGATTAAATGGGCTCTGGAATCCCTGAGATATTACTTGATAGAGCGACAGTTTACACTAGTGACCGATCACTCTCCCCTCACCTGGATGAGTCAGGCAAAAGAGAGGAACGCCAGGGTCACAAGGTGGTTCCTAATGTTGCAGAATTTCAAGTTCATGGTAGAACATCGAGCAGGAAAGCTGCATGGGAATGCCGATGCCCTGTCTCGTACCCACTGTCTGATGGCCAAAAGTGTTCGCCCCCACAGGGTCAAACAGAGGGGGAGGGTATGTGAGACACTGAAGGGGTTAACTGTGGATGGGCGGTATGTTTCCCCTAGGTTTTCCTATTATGCAAGGCCTTAGTGCTGAGGTTGTGGTGTCCAGCACCTTGGACACAGGTGGTGGGAACAGCCTAATCAGCCTACATAAAGCCGCTGAGCAGAGCTGAGAGTGTTGTCTCTCTGACAGGAGGCTGGAGAGCACACAGCCCTGACCTCTGTGCCTGAAACAGCGAAAGTGTTTTGATTAAAAGGTGAGTTAGAGAATCACTGTATAGTTAGCACCCTGACGGGTAGGATATTATTTGTGATTGAGATTTCCCGTGAAAATTTTGGGGCTGCACAGCTACAGGACCCTACCTTATTTAAAGCACGGGAGAATGTTAAAGTGATAAATGGGGTAATCCAAATACCAGGGGCTGACAAAATATACCCCCGAATGGTGAGGAGGTTGAGCAACTTGTAGTACCCCAATCTCACCGTAGGCTGGTGCTAGATTTGGCACATAAACATGTGCTGGGAGGGCACTTAGGTGCTGAGAAGACCCGAGAGAGGATCCTGCAGAGATTTTTCTTGCCCGGGGTGTGGGAGGAGGTAAACGGGTATTGTAGCTCCTGCCCTGAGTGCCAACTTACTGCCCCGGTGTCCCACTTCAGGAGTCCTCTGGTACCGTTACCAATCATAGAGGTGCCGTTTGAACGGATTGCAATGGATTTGGTTGGCCCCATAGTCAAGTCCACAAGGGGGCACCAGTACATCCTGGTTATCCTGGACTACGCTACGCGGTATCCAGAGGCAATCCCGTTAAGGAACACCTCCTCCAAAAACATTGCTAGGGAGCTGTTCCAGGTATTTTCCCGTACAGGCCTCCCCAAGGAAATCTTTACTGACCAGGGAACCCCATTCATGTCTAGAGTAATGAAGGAGATGTGTAAATTACTCCAGGTTAAACAGCTCCGCACCTCTGTATATCATCCTCAGACAGATGGCCTGGTCGAGAGGTTTAACAAGACCTTGAAGGGGATGCTAAAGAGGGTGGTCAGCAAGGATGGGAAGGACTGGGATTGTTTGTTGCCTTATTTGATGTTTGCCATACGTGAAGTTCCCCAGTCCTCCACGGGTTTCTCACCCTTTGAGCTGTTATATGGCCGTTCCCCACGTGGGCTTTTGGATGTAGCTAAGGAGACCTGGGAACAGGAGAGGACCCCCCACCGTAGTGTGATTGAACACGTCTCCCGCAGGACCGCATTGCGGCGGTAATGCCCCTTGTAAAGGAGCACATGACAAGGGCACAAGAGGCCCAGTCTAGGGTCTACAATAGATCAGCCAGACTCAGGACCTTTAACCCAGGCGACAGAGTGCTAGTTCTGGTGCCCACCGTTGAGAGTAAGTTCTTGGCAAAATGGCAAGGTCCATATGAGGTCATGGAGAAAGTGGGGGACGTTAACTACAAGGTATCTCAGCCGGGGAGGAGGAAACCCGAACAGATATACCACGTGAACCTCCTAAAGCCATGGAGGGAAAGAGAGTCCCTGATGGCCGTGGGAGTAGAAAAAGCGTCTGTCCCCAAGACGGTGACACCGGAGGTAGGTGTACCCGATGCCAAGGTGCCTGAAGTACGGATCTCGGAGTCCCTCTCCAGGGCCCAGATTCAGGAAGCGAAGGAGTTTGTGCTCCGAAACGTTGATGTGTTCTCTAAGTTACCGATTCGTACATCAGTCATCAAGCATGACATCATAACCGAACCCCACATCCGGGTACACCAAAAACCCTACAGGGTCCCTGAAGCGCGCCGGCTTGCCATATCCGAAGAAGTCAGGCAGATGTTAGACCTGGGGGTTATCGAGGAGTCTAAAAGTGACTGGCCGAGTCCTATTGTGTTGATTCCCAAACCTGATGGTTCCCTACGGTTCTGCAATGACTTTAGGAAGTTAGTTAGAGAATCACTGTATAGTTAGCACCCTGACGGGTAGGATATTAATTGTGTTTGATGCCTGAATGTGAAGGCTGTTTTATTTTGTTCCTGCTGCAATAAACACAGGCTAAACCTGTTTTGGACTGTACCTTGGTGTCACTGTCTTGAACTGCACCACAGCACCCCACTACCACGGTCTCTACTGGGCCAAATCCTCCACAGTGGATAATTGTTAAATTAATGATTCAACATACATATATATTTTATATTTTTAATAACACCTTGGGCTATTTTATACAATTAGGTGATGTATAAAATTTTCAAATTCAAAAAGAAACAAAGTAAATTATTGAAAAAAACCCTGAATATTTTAAATGACAAAAAAACCTTCAAGACAAAAATGTTTTGAAGACTTGATGGTTTGAGATCTTTTTTCCTATTGGCGCTTTTCTGGCACCACAAAAAAATATGTTTCAAAATGTTGACAACTAAAGGTATTCAATGAGGGGAAATTTGGACCTTTTTGACTTTTAAGTTTTGTTAGTGGAATTGAATGAAATTTTGTAAATAAAAATTGTGCCTATTCCGACCCCTCCGCAGGATGAGCAGGGAGTAGGTGGTGCAAGGTCGTGTTTCACTCTTCAACCTCAGATGTGGGTTTAAGCCCTTATGCCACAGATTTTTCACACAGAAAATCCGTCGTGCGCCCGATATCCTACATGTGTCACTTCCCGCTCAGGTCCCCAGTGTAAACCTTCTTCTTCCTGGTGGATGTAATTGCATTGTCTGTGTATAATGTGCTGTGCGGGGAGTGACTAAGACTAAGACTATAAGATGCTCTGTGCTGACAATGTGGTTAGATTATCAGGCTCCAGGGTTTATATACAGTTTCATTTACCTTCTAAACATTCACTAATACCTGACACATAAAAAGAGATATCAGACAGATCAGAGATGAAACAGATCCGGTCCCGGAGTTCAACCTTCTTTTCCTTCCTGTGACAAGTAAGCATTCTCCGTGGTATAATGCGCATGTGCGGGGGTCACGAGATCCTGCAGCCCGATATCATCGCATGTGTCGATCTCCCACACCCCTCAGGTCCCCTGGAGTTCACCTTCTTCTCCTGGTGCATGTAAGTAATGTCCGTGTATAATGCACTGTGCGGGGAGTCACTAAGATCGTGCACCCATATCTGATGTGTCTTTTCCCCGCTAGGTCCTGGAGTTCACCTTCTTCTTTCATGGTGCATGTAAGTGCATTGTCCTGTATAATGCGCTGTGCGGGGAGTCACTAAGATCGTGCGCCCGATATCCTGCATGTGTCGCTTCCCCTGCTCAGGTCCCCGAGTTCACCTTTTTCTTCCTGGTGCATGTAAGTGCATCGTCGTGTTAATGTGCTATGCAGGGAGTCACTAAGATTGTGCCCCCGATATCCTGCATGTGTCTTTCCCCGCTCGTCCCCGGAGTTCACTTTTTCTTTCTGGTGCAGGTAAGTGCATTGTTCGTGTATAATGTGCTGGGGCGGGGTCGTCGCCCGATATCCTACATGTTCACTTCCGCGCTCCAGGTCCCCGTGTAAACCTTCTCTTTCCTGGTGGATGTATTGCCAGTGCCGCGTATAATGTGGCTGTGCGGGGAGTGACCTAAGACTAAGACTAATAAGATGCTCTTGTGCTGACATGTGGTTAGATTATCAGGCTCCAGGGTTGTATATACCTTCATTTACCTCTAACATTCACTA